>CAHIKZ030004601.1:455000-597500 GCA_903632075.3 Acanthosepion pharaonis
GATGTCATGAAATTATCTTCAATGACTCTAATACATGAATATTTATTTGGTGGGTGAGTATGTACGTAAGTGTGTATAAGCCAGTGCTTCACAATTAATTTTGGTCCATGCTCCATTTTGATATTTCGAAAATTCTTGTGCTCCTCTGAAATATTTCATTCTTACATATTCAAAAGTTTACTGCAATTCACTTGAAGAATGCTTAAAAGGCCATTAACTTTGCTTCTAAACAAGCCTCCAAAGACCATGGCGTCCATGAAAAAGAAAAATTAAAAAACCAAAAAGATAGTGTGCGGAAGTTATCAAAATTTGAAACATGAGAAAAAAGGTTTATTGGGATGCAAAAAAAAAAAAAAATAGATGTTCTTTTTGTGGTGTGTATCAACAGAAGACTAACAGATAAAATCCTAAATGGCCGACGAAAATTGGAACTTTTCTTCGAGATACTTCAGGAAAAATTTCTGCTTAGGATATACATAATTGCAAGAAAGTTTTTGTCTATGCAGAAAGCTAAAGAAATATCAGAATCCATAATCATTCGTTGATACTCACTCCTGATCGTTAAATTACGGCAAAATATGAGCTTGTGGAAAGACAGAAAATAATAGGACACAACAACAAGCAATGGACCGAATTCCTAAACTGGGAAAATAAATGTAGCCAATACAGACCATATGCGTTGTGCTGCTTAAAAAAAAAAAAAAACTTCCTCCAGGTGATAAAACAGATGACTTTATTTTCAGTAAAAAGCAGTTAAATATATATAGTTTCAAAACATATAATAGAGAACTGAAAGGTAGAAATATAAAATATTTGAATGAAAGTTTATTCTGTAATGTAGTTTGATCATTTTAATCATGAAATAATAATGCAAAATGAAATTTGAGCTCACTAGAAAACAATTCACTGTTAATAACTCATTCTCGAATTATCCCCCTTATTCTGTTGGTATAGTAAGCCAAATGGTGCAAACCCTACGCATGCCCCACCAAAATATTACCAGGCCCCACCGGTGGGGCACACGCCTCACATTGTTCTAAATAAACAATAAATAGTCTTTAAGTTTTTTGTTGTCAGTTCTCAAGACTGACAAATTAATATAAATTCAGTTTCATATATTATAGTTTTATAAAAATTCTAAAAATAGATACTTAAAATTATAAAAGGGGCATACGGATGCAGGTGTTGTCGAAAAAAATATTGTTCTCAAATATTTTAGAATCTTCTAAATAAGTAGTTCCCAACCGATTTGGGGCCATAATCCACTTTGGTATTTCTAAAATTCTGATGCTCCCCATAATATTTAATTCTTATATTTCAAACTTTTACAGCAGTTAACGTGAAGGAAGCTTAAAAGGCCATTAACTTTGTCTCTAAACAAGCCTCCAAAGACCATGGCGTCTATGAATGAGAAACATTAAAAAAACAACAGTGAAAGTAAATATATATATAGTTTCAAAACATATAATGGAGAACTGAAAGGCAAAAATATAAAATATCTGAATGAAAGCTTATTCTGTAATATAATTTGATTATTTTAATCATGAAATAATAATGCAAAATGAAATTTGAATTCACTAGAAAATAATTCACTGTTAATAACTCATTCTCGAATTATCCCACTTATTTTGTTGGTATAGTAAGTCGAAGGATGCACATCCTACGCATGTCCCACCAAATTATTAGCGTGCCTCACCTGAAGGCCATGCGCTTCCCGGTGGGAATCATTGCTATAAGGCCATAAGAGGACAAAGGGGGCGTAACTCTCTCACTCGAAATATATGTGATTTATGAAATAATGGTTAACATTGAAGCAAAATACTTTCAGCTTTTTATTAAGTATAGTTTTTTGGCAATACGCATGCGCGTGTTGAAATCCTCACCGTATTTAGTATTGTTGAACTTATCGCTAACATTTTTTGTCGAGATTTTCACACTTTAAGTTTCGTTCAATTTCGCAAACCAATCAAGGAAATTTGAATAAGCTGATTTGTTTGAAAAATTCTTTAACAAAAACCTTACTTCGCGGTTTATTAATTTCTTTTAATAGAATTTAATTTTATAGGGTCTCATGGTAAACAATATTCTTTAAAAGAATTTTTTTCTTTTCCTTTTTAACAACAAAGAATAAATTCTTAGTATTTCTTTCTATTGTGCATACAACTTGCCATGCGTAAATATTTCTTCTGGAGCCAAATTCCAACTTTTGGAAGCGTTTGGCTTTGGGATTTGTTTGTAGTTCTCGCAAACGCATGGTGAACTGGAAAATGGATTATTTTATATATAAAACTTAAAGAAAATATATGCAAAAATAATATTACATTTTTTATTAAATAAATATTTGTGCTTTGAATCATTAAATTGTTCTTAAAATAGTGGGAGTATTTTTGTATGTTTAATTTATTATAGAGACTTGTGTTTTAATCTTCAAAATCTGAAGAGACAGATTTTCATATATGTAAGTTTTTGAATATAATGGGTACATTAAGTTATCTGTAAAGTCCCAACATGGACCCCAGGCAGACAACAATTTCCTCAAAATAGTTGCAGTGCCAAAAAGATGACTCGAAGATGGCATGTAATCCCCAGCTGTTCTAGAAAATGACCTTGTATTAATAGGATTGACTTACAAAGTGGAATCAACATGGCGTTCTCTTCCCCCATTCCAAACAATCTTGCCATCTCAACTTTCAAATTAGAGTAATTTGTAATCTTAACAATCATTTTGTTTACTACGTTTGATTCATTTGGTATGACAAATAATATGTTTGTTTTTGGTGCCTTTATCTATTACAAAAATATCCGGATGAATATGATACATCATAGAAAATCATAGTTCTAGAATATTGTGAGCGTTCCAAGTTCTACAATTGTTCCTCAAGTCATATGCTCTTAGTAATTTTCTTCATATTTTTTGCAATTTGGCATCCGTACTTTCAACACAATATCTAGTGTACATAAAGGCATAACTTATCATGGCGCCTCGTCTATTATTTTCGAGCTAGCATTTTTGATCAGGTGAGTCGCAAAATTGTAGATAAAAAGCAATATAAGAGGCGCCATAATATGTTTTTATTATTACTATTATTATAATTATTATTATTATTATTATTATTATTATTTTCTTTGATTTCTGGCGTTTACACATTTCCTTCCGGGTCCCGCCTAGGTACCTAAGGTTAGAAATGGCGTCATGACACTTTCCACTGACAGAAAAAAAAAAAGAATTAAATTACATAGATAAAGCCCTTCGTAGGGTGTGGGCTGTACTTGTCAGAACAACTTTTTGTATCTCCTTGAGGCATGGACTTCCAGGAATCCCTTCAATTAGTCTACTGCAATCTTTTCCAACCAGTCCTAGGGCTCCAACTACAACAGGGATTGTTGATGTTCCCATATGCCACATTTTCGAGATTTCTATTTCAAGGTCCTTGTACTTTGACAACTTTTGAATATCTTCAAAGATACATTGCAGTCAGCAGGGACTGCCATATCAATAAGGAGGCGCCGTTTTTGTTTGTGGTCTTTAATAACAATATCTGGGCGGTTGGCCTTGATTTTTCTGTCAGTGTGTATTGTGTAATCCCATAGAATTGTAACAGGTCCTATCTCCGTAACCGGGTCTGGGTGGTGTTCATACCAGTTTCTTTCAGTTTCCTTCCCGTAGAAGTTGCAGATTTTCCAGTGCAGATATTGGCCCACTCTGTCATGTCGGGTTTTATATTCAGTGGGTGCCAACACCGTACAACCTGATACAAGATGATCAATCGTTTCTGGATATTTATCACAGAATCTGCATTTTGGGCTGACAATATTTTAGTATATGTGCTTGATAATTCCTAGTTAGCAAGCATTGGTCTTGCGCAGCAAGGATAAAACGTTCAGTTTCCGCTTTCAACCCTGCACTACGTAGCCACTGATGGGTACGGGTTTTGTCTACGTCAGCTTGTTTGGTACGGGCAGAGATTTGGCCATGAAGCGGTTTATCTTGCCATCGCTTCTGTAACTGGTCGGTTGCATTCGTCTTTGCTGTCTTTTTTAGGTATTTTGCAGTTTCAGCCGGTGTATTGTGCTGTAGTTGCATATCTACGCCCATTTGAAACTCCATTTTGAATTTGTTGGCTTCTTTCATTACGGAGTAAAGACGCTTACTACTTTCATGTTCCTTGACGCATACCATCATCCAGTCTTCTGTAGTTTCCAAGTATCTTTGGAGGCCAATTGTTTTTATTATTATTATTATTATTATTATTATTATTATTATTATTAAAATGTGCATTGTATCTATGTGTTTCTTTTTATTTTAACCTTTGGTAATATATTTCGGAGAGTAGTTTTAATGATAGGTGGTTGGCTCTTTCGTGAATATTAGAATCTTAATTTATAATTTAATAAGTAAACATATACTACATCACTGAAAATGAAAGCTTTTACTATGACGCAAGATGGTAAATCTCACCTGCTGAAAGCATTGCACAAAGAGATTTAAATATTCATACAAGATTGATGGATGATATTTATAAGACTCAAGCGTTGGTTTGAACCCTTCTTAATGTTACAAGTTTAAGCCTCATGAAACTATTAATGTTTACGTCTATGCCAAAAAGCATCCTTTAGGACACAAGTCCATCATTTGATGGATCCAGCAACATTTGTTTTCTCCCGTAAATAAAAAATATCCAACATGGAAGTTTTTACGAAAATTGAGGGTGTCCCTATGAAAATTTCATTATTTTTTTATTTATACCCCCTCAATACTAAATGTGTTATCAAACCTTTATATATAATACATCAAATATATATATATATATATATATGTGTGTGTGTGTGTGTGTGTTTCGTACTTTGAGGGATTTATCAAGATAATATAGGATTTATTATGTTGTATGTGTTTATATACACAGAGACGAGTATGTCCTAGGTTTATTTATCTATTCCAATAGATAATCTGATGGAGATGTTGACTTTCTGTATACAAACGACACACTTCGGAATGGGATCACGCATATATCGACAAGATGAGGGCTTAGCAATTAAACTCGCAAATCAGCCTCTTAACGAGTATTTTTAATGAGATTTTAATCAGTGTTTCATACTGATTAAACAATGCTCTCAAAACATTACTTCGCCGATATTTTTTCACTTCAAGCAAGGGAATAAAGTCACTCTGATACAAGGTGTTGCTCGGTGTTAGGAAAGATAAGAAAAAAAACTACTATTAAGGAGAAAAGACAACAACAACAACAAAAATAATTAAAACGACAGAAGATAACGATTGAAATTGCATTTAAAATTTTTAACATCAAATTTGACTGGGAAGCAAGAATCCGGAAGTAAATTCCACAAGCGAGTGTGGCAATAGCAAAAACTTTTATGATAAGAGTTACAGTTGCATCTAGCCATTTCAAAAGCAAATTGTGAGAAAAACTGGAATGAGCAAAATTCTTCCATAGAAAATATAGATTTCCATTTGTCTATGCTCTCTAACGCAACGCTAGATTTCTTAAATCGGGTCTCTAGACAATGATATCCAAATGGCTGACAGAAAAACAGTGATTCTTCTCTGCCATTGATATTATTTAAACTGGTATAACACTTCAAGTTGCCACTTTCAAATTACCTCGAGATAATCAAAAATCTAACCAATATTACTCTGGGGATGACTGAAACAAATTTCACCTGCATTCTAGATGAATCCCCTGCTGATTTAGCTAATATGATAAATTATTTTAATCTATGACATTGATAGAAGTGATATATTCGTGACAAATCCTATTTAGAGATACCACAGTAATTGATTTATCATTTGCGGTTATAACAAGTGACATGTTTGTTGTTAGCAAGCTAATAACATATTAGACCAACAATTTTAAGTTTGGCTAGTAATGTTTTAACAGATTATGGAAAATATGTCACCGACATTCAATGGAATAGCAAAAGTGCCTTCCGAAATGTAAAAAAATATATTTAAAAACAAAATAAGGAAATATTGTCATAAATTAATGTTGAAATGTTATGTAATATCAATTACTTTATATGGCATTGAATGCTCGGAAGTTTGTCATTAATAAAGAGGAGACTTCACGGAACGAAGATGCAGTTCTACAGATATTGGGAATGCTATGGACGGAGCCATTGTATCTTAATTTTAACATTGCCTCTTTTATTCTTTATCTGGAATTATCACACCAGCAGTATACTTTCCTCTTCCGCCATTATTTATTTAGCATGAATTCGATTCTTTTCCTCATATTTCTCGTTGCCTTTCCTTTCCAATATCTTCCAAATTCGCTCAACATCTTCGCCAGACCGGCCGAATTACTCCATTCCTACGTTAATTCATTTATAATTCTGTCCGACATGTTATTCCTTATTTGTCTCAACGTTGTTCCTGAGATAATGCCGCAGGACGTGACAAGCAATGATTGTTGGCAACTCAAGCCGGTAGGCGATACGTGCTGAAAGAAACATGTGTTCCTGTAGACAGGTCCCAGTATTCTAGAAAACACGCATACACATATAGATCTGTCTATGTGCTTAATTGTATCTGTGTGTTTTCGAAGTTTGTGGATAGGTTTACTGTAATGCTAAGCATTATAATGATCGTTAATACATGTGTATCTACATAGGTGTATACATGTGTGCATCGAAAAAGATAGAAAGCGTTAAATCCACTATGAAATCTATATATTTTCGTTAGAAACAAATAAAAGAGTACTGAAGTGCTACGTCATATCAGTCCTCCTATATGGCAGTGAATGCTAGATCATTTTATTACAGATGAAGAATAGAACTGAAGCAATAAAAATGTCGTTCTACAGAAGGCTGATGAGAATACTATGGACTGAATATAACTTTTGAAAGAAAATGGAAACAAAATGTTACTTAACATCAGAAAGAAACAATTGACATTTCTAGCGCACATAAAAAGGAAAGGGTGCTTGGAAATATAACACACACAGGATCTACTGAAGGTAAGAGGAACAGAGGAAATCAGCGCATAATCTATTTAATGAGTTTGTGCAAAGGAACAAAAGAACAGGGTTTAAGGGAGATAGCAAAAAATACTTTACTAAGAGCTACAAAGTACGAGAATTTCTGGAAATCCATGATCACGAACATCCTGGACACGTAAGAATAGAGGGTTATCGCTGTAGTCCTCACTGTTTAAAGATTAGACGGTATATGGTGAAAGTTTTGCTAGTTACAAGAAGGATTTACTACGATAAAAAAAAAATTTACTACGTTAAAAAAGATTTACTACGTTACAAAAAACATTTACTACGTTACAAGAAAGATTTACTACATCTAAACAATATTTGCTACGTTAAAAGAATTTAATTTTATAAAAAGATTTACTACGTTACAAAAAAGATTTACTACGTTACAAGTAAGATTTACTACGTTAAAAATTTATTACGTTACAAGAAAGATTTACTAGGTTAAAAATTTACTACGTTACAAAAAGGATTTACTATGTTACAAGAAAGATTTACTACGTTAAAGATTTACTATGTTACAAATAAGATTTACTACGTTACAAGAAAGATTTACTACGTTAAAGATTTATAACGTTACAAAAAAGATTTACTACATTAAAATTATATTTATTACGTAACAAGAAAGATTAATTGCGTTAGAAGAAAGATCTACTACTTTAAAAAAGATTTACTACGTTGCAAAAAAGATTTACTACATTAAAATAATATTTACTACGTTAAAAGAAAGATTTATTACGTTAGAAGAAAGATTTACTACGTTAAAAAAGATTTACTACGTAACAAACAAAATTTACTACATTATAAATATTTACTACGTTACAAGAAATATTTACTACGTTAAAAAGATTTACTATTTTACAAGAAAAATTTATCACATTACAAAAATACGTTACAAGAAAGATTTTTACGTTAGAAGAAAGATTTACTGCGTTAAAGAGATTTACTACGTTACAAAAAGGATTTTGTACGTTATACAAACAATTTACTACATTAAAATAATATTTACCATGTTACAAGAAAGATTTATTACGTTAGAAGAAAGATGTACTATGTTAAAAAAGATTTACTACGTTACAAAATGATTTACTACATTAGAAATATATACTACGTTACAAGAATGATTTATTACGTTAGAAGAACGATTTGATACGTTACAAGAAATAATTACTAGATTACAAAAAATATTTACTACGTTACAAGAAAGACTTATTGCGTTATAAGAAAGATTTACTACGTTAAAAAAATATTTATTACGTTACAAAAAACTTGCTACGTTACAACAATGATTTATAACATTAAAATATATTTAATACGTTAAAAGAAATATTTTTTACGTTACAAGAAAGATTTGCTGCTACAAATAATTACTTAGAACCGAATCTGTATAAAAAGAAATAAAGAAATTGCATTTGGTGATAATCCATCTTCTTAATATTGGAATGGAATATTTCCCACGAGTTTATGATAACACTGAATAATATTTAAGTCTGGACATACTTTACATACTGGACTGTTAGCAAAATTGTAAGTTATACTTTTACTATCAACGAAGGAAAATACACTGTGTGCCATATATGCTCCCTTGAGTAGATTAGTTGAAACAACCGCTTTAGTTTCTTTTCTTTTATCATATGGTCAGTTTTAGACCCACTAGAGTGAGAGGATGTAACTGATTTCTATTTTTTCCTCAGGTTAGTTCATTTGCAGTGGTGTGCAGTAATATAAATCTATTTTCGGGGAGTATGATGAAATTTGTTTGACCTCGAGAAATATCGCATTATCCGTGATTGCATCAGATTTTTATCACACACAGACACTATTGTCTCGTGTGGCACCTTGCATTATTAGAAATATTCATAGAAATATGATTTAATTTTTCTTACTCGGTTTACTAAACAGGTTGTTGATTTTTTTTAAAAAAACGGAAAATAATTGAGTTGAAAATAATTCACTAAGATTGTACTTAGACGATCCTAAGGAAGAAGAGGAAAGAAAAGAAAAAGCAAAGAGAGGTCGAGAAATACAAAAAGCGGTCATTAACAAAAACACGTATCAGAAAGGTAATTAGGCCAACATCTTGGCCGATTTTCGAAAGAACAATGGGATTTGTTATTTAGAAGGGAAAGTCATTTAGAGAGTTGAAGGGACAATGCTTGATAAGAGTGTATTGATAATAAAAAAATCGGTCGAAGCACCTAGCCTAATTTTGCGTGGAAAGACTCATTGTCAAATTGGAGAAAGGGAAATTCTTTTTAGAACAATAGAAACGAAATTTATCTTAATCAGAGAAAAAGTGTTTTTGGGTTGAGAGGGTGACCGGTGGAACTATATACAGATCCTGACCTATTAAGAATTAGAAGCCTACGATAATAAAGTGGGAACATTTTCAATGTAGATAATTAAGATTTTCTGACTGTCGGGTCTGACAAAGACGGGAGGTGAAGGGACGATTGTCTCAGTTCAAAGATAGCGCCAATATTCTTCCCTGAAGTCACATCTAATTAGTGGCGGGCTGTTTGACAGAGCCCAGGTGAGAGAAAGCCAAGATTGTCATTTTTCGTACGTGCAGAAAAGGCAAAATTGGATTTTTGTTTTTAAAAACAAGAACGATGTAACCCCGCCTGAAAGGAGGAGAAAGGATGCTCGATCAATAACAATTGGTCGGAAACGGTCACGTGATCTGCAGAAAAGAAGAGAAAGAAATGCCCGATCAGGAACCATTGGTCGAAAAACGGTCACCTGACATACGAGAGACTAAGAGAGATGGGTGCACCTCCCCACAAAAGGCACTGTGAGGAAGTAGGGGTGAAAACAATAGCGATAATGGAAATCAAAAATAATGCGACTGTTGGAGTTATTGAGAAAACCCTGACGCCGACAGACCCACCCCAGTTTGTTGCGGCGTCAATAAAAGCAGGACCCCAGTCGACAGAAATCAGTTGGTTGGAGTTGCAGCTGGACCGCGGCGGGGATAGAGCCTGAACGCGGCCATCAGGCCCGATTCACTCGCCCCTTTGCGGGCAAGAGAATCCTCAGACAAGAAATCCCTTCCAGCCCAAATCGAAGAAGAAGAAGATTGCTCGCAAGCCTCAGAGAAGTTGCAGCCAAGTCGAAGATAAGAAGAAGAGCTGCAGGCCAGACAGGCCGAAGAATTGCAGGCCAGACAAGAAGAAGAGTTGCAGGCCAGACAGGCCGAAGAATTACAGGGAAGATAAGAAGAAGAGCTGCAGGCCAGACAGGCCGAAAGAATTGCAGGCAGACAAGAAGAAGAATTGCAGGCCAGACAGGCAGCAAGAGTTGTGGGCAGAGTTACGGCAGAGTTCAGCCCCGGACGGCAGCGAGAAGAGATCACCTCGGACGACAGAGAGTTGCGGCTGAGTTGCGGCAAGAGATCCTTCCAGCCCAAGTCGAAGACAAGAGAACTTCCAGCCTAAGTCGACGAAGAAGAAGAAATACAACTCAAGTCGAAGAGAAGAATCAACTGCGAATGATCGATAGAAATTGGCCCCAGTGTCGAACCAAACCACACTCCGACATACACAATTCTAAAGAGTAGGCAATTCGAAATCTTTAGGTTGTGTGATAGAAGCTTGGTGCCATAGTCCACAGAGCGGGTCGGGAAATGAGAACAATTTTGTTTTTATGTAACGGACATTAAGATATAAAAGGTTGTTACCCTTTTTTTTTCATCAGCAATCTTTTTGTCTCGTGAGTTTATTTTCTCTTTTATTTGTGTTTTGCCACCCCCGTCGGACTCAACTTGTATCGGCCCCAATCCCTGCTGGTCCCGTCTGTCTAAGATCTAAACACAGCGTGGGTAGACAGACCGGAGATCGGTACAGTTGCTTTAGTGACCAGGTATTGGAAGCGAGTCGGGAAAGGCGAGGCTGGTGATCATCTGACCAAGGGGTTGGAGCGGCACGCTTGGACCCAGGAGGAGCGACCAGGAGGAGCGACGTCACTGTTGGCGCCGTAACCAAAGGATCCGACCCTGGGCCAGGTGTGTAACCGTCACACTCGACTGTCGATTAGTTGTCTTACGACCATTGTCTACGATGGACGTTACTCCACGGATGCGCTTGAAAATTGTTATGCTGCACGAACACACTGACAAACCTTATCAGTGAGCAACTCAAAGTACTAAAAATATTCGGATTTTTTTTTTTTTTACTTTTCCTATTTTTCGTTCGTTTTAATAAAATAGTATTTGGGAATGTTGTCTTGCTAAATGAATCCTCTTCCTAGTCGTTTAAGTAATTGCAAAGCCGGTGGTAAGTTCTTCTGAAGCATTTCCCGATATATACCGCTATCAGTATTCCTTTGATTATATATACTTCGTCCGTACCACTGCAGATATAAAAAGCCTTACTCGTTATCCTCCCACAGACTACGTTTAACTGTCAGGATTGTATCATTGAAGCAAATGAAATAAACTTTCCAGATGATTCCAAATGAAATTTCCAAAGTCTTCGGTCGCCTTGTGACGTAATGATATCCATATCGGTTCACCGTCTGTGTCTGAATTTTTGACGGTACTGCTTGCCATAATAATATTCTGTATGACGTAAAAGTACTAATTTAACTAAGAGGTTTTGCGAGAGCAAAGTTTCAATGACCTATTTAACGAATGCACATTTCTCGTTGGCACTTCTACAAATCGATATCTGCCAGCTTCAAAAAACTAAAAATCAGTCAACTTTTGAGTAAATTTTTATCTGATATTTTTTATTACTTAAAACGATATTTTTAGGGGCCAAATGGATAAAAGAATACTTTATGGGCTAAATTGATAAAAGAATATTTTTTAGCGGCCAAATTGATAAAAGAATATTTTTTAGCAGCCAGATTTTTAAAATATTTTTAGAGGTCAAATTGATAAAAGAATACTTTTAGGGATTTTTTTATAAAATACTCTTGTGCAAATTAATTGAAACAAAAACGTTATTATTTACTTTTTCGTATTTTTCCAATGAAACATGAACCAGCGCACATGTTAGTACTTCTTATGTCCATTCCACGATGTCGTTCTTTGCAGATTGACCACAGATTCTCGATTGGATTTAAATCAGGAGAGTTTCCGGGCTAATCTATAAAACTGATTTGCTCACTAGTTATCATTTGCCAGTGTGTAAAGAAAATGCAGAGTTACAATTTTCGTAATATTCCTTGGAGTAACGTCCATCGCAGACAATAGCTGTAGGACAAATAATCGACAGTCGTGACAATATTGTCTGGGCGTGATAAAAAAAATGAGCCATCATGAATGATACAATATTTTTCAAGGCCAAATAAATTTCATCATACACCCCAAAAATAGATTCATATTACTGCTCACCACTGCAAATGACCTAAATTGAGTAAAAACTAGAAATCGTTTACACCTTGTCATTCCAGTGAAAATTGATCATATGGTGAAATAAAGGAAACTAAAGCGGCTGTTTGAATTAAATTGCACAAGGGTAAACATAGCTATAATGGATTCAAACAAATTGAATTAGGAGCTTTTGATGTACAGGTCAGTGAATTTGTTGTTAGTTAGTTGTAAAGATAACGGGGAAATACAATTAGGACTTAATTCGTTGTGGTTAAGAATTCTCGCTGTATACGCGATATTGTCTGTAGAAAGAATTTTCTTTTCGTTTTTTTTCCAATGAAACATGACCCAGTGCACATGTTAGTAGTTCGTACGTCCATTCCACGAAGTCGCTTTGACCACAGATCCTCGATTGGATTAAAATCAGGAGAGATTCCGTGCCAGTCTATAGCACTTTGATTTGCTGTAGGACGACTAATCGACAGTCGAGACAGTAGAGCTTAGGTGTGATAAAAGCCTGATGCAATCACGGATGACGCAATATATATAGACATTCATATTACTACACACTACGGTAAATGACCTAATCTGAGCAAAAATAGAAATCAATTACACCCTGCCACAGCTCTAAGTTTAAAACTGACGGTATGGTGAAAGAAAAGTAACCAAAGTGGTTGTTTTAATTAATATGCACAATAGTGTAAATCCTCATGCATAAAATTCAAACAAAAATAAGAATGATAGAATTGCCTACTCTCTCAACTCTAATGGAATCTTATAATAATCTATGGAATGGGATTAAGCTTCGAGATTATCAGAGACATTCTCAAAACTTGAGGTTTCTTGATTTGTCATCAGGAGGACAAAGTTCATGTTACTTTGTGCATGATTTAATATTAATTCTTGCAAACGTTACAACAGGCATATCAAGTAATGCGTTAGCCATTAATTGTTAAACAAGCTTAATATGTGTAAAAGATATTTTTTATTATTGTTGTATTTGACAATAAAATAATATGTATAGGCAAAACATTTCTATATTTCTCCTTCTCTGCCATATATCTTAAATATTACACTAAGCTGAGTAATTTAACGTCTGGTGGCTCGCAAAGGGAAATGGAGGTATCCTTTGTTTGGCAAAAGGTTGACGAAGTAATCTGAAACTTCTGATAGTAGATTTTCCTTATTGCACATTTTTATACAATCCCGCAGTTCGAATTTGTTGGGAATCATAAATACCTCAGAGGTGTTTCAACACAAACCACACGGAACAGAAGGCGAGAGCAGGAAGCTGATTAGTATATTTAATAAGCTAACATTTTAGCATGTTACCTTCATCAATTAATTAACGAAATGTTTGCTTCGATACAAATAACCACAGTAGCTTTCTTGAATCTATTTTAAAAGTCTATTTTAAAAAGCTTACGAATTTTTATCATATCATTAGCTCAAAAGAGCTCTTTTTGAAGTTGATTTATTCAATGCGATGTATCTATATGTTCTCGAAGCTGAATTTCCTATTATGAAACTTAAATTCAACTACAATATAAAGACAGGTTGAAGTCTCCAGATTTTGTGTAGTCTCCAGAGTTTATGTAATATGTTTATTTCACATGAAAAAGTATCCGGACAGATGTTAATCATATGCCCTGTCAAGTTGTTCATAAATCTGACATGCCTCAATATCTGTAGACCGATGCTTTAAATTTTGTAGCTTTCCACCCAATACATGTCCAAGAGCCACTCAAAGTAGAGGGTTGCTCTAAGAACTTAAAACAGTGAGTATTAAGGAGCATATATTAGATAAAGGTTGACCTTAAAATTGAAGAGGTTAAGAAATAACTCATTACATGGAACCATCCGTGTGGGTGTGTTTTTAAACAAACACACACACACATATATATATATATATATATATATATATATATATATATATATATATATAAAGAAAGAACAGCAACATATATAATCCGGTGTTCTTATAGATATTTTTACTTTTACAAAATAGTGCTCAATGTAAATTTACAGAGCATTAATATTATAAATTAATTGATTTAAAATATGTTTTTTTCGCTACTCAGTTCTAACCATGTTTCAAAAATTGAAGCTAAAAGCCCCGAATTTAATTTTGTGATTAAATTAAAGACATTAGTTCCATTTCATCCTCAAGCGAATTTTGGAGTAACTTTTAAATTTTTTAAAAAATTAATGGGTTTTAAATATGAAAAATTTGACTTTAGAAATATTTAAATAAAAAGTCTTTAAATATACGAACGAAAAAAAATGCCATAAGAATTTTTGCCGTTAACAATATAATTTAAAAAAAAATCTAGACGACAGGCTTTTAACGGAAGTTAGATTTCATTGAAAAATACATCCCTTCCCACGACCCAAACGTAGCAATAACCCATACATTAAATTATAGATATATTGAAAACCCAGCCCCCCCTGTCTAGAAAAAATAGATTTATCTGTAACCTTGGAAACATGAATTTTGTTTTATATTTATATATATATATATATATATATATATATATATATATATATATATATATATATATATATATATATATATATGGTTGAGCCCTGCTGGGGAAGTGTGGGTTTGTAAACAGAGGCTATTACGGCTAATAATGCATGACTTTTTTCGATAAATCGAATCGAGTTTTCTTAGTCACTGTGGATTTATTTAAAAATAAATACGCTTAAATTCACCTTCTTCTCTGCCGTAGGCCAACTGCTTAGGGGTAAAATCTCCGACTGACGCAAATTCAGCCGGGGTTCTATTCTAGTTAGAGTCAACCGGAAATCTAGCCACATTGATGAACAGTGATACAGCAAAACAGTCTGTCTGTGGATGACAATATATATATATATATATATATATATATATATATATATATATATATATATATATATATATGTATATATATATATATATATATATATATATCTCTACTCTACCGTCGAATTCGACGTATGAGGGTCAAGCAGATCAGTTCTAGGAAACCGACAGCCCAACAACAGCACATGAGATTTGATTATAGTTGTGGAAGGCTTTGTGCAGAACCATCCACACTTTTGAAGGGCTGAATACAGAGACCTGATGCACTATGTGCCACAAGGTCCCCAAACGACCCTCTGCAGGTTTTGAATTCAGAGTTGTCCTTTTCCCAGACCAGTTGCCATCCAAGGCTTTAGAACCAGGCCTGTCCTACTATTTACACATAGCTGGGACACACGCACATACACAAACACACAGGCAATATATATATATATATATATATATATATATATATATATAATTACTGACTTTATAACTTTTTTCGTCAGTTTACATACTTACAAAAGTACATTTAACACTTAACTTAAACGGTTAATATTCTTTGTAAGTCAGCAAACATTAATATTTCTTAATTTTAAACATCTTGTTTGCAAGTAATTCATTGATTCGTTGTTTAAAAGCATATCAACACCTTATGGGTCATTTAATGCTGAAATTTACTATTCTTGTGAGCTTTGAAATACTATGGATATATTATTCTGTTTTCACAATTGAATACAGATGATCCTGAGCTTTTGTGTATATACATTTTTCTGTGGACATAATTAATATAGGCGGTGATGTTTGTGTTTTATGTTATAATTTTGTTGAATATATATTTTAGAATACAGTTTGATTTTTAAACAGTCGGATATTATATGGATTAATGTAATGAAAATGTTATTTCATGGTTCGTTGTTTCGTTGATTGAATGGTTGGTTGGTTTTATTTAGCGGCACATCAAATTCAATGGGTTATTTAATACGTAAATATAAATAATTTGAACGCAACTGTATACAAATGAAATGTATTGCGGGTCATTTTACTATAAATCTGTATGTTTATACTTTCATAGTGTTCTTGTTTGGGGTTTCTCTATTTGCCCAGAGCTGGGTCTATAGCAATTGCTATCAGTCCGGGAGAACTTGTAAATAAAAGCAATTAAGAGGGGGTTCCATTTTTCTTAAAAGTTCTAATTTCATTGTTACCGGATGTAGTTTATCTTCATATCTAGTTTGCAAGTTAATAAAACTGCATTCCTTGTCATTTTAAGTGTTAGCAGTTTTTTGGGGGAGTACCCTCTCTCTCTCTCTCTCTCTCTCTCTCTATATATATATATATATATATATATATATTTATGAAAACTAGATAATCCGTATGGGCAAACCTAAAGTCTGATGAGCCGCAAGTCTTTTAAAAGGGCTGTGGTGAAATAATTTATTACATTGAATCTTAAAGTGGTCTGTTTTATTTTAATATATATATATATATATATATATATATATATATATATATATATATATATATATAAACAGAAGTAAAGGAAAATATAACACACACACACACACACACACACATATATATATCTTAGTTATATATATATATATATGTATATATATTAGTTATATATATATATATATATATATATATATATATATATATATTAGTTATATGTCTATATATATGTATGCATGTATATGTGTCTGTATGTGTGTATGTAAGTGTGTGTGTGTATGTATGTAACTGTGTCTGTGTGCAGCACGAGACCTGGATTTTTCATTAACGATCACGTAAACTGTTCAATGGCTGAAGGCTATTGGAGAGAATGACTTCTTTCCCCTACAAATTTCATTAAATTAACTTAAATGTCAAATGTTATTCGACATGCAAGTGATAACAGTAACCCAACTTAATGAAAACTGACCAAAATTTAGAATTCAGAATTTAATTTTTTTTGAATCGTCTGTATTTTCTTAAAGTCACCTATTGCCGCAGTGCGCATGCGCCTTGTAATTAGTCATCTGCTCTGTGTTATGTACCCTGACATTTTTGCAGACATTCAGGAACTTATTGCAGATTTCAATATGGTTAAGGCAGGTGTAATTTAATAAGCAAACTAACCTATCTTCCCTATTTTCTTTTGCGAAGATGCCTGTCACAACGACAGAAATCTTATTGCATTTCCACCCTGTCTTGCCTGGTTTATGACGCCATGATAAACGAATATGAAAGAATAGAACGGGGAGAAAGGACAAGAAAAACAGGCTTGGAATTTAAACAAGTCATCATCGTTTGAATATATCAATGGCCTAGTAGATGCTACTTGCATGTACACAGGCCTGCAAAAATCTAAATAGTCCCCTGCTTCACTAGAAAGAAAAAAAAACCTACTGTCGATTTTTTCTGCTAATAAAAGTTATAATTGATCTATTTTTTTACGGGTTATCAATCATTTGCAGGTTATTTAAAGCCAGAAAATATTTTTAGATTTCATGAATTATGTGGGACCGTTATCCAGGAAGACGATAAGGCCTCTAAGACGCCAGGGGGCTACTGAAAGTGTAATGAGAAAACCTCAAAACGACCCTGAAACCCAATCCTAAACAGTAATCAATGGATAAGCCGCTATTCCTATTCAAAATACCGGTTAGGAGTGTGAACCAGAGGATAGGTAAACCTTATTTACTGATAAAAGTCCTATTAATTAGACCATAGCAGGGAGAAGGTTTCAAAGATATTAATGCTTACTAAATATAACGGCCACCCGACACGAATTGGCTCTCGGCTCTCAGATCTTCAATTCCGGGGGGGGGGGCCTTTATCAATCACAGCACCCCCCCGCATGTTCAAGCTTACAGTACCCGACATTCCCAAGCGGTCACCCATCTAGATACTAAACAAGATCGATATTGCTTCACTTCGGTGATTATATGAGAACGAATGTTTTCAACGTGATATGGCCTTGCAAATAATAGAATTTATACGAATGTAAAAGATTTCGCATTTAAGAATAGCCTTTTTCTGTAAATCTTCCGACCAAAGACAAGAGAGTTTGAGAACAACATTATATTTTTTTTTTTATCTCTTTTAGATCAAAATCAGGTTCTACATTTATAAACTCCTGTTTACTCTTAGGGAACCAGTGATTGAACGTGATGTGGCCGTAAGACTAAATGAGAAGTAGTATAATAGACGAGAGAATATGTGACAAACGAAATGGCCAATTGGAATAACGAAAGATGCCTTGTAAAAGCTAAACAAAGTATTAAGAGACAGAAAAATTTCGTTAGAAACAAAGAAAATATTATTGAAATGATATGTAATATCAAACCGTCTTTTATGGCAATGAATGAAGACGAAGTGCATTCACACGTTTTCCAACGGTATTTGCGTATAACTGAATATAATGAACCGAACTGGAATTGGAACTCGGTACTTCGATTACCAATTCCGAGCCGTTATCTATTACACCACTCGCATATCCAAACTTGCAATTCCTGCTTTTACCGAGCGGTTACCAATTTAGATACTGACCATCTCGACGTTTATTTGATGATCAGACGATTGGTGCTTTAACGTGATATGACGGTAAAACCTGCTAATACCAGATGTTATACAAATATAAAATGTTTTGCTTTTAACTCTTTGTTATGTCAATCTTCCGACAAAAGACAAGAAAATTTTAGAACAACTGTATAATTTTTTCATCTCTTTTAGATCAAAATCGGGCTCTACATTTATAAACTCCTGTTTACTCTTAGCTCAAGAATATAATTAAGAATTAAATAACATCCTTTCAGAATTTAAATTCTTTTTCATCAATCATTTCTTGCTACTCTGGATATACATTACGGAATTATCTAATGTTTTGTGTAATGTTAATGTATACAGATTAATAAAAACAAGAGACAATCTATCATGTGTAACATTTTTTGTTCATTCTTCTTCGGTTTTCTTCAATTACAGTCAGCGTGTGGTAGGCTTTGATGTTTTCTCTGAACATGGATTATACATTCTTGTTAGGTTCTAAAAAGAACTCTCTTTCTTTTACTCCTCTCTGGTGAGTACTTATATTCCTACCTGTCATCTGTATTCATATTTCAAGTACAGCTGGGACGACCACACGTTTACATATCAGTGGTAGCCACTAACATTTTGTGTGGTCTGGCGATGCGCCTCTGTTTGTGAAACCTCCGTGGGACACTGAGGTCAGTCTATTTTGGCATAATCGAAAAGTGTGTCACCTACTACAGTAGTAGAAAGACCGTTTTTGGTATTCACTTGTTGTAGTTGCTTCAGATGAAGGGTTATATCTTCATGGGAAAACTTCCATAGTTAATTTAATTTCATGGTCTGTGGTGAACATCATTTAAAACTCATACCAGATTCTTAATTACGGGTCGAGTCTGAGATTTGAATTAGTCAAACCCACATTAGTTTTTTTTTCTTATTGTAACTGTTTTGTGAGATTGTGGTTGGATTTTTGGCTTATTAAATTCTAAAATTGTAATCATATTTTACAAGTTGATTTCAAATACTTTTAACGATTAAAATGTATCTGACAATATTTATCGTTGTTTCCTGTTGGTAAATTATTCTGAACAAGACAAAAAAATGATATATTGTTATGGGGTCAACCTCTTTTTCATATGTAGACTCTACCAGTGTTACTTGGACGGCTGCCGTTAAATACCCAAAGTTAGACTGTCAGTGAGAGTAGTCGGATAGTGAGAGGGTAGTCGGAAGAGAGAGAGAGAATATACGAACGGAGTGTGTGAGTTAGCCTCTTGTAGAAGTCAGTTACAAGCACGTAGACTCTAAGGAAGTCCTACTTCGAGACTGTATATATCTATATGTATTTGGTACTAACCGTGTTCCTGGATTTACTAACAGTGTTACCCTTTGTATGATTGTGTAAATACATTTTATTTCTTATATTTAATTATTGCGTTTGTTTTTCATTGGAGACCGAATTCATCTCGGAATCCACAACATATATGAATTCCAGTGTTTGACAGTGGTGATACAGGTTCTTCAATGTTTTAACTTTTGAAAACATAATATTTCTCCGGATTACATTATTCGGACTAATGTCCTCATCTTTGTCGCCATATTCATCACAAACCGTTGTACACTCCGGCCTTCCTCAAGTGGTTGGAATTTTGAACTGAACCCTTTATTTCGCTCACTGGGGTAGACTGTTTTAGTTCCACGTGCCATGTTTGATGGATGTCAGTTATCAGTTATATCCTGCTAATTTCCCTCTGAAGGTTCTCCACTGTCGTAAACGGGTATTGAACTCACACTCTTTGGGTCCTGTCACTGGATCTAACCAACGCCTTTATCCACTGTGCCATGTCTCCTAGAACAGTCCACCCCAGTGAGCGAAATAAAGGGTTCAGTTGGAAATTCCAACAACCTGAAGAAGGCCGGAGCGTACAACGGCCGAAACGTTGTGATAAATATGGCGACAAAGATGAGGACAATAGTCCGAATAATTAAATAATGTACATAATACTTCATCTCAGAAATATAGACAGATACTGAAAGGCCGAAACGTTGTAATAAATATGGTGACAAAGATGAGGACAATAGTCCGAATAATGTAAATATTATATATTACCTCATCTCAGAAATATAGACAGATACTGAAAGGCCGGAAACGTTGTAATAAATATGGCGACAAAAAATGAGGACAATAGTCCGAATAATGTAAATAATGTACATAATACCTCAACTCAGAAAATAGACAGATACTGAACGGCCGAAAAGTTGTAATAAATATGGCGACAAAGATGAGGGATAATAGTCAGAATAATGTAAATAATGTACATAATACCTCATCTCAGAAATATAGACAGATACTGAACGGTTTAAAACCTTGTAATAAATATGGCGACAAAGATGAGGACAATAGTCATGAAGAATAATGTAAATAATGTACATAATACCTCATCTCAGAAATATAGACAGATACTGAAAAGGGCGAAACGTTGTAATAAATATGGCAACAAAGATGAGGACAATAATCCGAATAATGTAAATAATGTACATTTTCCTCATCACAGAAATATAGACAGATACTGAACGGCCGAAACTTTGTAATAAATATGGCGACAAAGATGAGGACAATAGTCAGAATAATGTAAATAATGTACATAATACCTCATCTCAGAAAAATATAGACAGATACTGAACGGCCTTAAACGTTGTAATAAATATGGCGACAAAGATGAGGACAATAGTCAGAATAATGTAAATAATGTACATAATACCTCATCTCAGAAATATAGACAGATTTTGAAAGGCCGAAACGTTGTAATAAATATGGCAACAAAGATGAGGACAATAATCCGAATAATGTAAATAATGTATATAATAACCTCATCTCAGAAATATAGACAGATACTGAACGGCCGAAACTTTGTAATAAATATGGCGACAAAGATGACAATAGTCAGAATAATGTAAATAATGTACATAATAATACCTCATCTCAGAAATATAGACAGATACTGAAATAACGAAACGTTGTAATAAATATGGCGACAAAGATGAGGACAATAGTCAGAATAATGTAAATAATGTACATAATACCTCATCTCAGAAATATAGACAGATACTGAAAGGCCGAAACGTTGTAATAAATATGGCAACAAAAGATGAGGACAATAATCCGAATAATGTAAATAATGTACATAATACCTCATCTCAGAAATATAGACAGATACTGAACGGCCGAAACTTTGTAATAAATATGGCGACAAAGATGAGGACAATAGTCAGAATAATGTAAATAATGTACATAATACCTCATCTCAGAAATATAGACAGATACTGAAAGGCCGAAACGTTGTAATAAATATGGCGACAAAGATGAGGACAATAGTCAGAATAATGTAAATAATGTACATAATACCTCATCTCAGAAATATAGACAGATACTGAAAGGCCGAAACGTTGTAATAAATATGGCAACAAAGATGAGGACAATAATCCGAATAATGTAAATAATGTACATAATACCTCATCTCAGAAATATAGACAGATACTGAACGGCCGAAACTTTGTAATAAATATGGCGACAAAGATGAGGACAATAGTCAGAATAATGTAAATAATGTACATAATACCTCATCTCAGAAATATAGACAGATACTGAACGGCCGAAACGTTGTAATAAATATGGCGACAAAGATGAGGACAATAGTCAGAATAATGTAAATAATGTACATAATATCTCATCTCAGAAATATAGACAGATACTGAAAGGCCGAAACGTTGTAATAAATATGGCAACAAAGATGAGGACAATAATCCGAATAATGTAAATAATGTACATAATACCTCATCTCAGAAATATAGACAGATACTGAACGGCCGAAACGTTGTAATAAATATGGCGACAAAGATGAGGACAATAGTCAGAATAATGTAAATAAAGTACATAATACCTCATCTCAGAAATATAGACAGATACTGAAAGGCCGAAACGTTGTAATAAATATGGCAACAAAGATGAGGACAATAATCCGAATAATGTAAATAATGTACATAATACCTCATCTCAGAAATATAGACAGATACTGAACAGCCGAAACGTTGTAATAAATATGGCGACAAAGATGAGGTCAATAGTCAGAATAATGTAAATAATGTACATAATACCTCATCTCAGAAATATAGACAGATACTGAAAGGCCGAAACGTTGTAATAAATATGGCAACAAAAGATGAGGACAATAATCCGAATAATGTAAATAATGTACATAATACCTCATCTCAGAAAATATAGCCAGATACTGAACGGCCGAAACTTTGTAATAAATATGGCGACAAAGATGAGGACAATAGTCAGAATAATGTAAATAATGTACATAATACCTCATCTCAGAAATATAGACAGATACTGAAAGGCCGAAACGTTGTAATAAATATGGCAACAAAAGATGAGGACAATAATCCGAATAATGTAAATAATGTACATAATACCTCATCTCAGAAATATAGACAGATACTGAACGGCCGAAAACGTTGTAATAAATATGGCGACAAAGATGAGGACAATAGTCAGAATAATGTAAATAATGTACATAATACCTCATCTCAGAAATATAGACAGATACTGAAGGGCCGAAACGTTGTAATAAATATGGCAACAAAGATGAGGACAATAATCCGAATAATGTAAATAGTGTACATAATACCTCATCTCAGGCATATGGACAGATACTGAAAGGCCGAAACGTTGTAATAAATATGGTGACAAAGATGAGGACAATAGTCCGAATAATGTAAATAGTGTATATATTACCTCATCTCAGAAATATAGACAGATACTGAAAGGCCGAAACGTTGTAATAAATATGGCGACAAAAATGAGGACAATAGTCCGAATAATGTAAATAATGTACATAATACCTCATCTCAGAAATATAGACAGATACTGAACGGCCGAAACGTTGTAATAAATATGGCGACAAAGATGAGGACAATAGTCAGAATAATGTAAATAATGTACAAAATACCTCATCTCAGAAATATAGACAGATACTGAAAGGCCGAAACGTTGTAATAAATATGGCGACAAAGATGAGGACAATAGTCAGAATAATGTAAATAATGTACATAATACCTCATCTCAGAAATATAGACAGATACTGAACGGCCGAAACGTTGTAATAAATATGGCAACAAAGATGAGGACAATAATCCGAATAAAAAATAATGTACATAATACCTCATCTCAGAAATATAGACAGAAACTGAACGGCCGAAACGTTGTAATAAATATGGCGACAAAGATGAGGACAATAGTCAGAATAATGTAAATAATGTACATAATACCTCATCTCAGAAATATAGACAGATACTGAAAGGCCGAAACGTTGTAATAAATATGGCAACAAAGATGAGGACAATAATCCGAATAATGTAAATAATGTACATAATACCTCATCTCAGAAATATAGACAGATACTGAACGGCCGAAACTTTGTAATAAATATGGCAACAAAGATGAGGACAATAGTCAGAATAATGTAAATAATGTACATAATACCTCATCTCAGAAATATAGACAGATACTTAAAGGCCCAAACGTTGTAATAAATATGGCGACAAAGATGAGGACAATAGTCAGAATAATGTAAATAATGTACATAATACCTTATCTCAGAAATATAGACAGATACTGAACGGCCTAAACGTTGTAATAAATATGGCGACAAAGATGAGGACAATAGTCAGAATAATGTAAATAATGTACATAATATCTCATCTCAAAAATATAGACAGATACTGAACGGCCTAAACGTTGTAATAAATATGGCGACAAAGATGAGGACAATAGTCAGAATAATGTAAATAATGTACATAATATCTCATCTCAGAAATATAGACAGATACTGAACGGCCTAAACGTTGTAATAAATATGGCGACAAAGATGAGGACAATAGTCAGAATAATGTAAATAATGTACATAATACCTCATCTCAGAAATATAGACAGATACTGAACGGCCTAAACGTTGTAATAAATATGGCGACAAAGATGAGGACAATAGTCAGAATAATGTAAATAATGTACATAATACCTCATCTCAGAAATATAGACAGATACTGAACGGCCTAAACGTTGTAATAAATATGGCGACAAAGATGAGGACAATAGTCAGAATAATGTAAATAATGTACATAATACCTCATCTCAGAAATATAGACAGATACTGAACGGCCTAAACGTTGTAATAAATATGGCGACAAAGATGAGGACAATAGTCAGAATAATGTAAATAATGTACATAATATCTCATCTCAGAAATATAGACAGATACTGAACGGCCTAAACGTTGTAATAAATATGGCGACAAAGATGAGGACAATAGTCAGAATAATGTAAATAATGTACATAATACCTCATCTCAGAAATATAGACAGATACTGAACGGCCTAAACGTTGTAATAAATATGGCGACAAAGATGAGGACAATAGTCAGAATAATGTAAATAATGTACATAATACCTCATCTCAGAAATATAGACAGATACTGAACGGCCTAAACGTTGTAATAAATATGGCGACAAAGATGAGGACAATAGTCAGAATAATGTAAATAATGTACATAATACCTCATCTCAGAAATATAGACAGATACTGAACGGCCTAAACGTTGTAATAAATATGGCGACAAAGATGAGGACAATAGTCAGAATAATGTAAATAATGTACATAATACCTCATCTCAGAAATATAGACAGCTACTGAAAACTTTTGGGAAACGTTGTAATAAATATGGCGACAAAGATGAGGACAATAGTCAGAATAATGTAAATAATGTACATAATATCTCATCTCAGAAATATAGACAGATACTGAACGGCCTAAACGTTGTAATAAATATGGCGACAAAGATGAGGACAATAGTCAGAATAATGTAAATAATGTACATAATACCTCATCTCAGAAATATAGACAGATACTGAACGGCCTAAACGTTGTAATAAATATGGCGACAAAGATGAGGACAATAGTCAGAATAATGTAAATAATGTACATAATACCTCATCTCAGAAATATAGACAGATACTGAACGGCCGAAACGTTGTAATAAATATGGCAACAAAGATGAGGACAATAGTCAGAATAATGTAAATAATGTACATAATACCTCATCTCAGAAATATAGACAGATACTGAACGGCCTAAACGTTGTAATAAATATGGCGACAAAGATGAGGACAATAGTCAGAATAATGTAAATAATGTATATAATACCTCATCTCAGAAATATAGACAGATACTGAACGGCCGAAACGTTGTAATAAATATGGGGACAAAGATGAGGACAATAGTCAGAATAATGTAAATAATGTACATAATACCTCATCTCAGAAATATAGACAGATACTGAACGGCCGAAACGTTGTAATAAATATGGCAACAAAGATGAGGACAATAATCCGAATAATGTAAATAATGTACATAATATCTCATCTCAAAAATATAGACAGATACTGAACGGCCTAAACGTTGTAATAAGTATGGCGACAAAGATGAGGACAATAGTCAGAATAATGTAAATAATGTACATAATACCTCATCTCAGAAATATAGACAGATACTGAACGGCCTAAACGTTGTAATAAATATGGCGACAAAGATGAGGACAATAGTCAGAATAATGTAAATTATGTACATAATACCTCATCTCAGAAATATAGACAGATACTGAACGGCCTAAACGTTGTAATAAATATGGCGACAAAGATGAGGACAATAGTCAGAATAATGTAAATAATACATAATACCTCATCTCAGAAATATAGACAGATACTGAACGGCCTAAACGTTGTAATAAATATGGCGACAAAGATGAGGACAATAGTCAGAATAATGTAAATAATGTACATAATACCTCATCTCAGAAATATAGACAGATACTGAACGGCCTAAACGTTGTAATAAATATGGCGACAAAGATGAGGACAATAGTCAGAATAATGTAAATAATGTACATAATATCTCATCTCAGAAATATAGACATATACAGAACGGCCTAAACGTTGTAATAAATATGGCGACAAAGATGAGGACAATAGTCAGAATAATGTAAATAATGTACATAATACCTCATCTCAGAAATATAGACAGATACTGAACGGCCGGAACGTTGTAATAAATATGGCGACAAAGATGAGGACAATAGTCAGAATAATGTAAATAATGTACATAATATCTCATCTCAGAAATATAGACAGATACTGAACGGCCTAAACGTTGTAATAAATATGGCGACAAAGATGAGGACAATAGTCAGAATAATGTAAATAATGTACATAATACCTCATCTCAGAAATATAGACAGATACTGAACGGCCGAAACGTTGTAATAAATATGGCGACAAAGATGAGGACAATAGTCAGAATAATGTAAATAATGTACATAATATCTCATCTCAGAAATATAGACAGACACTGAACGGCCTAAACGTTGTAATAAATATGTCGACAAAGATGATGACAATAGTCAGAATAATGTAAATAATGTACATAATACCTCATCTCAGAAATATAGACAGATACTGAACGGCCTAAACGTTGTAATAAGTATAAGGACAAAGATGAGGACAATAGTCAGAATAATGTAAATAATGTATAATACCTCATCTCAGAAATATAGACAGATACTGAACGGCCTAAACGTTGTAATAAATATGGCGACAAAGATGAGGACAATAGTCTGAATAATGTAAATAATGTACATAATACCTCATCTCAGAAATATAGACAGATACTGAAAGGCCGAAACGTTGTAATAAATATGGCGACAAAGATGAGGACAATAGTCAGAATAATGTAAATAATGTACATAATACCTCATCTCAGAAATATAGACAGATACTGAACGGCCGAAACGTTGTAATAAATATGGCGACAAAGATGAGGACAATAGTCAGAATAATGTAAATAATGTACATAATACCTCATCTCAGAAATATAGACAGATACTGAAAGGCCGAAACGTTGTAATAAATATGGCAACAAATATGCGGACAATAATCCGAATAATGTAAATAATGTACATAATACCTCATCTCAGAAATATAGACAGATACTGAACGGCCTAAACGTTGTAATAAATATGGCAACAAAGATGAGGACAATAATCCGAATAATGTAAATAATGTACATAATACCTCATCTCAGAAATATAGACAGATACTGAACGGCCTAAACGTTGTAATAAGTATGGCGACAAAGATGAGGACAATAGTCAGAATAATGTAAATAATGTACATAATACCTCATCTCAGAAATATAGACAGATACTGAACGGCCTAAACGTTGTAATAAATATGGCGACAAAGATGAGGACAATAGTCAGAATAATGTAAATAATGTACATAATACCTCATCTCAGAAATATAGACAGATACTGAACGGCCTAAACGTTGTAATAAATATGGCGACAAAGATGAGGACAATAGTCAGAATAATGTAAATAATGTACATAATATCTCATCTCAGAAATATAGACAGATACTGAACGGCCTAAACGTTGTAATAAATATGGCGACAAAGATGAGGACAATAGTCAGAATAATGTAAAAAATAATGTACATAATACCTCATCTCAGAAATATAGACAGATACTGAACGGCCTAAACGTTGTAATAAATATGGCGACAAAGATGAGGACAATAGTCAGAATAATGTAAATAATGTACATAATACCTCATCTCAGAAATATAGACAGATACTGAACGGGAAACGCTGTAATAAATATGGCGACAAAGATGAGGACAATAGTCAGAATAATGTAAATAATGTACATAATACCTCATCTCAGAAATATAGACAGATACTGAAAGGCCGAAACGTTGTAATAAATATGGCAACAAAGATGAGGACAATAATCCGAATAATGTAAATAATGTACATAATACCTCATCTCAGAAATATAGACAGATACTGAAAGGCCGAAACGTTGTAATAAATATGGCGACAAAGATGAGGACAATAGTCAGAATAATGTAAATAATATACATAATACCTCATCTCATAAATATAGACAGATACTGAACGGCCTAAACGTTGTAATAAATATGGCGACAAAGATGAGGACAATAGTCAGAATAATGTAAATAATGTACATAATACCTCATCTCAGAAATATAGACAGATACTGAAAGGCCGAAACGTTGTAATAAATATGGCGACAAAGATGAGGACAATAGTCAGAATAATGTAAATAATGTACATAATACCTCATCTCAGAAATATAGACAGATACTGAACGGCCTAAACGTTGTAATAAATATGGCGACAAAGATGAGGACAATAGTCAGAATAATGTAAATAATGTACATAATACCTCATCTCAGAAATATAGACAGATACTGAAAGGCCGAAACGTTGTAATAAATATGGCAACAAAGATGAGGACAATAATCCGTATAATGTAAATAATGTACATAATACCTCATCTCAGAAATATAGACAGATACTGAAAGGCCGAAACGTTGTAATAAATATGGCGACAAAGATGAGGACAATAGTCAGAATAATGTAAATAATGTACATAATACCTCATCTCAGAAATATAGACAGATACTGAAAGGCCGAAACGTTGTAATAAATATGGCGACAAAGATGAGGACAATAGTCAGAATAATGTAAATAATGTACATAATACCTCATCTCAGAAATATAGACAAATACTGAACGGCCTAAACGTTGTAATAAATATGGCGACAAAGATGAGGACAATAGTCAGAATAATGTAAATAATGTACATAATATCTCATCTCAGAAATATAGACATATACAGAACGGCCTAAACGTTGTAATAAATATGGCGACAAAGATGAGGACAATAGTCAGAATAATGTAAATAATGTACATAATACCTCATCTCAGAAATATAGACAGATACTGAACGGCCGGAACGTTGTAATAAATATGGCGACAAAGATGAGGACAATAGTCAGAATAATGTAAATAATGTACATAATATCTCATCTCAGAAATATAGACAGATACTGAACGGCCTAAACGTTGTAATAAATATGGCGACAAAGATGAGGACAATAGTCAGAATAATGTAAATAATGTACATAATACCTCATCTCAGAAATATAGACAGATACTGAACGGCCGAAACGCTGTAATAAATATGGCGACAAAGATGAGGACAATAGTCAGAATAATGTAAATAATGTACATAATACCTCATCTCAGAAATATAGACAGATACTGAAAGGCCGAAACGTTGTAATAAATATGGCAACAAAGATGAGGACAATAATCCGAATAATGTAAATAATGTACATAATACCTCATCTCAGAAATATAGACAGATACTGAAAGGCCGAAACGTTGTAATAAATATGGCGACAAAGATGAGGACAATAGTCAGAATAATGTAAATAATATACATAATACCTCATCTCATAAATATAGACAGATACTGAACGGCCAAAACGTTGTAATAAATATGGCGACAAAGATGAGGACAATAGTCAGAATAATGTAAATAATGTACATAATAACCTCATCTCAGAAATATAGACAGATACTGAAAGGCCGAAACGTTGTAATAAATATGGCGACAAAGATGAGGACAATAGTCAGAATAATGTAAATAATGTACATAATACCTCATCTCAGAAATATAGACAGATACTGAACGGCCTAAACGTTGTAATAAATATGGCGACAAAGATGAGGACAATAGTCAGAATAATGTAAATAATGTACATAACACCTCATCTCAGAAAATAGACAGATACTGAAAGGCCGAAACGTTGTAATAAATATGGCAACAAAGATGAGGACAATAATCCGTATAATGTAAATAATGTATAATACCTCATCTCAGAAATATAGACAGATACTGAAAGGCCGAAACGTTGTAATAAATATGGCGACAAAGATGAGGACAATAGTCAGAATAATGTAAATAATGTACATAATACCTCATCTCAGAAATATAGACAGATACTGAAAGGCCGAAACGTTGTAATAAATATGGCGACAAAGATGAGGACAATAGTCAGAATAATGTAAATAATGTACATAATACCTCATCTCAGAAATATAAACACATACTGAAAGGCCGAAACGTTGTAATAAATATGGCGACAAAGATGAGGACAATAGTCAGAATAATTTAAATAATGTACATAATACCTCATCTCAGAAATATAGACAGATACTGAACGGCCGAAACGTTGTAATAAATATGGCAACAAAGATGAGGACAATAATCCGAATAATGTAAATAGTGTACATAATACCTCATCTCAGGCATATAGACAGATACTGAAAGGCCGAAACGTTGTAATAAATATGGCGACAAAGATGAGGACAATAGTCCGAATAATGTAAATAGTGTATATATTACCTCATCTCAGAAATATAGACAGATACTGAAAGGCCGAAACGTTGTAATAAATATGGCGACAAAGATGAGGACAATAGTCCGAATAATGTAAATAGTGTACATAATACCTCATCTAAGAAATATAGACAGATTCTCCGGATTAGCATCGTTACTTGTTTTTATCGTTAAAACAGTCTTTTTTTTGCGTTGTGTCAAAATAAGTAATCTGTTGAGGTCTCTAGACACACATAGTAATCGCATAGAAAAGAAGTGTTTGGACTGATAAGATCTTCTTTAGCAGAAACGGTTCTCTTATAAAAGCAGTCCCATTATTTTAAGCTGACCGTAAATTAAATCTTTAAAACGACACTTTGACATCAATTTCTCCCTATTGAACAAATAAAAGGAAAGAAAAAAATGATCTCAAAAGACCACCGGATGCAACATACCCCTGTAACATGGCTATAATAGTGGGATAAAACAAAATAAATATAGTTGTGTTTTTAAACGTGTGTGAATCGCAAGGTTATAATCAAATTTTGGAGATGCCTACTAGAAAATGTATTTCAGAATAGTGTTTTGTCGTCTTTAAAATATCCGGAGGTAGAAGTAGTATTTAAACGAGTATCTTTGCATTGGTTTACGGTATCTGTATCTTCGCTCGAATATGGTAAAAAATGAAATTAATTAATCTAAGAATGATGTGAAAGGTAGAAGAATATATCTTCCTAAACTATGTGTTAAAAATCCCAGCTGACATCATAGGAAATAATTAACTACTTAGTGTATTACTTGCATTATTTCCTCAAGGACACATGACCCAGAGGATAAAGATGTTGGTTAGCTCAGTGACTAGACATTGAGAAAGAGTTGTGAGTTCAATACCAGGCCACAGCAGTGGTGAACCAAAACTTAGAGAGTTTAGTTAAAGGGAAATAACTGAAATATCAGGAAGAGGCGTGGCACGTGGAACTAGAACAATCTACCCCCCCACCGGTAGACGAAATAAAGGGTTCAGTTCGAAATTCCAATCATCGGCCGAAACTTTGTGAATATGGCAATGATGAAGGTACCTGTCCAAATAATGTAAATAATGCAAATTATCATAATGCCTCATACCAGAGATATAGACAGATATTGAAGACATGCCACGTGAAAATATAACAATCTACCCAAGTGGACGAAATAAAAAGTTCGGTTTGAAATTCCAATCACCTGAAGAAGGCCAGAGGGCACAACTGCAGAAACGTTGTGACTATGGCGATGAAGATAAGGATAACAGTCCTAATAATGTAAATAATACAAGTAAACATAACACCCCATCTCAGAGATACAGGCAGATACTTAATGTATGTGCAATAGTAGCAGGAAGTCTTATTTAGATTACTGTTTTTTATTAGTAATCGTGGCGTAAATTGTTACGCTTTCTAATTTGTGTCAGACACGTGTGTTCGAGCCTTTTGCAAAATAAACCTTGAATCTCAGCGGTTGAGAGCAAATAAAAGCAGTACATATAGCACATTCTTTCTGGCCTAGAAAAAAAACAAATATTAAATATATCAACGACTGTCCGAATTATATCCTCAAACGAACACTTTTGATCACTTCTTCCTAAAGATTTTTGTCATCTATATCTCTGTCCAGGTTTCCGTTCTGATTCGTGTTTCATACATAAGATTTTTGTCATCTATATCTCTGTCCAGGTTTCCGTTCTGATTCGTGTTTCATACATAAGATTTTTGTCATCTATATCTCTGTCCAGGTTTCCGTTCTGATTCGTGTTTCATACATATAAGATTTTTTGTCATCTATATCTCTGTCCAGGTTTCCGTTCTGATTCGTGTTTCATACATAAGATTTTTGTCATCTATATCTCTGTCCAGGTTTCCGTTCTGATTCGTGTTTCATACATAAGATTTTGTCATCTATATCTCTGTCCAGGTTTCGTTCTGATTTCGTGTTTCATACATAAGATTTTTGTCATCTATATCTCTGTCCAGGTTTCCGTTCTGATTCGTGTTTCATACATAAGATTTTTGTCATCTATATCTCTGTCCAGGTTTCCGTTCTGATTCGTGTTTCATACATAAGATTTTTGTCATCTATATCTCTGTCCAGGTTTCCGTTCTGATTCGTGTTTCATACATAAGATTTTTGTCATCTATATCTCTGTCCAGGTTTCCGTTCTGATTCGTGTTTCATACATAAGATTTTTTGTCATCTATATCTCTGTCCAGGTTTCCGTTCTGATTCGTGTTTCATACATAAGATTTTTGTCATCTATATCTCTGTCCAGGTTTCCGTTCTGATTCGTGTTTCATACATAAGTTGTTCTATGAAGGTTATTAATCGTCTACTCCTGGATTTTTTCCCGTAATCTGGATCCCATAGCTTAAGCTGATGAATATCTCTTTATTTACTTCTACAACAGCCTGTGTGTATATTTATTGGCACATTTCATATAGTTCTTATTTGGGTATGTGTTTTTTAATCTGACTATTAGTGCCTCTCTCAGAAACTTAGTTCACGGAACAACTATATTTTGCCAATGATTTTGTGAATTTCCAATTGCTTGACCCATATCAGATTTGGTTCTAATGTTAACCTTAAGTCTTTTAATTTGAGACTTTATTTTCTTTTTTAGCTTGCAAATTGTATTCATTTCTGATTTCTATGATTGCTGTCCACGTTCTTGAAATTCTAACATCAAAGACATTTTGTGAGACGTTAATCCATGATCCCAGATATAAAAAAATTGTCAAATTTGAATGTCATCAAATTTATTTTTACTTGACTAAATGTTATGGATTCTGTCTTAGTTCCATTTTAAAGCGAAACCAGCTTGAAAGGAAATAGTTGGGCTTCTTAAGGAGTATCGAGGCAGCTCGGCGTGGTGTAATGGTTAGAAAGCTTGTCTTGCTAGATCAATTACGACTGAGTAGTGAGTTCGATCTTCATTGGATGCTCCATACTTACGGCCTTGTGCCACGTCTAAGCCGGGCTGAGAAAATCACTGTTAAGGAGTATTGAATGTAAGAGTTAGATCATTGACAAAATCTGTCTGTGATGGCGATTTCAAAGAATTCTTTTTTTCGTTTAATGCAAACCTAATTTCTCATATTTACTTGAAAGTCCCTTATTCTTTCTTCGCATACAGGGGGTGGGATAATTAGCAGAAATGTCGACAGCAGGTTTCCTTTTAGAATCCACCTGTTTTTTTTCTATATCATAATTGTCAGTATTATGCTAAAAATATCCCTTTTTTTTCTTTTTTGCAAAATGAAAATGGAAAAAGGTAAAATAAACAATACGTTGTTGATATTGACTAATATAAACTGGTACAAGGCTACACAAGAATGTCCCAACTACTTATAATAATTTGAGCTACCATTTTCGAAACAAGTAAACACCTTAAAATATTTGCGAAACTTAATTCGCACACAAATCCACTAATTGATTCATTTAATCTCAAGCGTCAAAATGAAGAGGCTAACATCTTTGGAGAAACACAGCGAAATCCAAAACAATTGTTTTGCTACATTTATTAAGGATCTGTTTTTGAAAATCTGTATGTATGCCTATCTATCTATAAGTTTATAAATAATTTGGTTGGTCCATATTTATCTATTTCAGATTATTCAAACCCATCTATATAAATATTTAGCTGATCTCCATCTATCTATTTATGCCTGTCCATATAATTCTGGCTTGTTGGATCATATATATATATATATATATATATATATATATATATATATATATATATATATATATATATATATATATTATATTTGAATAAAGACTACGTTAAGATTCCATGTAATAACATAACCCCTTTAACAGGTTCTGGATCCTGTTAAAGGGTTATGGTGAAATAGTTTATTACATGGAATCTTAACGTAGTCTGTCTTTTATTCAAGCATATCTGCTCTGAATTTCACATTGAGCTCTCTAGATATCATCCTCCTCAGGTCTACCCATACGGATTACCTAAATTTGCATAAACTATATATACATATATATATATATATATATATATATATATATGTGTGTGTGTGTGTGTGCGCGTGTGTTTGTGTGTGTGTGTGCTTTATTTTAGGATAATACATCGAAAATCATGTCAAAATCGCTACACGACTGCAGTCGTGTTTCGATGCGTATCAATGCATCTCTTCAGACGATTGTAAATTACTGACGTTTCAAGGATTTATTCAGATTTAGAAGCAAAATACTATCTCTTTTTACGAAAAAAAGGGGATGGTTATAAGATTTGTGGACTTTATTTAGATCAACCAATCGAATATAACATACTTTAAATTTAAACTAAAGGAAGAAGCAAAAACTGAGAAATTATTTTTCACACATGGGTCATGACCCGTAGGCTTGAAATCAATGGCAGCAACAATATTGCTCTACTTTGTATTGAGCGCTCTTTTAAATAAAATATTACGAACGTTGCAATTGTACTGTATTCGTCCTCATCTTATATATATATATATATATATATATATATATATTGTGTATATTTATGCAGCAATTTTTCATTGATGCCTGTTTTATTAAATAATATAGACAAGTTGTGCCTATTTATTTTAAGTAAGTTCCTTTCATATTGTCTGATAAGCTTAATAACATTATCATTGAAGGACGAAAGGAAATCACCATATTGATACATGTTTAAATCCAATCTAAGCTTTCGGCTTACATAAGCCATTATCAAACAACATGCCTGGCCGCGTACACAATTCCGGAAAATCCTCGTTGAAAATACAACTATACTTAAACATGAAAACAATAAACAAAAACTAAAAATTCTTGAAGCTATATACATAAAACAGTTGAAACCTAACCTGAACAAAATAAACTACGAAATCTCCGCAAACATTCTTAAATGACTATAATTGATAACAGTAAACTATTGGTTTATACCAACGGCTTACCATACTTAATACCTTTCATTTTCACTCTCGCATGGTCATGTGTGACGTCACGTGCTGCGACGCGATATTCGCTTCCGCGTCTCGTATATATGAGTTAGTCTTTGCTTGAAAATATTTTATGCAATAAAATAAAACTATCATTATTGTTCCCTTGTCATCCTTGTTAATGGCTTATGTAAGCCGAAAGCTTAGATTGGATTTAAACATGTATCAATATGGCGATTTCCTTTCGTCTTTCAATGATAATGTTATTAAGCTTATCAGAAAATATGAAAAGAATTTACTTAAAATAAACAAAACTTGTCTATATTATTTAATGAAACATGCATCAATATATATATATATATATATATATATATATATATATATATATAGAGAGAGAGAGAGAGAGAGAGAGAGAGAGGAGGAGGGGGACAGAGAGATTGGTTATTCGACAAAGACAGACGCAGAGCCTAGAAGCCATCATGACTCGACAACGTCTTCAATGGACCGGACACTTTGTCCCAATACCAGACATTCACCTCCACAAACAATTCATCACCTCGAGGCTAGCATCTGGCAAGAGACCACCTGAAGCCATACATCGTCGATTTAGGGATCAGTTCAAAAACACCTTACTGTGTACAGTAATCGATACGGTCCACTGAGAGACGGAAGCTGCAGAATGATCAAAGTGAAAAAGAGAAGTCCACGATTAAAAAACATCTTTAAAAAACACCAGAAGACAAATCAAAGACAAGGAAAACGACCAAAGAAAAACCACAGGTCTCCATCTCCTGAACCTTCCTACCTTACGATGTCGTGACTGTGGACGTCTCTTCAGATCCAACATAGAACATATTTCACACGGAAAGAAGTTTCGATTAGCACCCTAATACTCGGCAACGAGTTCCATGAAAGACGACGGATATATATATATATATATATATATATATATATATATATATATATGAATCTAAAGAGCCAGGTAAACCTACCTAGGTTTCACATACGGATCGTCAGGGTCAACTGGCCAATGAAGTAAATGTGGAACAGTTCAATTACAAGTCAAATACCTAAGGTTTTTCCAAACAAGTATAACTATATATATATATATATATATATATATATATATATATATATATATATATATTATACCAAATAATCAAAGAGCTCTATGGTCCGCAGCAATCAACTCTTGCTCCTCCCAAATCAAAAGACGGTACCATATTGAGACAACCAGACGATATCAAGAAACGATGGTGTGACCATTGTAGCGAACTCCTTAATCGCCATCCAGTCGTTGATGAATCTGTACTAGATCTCATTAAGCAACACGAACCAATTATGGCTCTTAATAAAGTACCTTCAAGAGGTGAGATGGAAGCTTCTGTGAGTCAAATGAAAAACAACAAAGCGCCAGGAATGGATGGTATAACAGTAGAGATTCTAAAGAATGGCGGTGAGAGAATGATCGATCTCCTGGAGCAAGTCATCCAAAATGCATGGGGAAGTGAAGTACCTCAGTACTGGAGAGATGCAATACTTGTGTCTTTGTACAAGAAGGGTTCCGGGTCGGACTTCGGCAATTTTAGGGGTATATCTTTGCTGTCTACTGTTGGAAAGGTTTTTTCAAGGATTATTTTAAATAGATTAGTCCACACAATTGTCAATGGAATACTACCAGAATCACAGTTTGGTTTTCGTGCAAGCCGCGGCACTGTGGATATGATTTTCAGTGCTCAGCAATTGCAAGAGAAGTGCAAAGAACAAAATCTTTTGTTGTACCAGTGTTTCATTGACTTATTAAAAGCATTTGACACCGTAAACAGATCAACTCTTTGGAAGATCTTATCAAAGCTGGGCTGCCCTGAGAAATTTGTGGGTCTGATTCGTTTTCTTCATGACGGAATGAAGGCTAGAGTTAGCTTTAACGGCACTCTATCTGAAGAAATACCTATAAACAATGGCGTCAAACAGGGTGACATTTCTTCACCCATGTTATTCAATATCTACTTGCCATAGTCTTCTCGTGGCCTTCTATGAAAAACCCAAACGGTATTTACATCTGATATCGGACATTTGGCAGTGTATATAATGTCCGTAGACTGCTTTCTCAAACAAAAGTCTCTTCCTCATTGGTGAGGGAGCTGCTCTACGCGGACGACTGTGACATCGTTGCACATTCTAAAGATGAGCTGTAATGCTTTTATGAACCATTTTGTATCTGCATGTAACTCATTCAGTTTAAGGATCAACCAAAAAAAGACAGTCGTCATGTATGATCCAGCACCCGGATCACCCTATATGGAACCAACTATCTTCGTTGAAGGAAATAAATTAGACGCAGTACATTCTTTTGTATATCTTGACAGCACCCTCTCTGAAGGATGCAGGCTCAACAGAGAAATCTCTTTCCGCATTGAAAGGGCTTCTTTGTCTTTTTCAGAACTTAAAAAACTTGTGTGGTCCAAGCATGCTATCAAGTTACATACGAAAATCATTGTGTACAAAGTATGTGTTTTGACGGCCCTCCTGTATGCAAGCGAAACATGGACACTCTATAAACATCAACTAAAACATCTTGAGGGCTTCCATCAACGGTGTCTGAGACTTCATATCACATTAGAGAAAGCAGGGCTACCAAGCATTCAGTCGATGGTAATGAAAAATTGTCTCCGATGGGTCGGTCACATTGTGCGTATGGATGACAGTCGTCTACCAAAACGGCTGTTCTATGGTGAAATGTGGGAAGGAAAGAGAAATGCATCAAAGCCGAAGAAGAGATTTAAGGACACCATAAAATCTTATCTGAAACAATCTGGACTATCTGTAGATCAATGGGAAAAAATGGCTTTGGATAGAAGTAAGTGGCGGAAACTAATTCACGAAAGCATTGAGTCCTTTGAGAATAGCCGTATGCAGTACAGTGCCTACAAACGTTTGATTCATAAAGGCGAACAGGGTCCAGCAACGGGTCCACAAATTCACCACGTTAATTGTGACATATGCGGAAAATTGTGCCTATCTTTTGCCGGCTTCGAAAGCCATTTGCGTAAATGTGCAAAGCCTAGTGTGCACCCGAATAATGTCCCTGTAAACAAAACTGATCGGGTATGTCAATTCTGTGGCAAAATTTGTTGCAGTTTGGCTGTCCTGAAGAGTCACCTGCGAATACATAGAATTTGAGGGGAGGAGAGTGGGGGGAGAAAGGTGGTCACGCTCGAAACCGAGAGGACAGCCACGATATATATATATATATATATATATATATATATATATATATATATATATATATATATATATATTTTGTGTGTATTCACTAATATATAATTAATAAGCTCTGTTATATAATATTGAGCAGGTGAGAAAAGTATATGTGCTTGCAAGTATATGCGTGCATACTTATGTTTTTCATCATACTCATATCTCTATATATATATATATATATATATATATATATATATATATATATATATATGAATGAAGAAAAATAGTTTTAAGGTGCGCTATATTTATTGGACAAAGTGCACAATATCAGAGATAGAGCGTATTTAAATATAAATATAAAAGTGAATATAGAAGTCAAGGTGGACCGATGTTTGGTCAGGGAAGGCCCCTAATGAGTGCCTATGTGACTTAAGCTCAACTCAGAACTGAAGAGGAATTCGTACACACGATCCATCGCTAAAGATATTGGAAATATTGTTCTTTTCCAGTATAGCTTCAGTAAGTACTCGACAATTCTTGCTATCCTCTAACTTTAAATCCGGCCTAAAATGGATTACTGCTGTCATATATGTGGAAAAGCAGAGCACTCTTCACTTTTTTGTCTCGATAGAGTCTAAAAGCGTCTACGCAGGCGATTAATCATTTTCCACCCTAGAAACTCTTTCCCACAAGGAAAACGTTGCAAGCCCCTCGCTATTCTATCGCTATATCTATGGAGAGTGATCACACTGCATTTCTTAGATTAACCAATTCTACCCTTCACAGATAAAACCCGCCATGCCAGGCATATTGTAGCGAACTACACTGACAACTCTTCGTATTTGGTTGATATTACATTCGAATAAATTCTTCCAACGTACCAACTTCGAAGTATATGTTTTCTCGATCACTACAATCTCAATCTGTTCAAGTCTAGGTTTAAACTATATCTTCCTCAGATATCATTATAAATTGTGCCTCTTAACACGAACTATATAACCCTCTAGCTCAAGTGGCTCTTAGGCCTTGTACAGTGGAAAAATTATTGTAAAGAACACTCTATATTTGCATTTGGATTTATCTTCCGAGCCACAATTTAATGGAAACTTTAAGATTTCTAATTATCAGGTCTTTATATGAATCGCGTTTGAAAAACAAAACAAAACAATGTTTCGCGAGGAAATAATTTCTTTTGTTCTTCAACGTCTTTCCAAAGTAAAACAGTTCGTTTGTCAACCTCTTCTTCACTAATTATTTCTCATCTGTTTGATTCATTTGTAACGGCATCAACTCTTTAATATATCACCGTAACGAATATTGACTCGAGTGGATGGAAAACGACTCCATATTTCTTGGCTTATGTCTCATTAAAATATATGAAGATTAACGGCAAACTTTAATTGGGAATGTTTCCGTTTTATATATCATTATATTAGCGTGCTGGCGACTCACATTCATTTACCGATTTGTTACCATTACGTCAGTGGATTTATTTCCAAACGTCAGTTACTGATAACAAAATAATGTATATCGGCGAAATATGCGCACGCACACACACACACACACACACATTTACATACATATATATATGTTTGCGTGTGTGTGTGTGTATGTGTGTGTGTGCGTGTGCAAATATATTGAAATATAGCAAAGAACCGTTAGGTTAATAATCCGAAGTTCTTTAGTATTTTGTTTTTATTTTTTAAAGAAACAGTGCCCAGTACACAAGTAGAGCATATATTATAATTATTTTTTTAAATATGATTCCATCGCTACATAAGAATTGTCATGTTTCAAAAACAGAAGCTAAAACCTCCAATTCAATTATAAAAATTAAATTAAAATACCTAGTTCTGTTTCATCCTCAAGCGAATTTTGGAATAATTAAGTTTGAAATTTACGGAGCACTGTAAGCATATACATTCGTAATATTTGTTTCGATGGACATGGAGAAAACCAATCATTCTAAGAAGGGGCGTCAAGTCACCCACTTTCCCGAATACCATTGTATCGACATATTAGTTACTTTAGAATAAAGGTTAAGTCAAGGTAAGTTCGGGGTGCCTTTTATAAATCGAATGATGACATCCGTTCAACGGATATCCTCGTTTTTTTTTCAACGACAGAAAGTTTTAAATCTGGATACAGGGTGCGGTAGTAATAGCTCCTAGATTTTAAAGATTGAAAAAAAAAACCTATGTAAATTAGTTCACTGTTGTTTAAACAAAGGGCTAAAGTTTTTATTCAAATTGTTTTAAAAATTACATCCTCCAAATAGTGAATTATTTACATTATTCGTACTATTGTTCTCATCTTTGTCGCTATATTTATTACAACGTTTTGGCCGTTGTACGCTCCGGCCTTCTTCAGGTAGTTGGAATGTCGAACTGAGCCCTTTATTTTGCTCACTGGTGTAGACTGTTCTAGTTCCACGAGAAATGTTTTAATGGATGTCAGTTATCAGTTAATTCCCCTCTCCAAGTTCTCCACTGCCTTAACCGGGTATTGAACTCACACTCTTTGGGACCTGTCACTGGATCTAACTAACGCCTTTATTCACTGGGCCATGTGTCCTTCAGGATATGTAGACGGATCCCAAATTTTTTCAAATGGAAAGGATGGGAAAATTAGTTCACATTGGTATACCAAAGCAAAGTCAATCCTTATAATGAAATGAAAAACACACACAAACACAACACACACAAACACACACACACACACACACACACACATATATATATATATATATATATATATATATATATATATATATATATATGTGTGTGTGTGTGTGTTTGTGTGAAAATATATAGAAAATAGGAAAGAACTCGTTAGGTAAATAATCCAAAGTTCTTTAGTATTTTTGTTATTATTTTTAAAAAATAGTGCTCGATACAAAAAGTAGAGCATAAAATAATTATTTATTTAAAATATGATTCCAACACGCTACATAAGTTGTTTGTTTGTGGAATGTTTTTCAGAGAAATGAGACCTCTTATGTAGCGTGTTGGAATCATATTTTTAAATAAATAATTATATATATATATATATATATATATATATATATATATATATATATGATTACACAATATAAAAATAAAATACAGGGTGCGGCAGAAATAGCTCCAAAATTTTAAAAGTTGGCAAAACGATCAAGGTAACTGCAATTAAAAAAATGTTTTCACTTTTGTTTAAACAAAGGGCTTCTATTTTTATTTATTTTGGTTTTAAAATAACCTCCTTGTATGGCATCATTCTCTATTCACCATAGACGGCTGTAGATGACTTTTAGCGTGCTTCGAGGCTTTCCAGCTGACTTTCATTTAAGCGCTGAACCTGTGGCCCTGAAATTTTCAAGCCATAGAAATATCGACTTTCTATTCGGGAAATTAGTTTTCTACGGCTTATCAACCCTTCGCAGGTTATTTAAAGCCAGATTATAATTTAAATTGTCAGAGTCTTTTATGGTTTTAATAACGATTTGGTGATGCAAATTTTACTAATTAACCCATAGCTTGGGGAGAAGAGGCGGATTCATAACTTTACCAAAGTTATTTCCGTTTAAGTGTATATAACGAACACTAGTGAAATTGGAACTCGGCTCTCCGATTAACAATTTCGACCCATTATCCATTACACAACACGCACATCCAAGCTTATAGAGCTGGTATTTTCAACTGTTTACCCTTCTAGGTACTGACCAGGCTCGATGTTGCTTAACTTCGGTGATCGTACGGGTATCGGTGTGTCAACGGGGTAAGTTAACTAGTACCACACAGGTGACAGTTTAAACCGTGGGAGGAATATTTGGGGCAACCTGTACAATAAAAACATGAGAAATATGAGCTCTGGTAAAAACATGGATTGATAACAACAAAAATTGCATTATGAGCACTGGTAAAAAAACGGTTGAAATTACTTTTATAATATCCAGAAATTCATACACAGATGTCCTCAAGGACACATGGCACAGTGGATAAAGGCGTTGGTTAGATCCAGTGACAGGATCCAAAGAGTGTGAGTTCAATAACCGGTTAAGGCAGTGGAAAACTTTCAGAGGGAAATTAACAGGAAATAACTGATAACTGGCATCCATTAAACATGGCACGTGGAACTTGAACAGTCTACCCCAGTGAGCGAAATAAAGGGTTCAGTTCGACATTCCAACCAACTGAAGAAGGCCAACGGCCGAAACGTTGTAATAAATATGGTCACAAGGATGAGGACAATAGTCCGAATAATGTAAATTTTACTTATTATAAAACGCAGATTGTGTGTGTTTGTCTGTACGTTTATATATTGGATCGGATTTCCTACATTTGTGACGTTCCCCGGTGTCGCTGCGCTAAATTTTACGTCTGCCTGGCCGGGCCCGCCGTGCTGTCCTAGTCGCGGCGCCAATTGTGACGTCACCCCGTCTGTTTCCGCGCCGTCGCCAACCAATCCTGTCCTGTGACGACCAGTGTGATTTGGTATTGGTCGCGGCACCAAATGTGACGTTCTAACCTTTTGCTGATTCGGATGGGAATCTGGTTAGATTCGGTATCAGCCTTGTGGCTTCCAGCTCGCCTCCAACGTCTGGTTACCGAAGTAACTGTTTTGATTTCTAGTCTAACCTACCCACGTTGTGATTTGATCTTAGGTAGACGAAATTAATCAGTCGCCGGGCCGTAATGCAAGCTGAGTTCGGACAAGGGTAATACCACACAAGTATATGTAAAAGAAAATAAAGTAACAACTCGAAAAGTTCAAATGTGTTAAAAAAGGATAAAAATATTTTATATCTGGTTGCTGAATACAGGACAGCATCTTTCTCCCAACCCGCTATATGGATTCGTGACACTTTGTGTTTGTTAGGCGAGCCTTAACATCTTAAGTTGTTTGTTCTTTAAGAAAATGGTTCTTGCTGTATCTTCAGGCGATATTCGTAAAACTTTTTTGGTGGTGTGAGTCTAAGTCGTTCTTCAAAAATAAATTGTTCTTGGTTAGAAGTTGAGGTCGAGAATGCGCGAATCTTAAGTCAGCTTCCTGCGAGGCGGGTCTTCAGAGCTCTCAGCTCAACTGCAAACTGCAACTGTTTGCCTGTCTGTCTCCAACCCCAACTGCGAAATACTAACTCAACTGCTTTCTACTCGTTGCGACTCTACTTATATGGACGCCGACCAAAACCGGGGTGGGCCTGTCGGGGTTTGATGTTCCTTGATAATTCTAAATCCGCTTTAAGGGTTTTTCTTTGTTCTCCGTCAGGAAGAATTATTAATTTCCATTTTTGGAAGTCTTTCGTCCTCCCAAATTTTTCCTTTCTCATATTGGTATCTCACCCATACCCTCAGAGGGTGTCAATGGGTTTCCCCTCTCTCTCACAGTGGCATCTCACACCGATCCCATCAGGGGGCGTCAACAGGCCTTCCCTCCTTCTTCACACGATTACCTTCGCCTACCGCTCACGCCACCATTCAGCCAATGGGCGCTCAGCGGCGTGGGTGTGGCCGGACTAGCCTCGGTTTTAAAAAATCTTGCTCAAAGAAAATAAAATATCTTCCTTTTTCATTTTCTTTTCTTTCTTTTTCTTCTTCTCGACAACAAATCCTTAGACTCTTATCTTAACCAAATTTCACCTGGACTTTATCAATCGAGACCTTCGCCAAACAAGTGGATGGTCATCTGGCTATAGCCACAGCCAATTATTCGTTCTGATAAAATAATTTTGCTATCATGGCCAGCTCTTGACACAAAACAGGTGCCTTTTCCAAACGACATCTCCGTAGATAGCTAATGGGTCAGTCTTTTTTCTTTGTAACTCTGCGGTTGGTCCAACGGACATTTTGTTTTTCAGTCAGTGCATGACCTAATTAACTTTTATCTCTCAGTTTCTGTTTCGTAGGCCACTTGACCAACCTGAAATATTCACCATTGTCATACTCGGTGCGCCGTCATAAATCAGACGCGACAGATCTGCGACCTTACTTTCTTCGCTAATGAAAATAAAATCTTTATCACTTTTCCTTGTTAGAAAAAATAACATCGTCCTTTCGTCATAGATTCTTATCACCTAATTTGATTCTCGCCTTTTTTTTTTTTTTTTTTTTTTTCACGCAACCCTAAATAGTGTCACACATTTTTCAACCGATTTCAACAAAACTTTACAGGACTGCGTAAAATTACCTTGCGGTGGTTCTGACAGCGCCATAAATTGGAAAAAACACAATTGTTTTTGCACGAAACAATTTGAAAACACGATAAAACACATTTTCTGTCGCCAGAATGAAAGGGGGACAACTCATATCGAATTATACTTATTAAAAAACCCAGGTTGTGTGTGTGTGTGTGTGTGTGTGTGTGTGTGTGTGTGTGTGTGTGTGTGTGTGTTCGTTTATATATGGGATAGGATTTTCTACATTTTCAACCGATTTCAACAAAACGTCACTTTTTTTTTTTGGCAGGTAGTGTTTCTTATTGTCTTGCACACTTTTTTTCTTTTTATTTTTACATTCAGAATGCTTTAAAAATTCCATTTACAAGACAATTGTTTATAATAAAATTCTATTCAATCGATAGACTCATAACGATTGAAAACAATGTTTTTGTTTGAGTTTGGGTTTGACCAATTCGTAAAAAAACCAAAAAACCAAAAAGAAAAACTAATTAAGACATGCGTGTCCGTCAACCTTAAACAATAATCTTTGTCAATTTTATTTTTCAGTCTTTATGATGGTCGATGCTTGATCTATCTCTTACTGTTACATCCCTGGGCAACGCCGAGATCAACTGCTAGTAATGAATATATTTATGTTTTTGATTTTTTTCTTGAAATATATATATATTTGCAAAGTTTTGCACACCATGTTTCAAATCTCTCACAGATAGACTGAGCGCTTACGAACGATGTACCTCTAGACTAGTTTCAATTTAGAGATTTTACATCTCTAATGTTACTGTGAATAATAGGCTACTAGATTGACATCCAGGTTCCACTCATTTACTGTTGAAATAGCTAAATGCAACAGTTACTTTTTTATCACTTCTCGGCTGTGAAACTCCCTTCCGTTTAGTTGCTTCCCTGATAATTATACCATTTTCTATCTTCTTGAATCCCGTTCATTTTTTGTCATTTCCTCAATCATCCCTTGTCTCTTCCTCAATCTTCCCTATACTAAGTCTGTTTTCTCACTTTAACTCCCTGTAACCACCTGAGTACTGGTATCATTTCTGGATTGTTTGCGGTGAAATGATTTAAAAAAAATATATCTCAGTGCAAGAAAGCCTCCATTAGTTATGCTATATATCCCATAACAAGGGAGCAAATCATTGTAGAAGCCTATAAATTAGATAAACACATGATAGAACTAAACGACATTATTTGGCATAGGGATGAGTGAGATTTTCAGAAAAGGGAAGAATATCTTTCAATCGAAAATAAATATCCAACCACATTATTTTAAAGAAAGAAGATATTTAGTTGCGTCAGAGTTTAAGTAAATAGTAAAATTGTAGGTAATATAGAAAGTTACTGGATTATATAAAACAGAGTAGCTTAAATAGGGATCAGATTTTCCATAAGATGCACTCAAAAAGTAATCCCAGTATATGCACTTAATTCCAGTCCAGATGAGGAAATTGAAGAGATATACGACGGTATCGGTAAGATTATGGGCGGAGAAAAACCCAATTATACCAGTTGAACTTCCATGAAATTTCATAAATAAAATAGAGTATTACTAGACATCAGTGCAAACGTAGCGAGAAGAGAAATAAAAGAGTGTATTGTAGGAAAATCTGGAATAGAGAAGTGAAATGAGATACTGAATCACTTATCAGCAATATACAAAATGAGAATTTTGAATATATTTTTTGGAAACAAAACCGCCTTAAAAAGACTTTGGAAAGCCCAAATTTGGAAACAATGAAATCCAATCGGCTGACAAAATCAATATTAAAGCTGTAACCTTCATAAACAAAGTTACTGTAAGAACGGTTCATAGAATGGGAACTTGCAGTGTCAAATATGACAAGTGAAAGAAAGAAAATGATACCAAAAATAAAATAGGCCTAATTTCAGAAAGAATTCAAGAAAAGATTCCAGTTTTTATAGCAGACAGAAAATAACAGAAACTATGAATAGCAAATTGGCAATTATAATTAAGAAAATTATAATTAATTAAAAATTATAATATTTTTATTTTTTAATTTTTTATTATTTCTTTCCTTGTTATTATTTTTCTTTTTCTATTATTTTTTCTTTTTTATATTTTATTTTTTTGTTGAGGGATCATTTTTTTTTTTTCTACTTTATTTCTAGATATTAGTTCCTCTTTTTTCTTTATTTGTAGTTCTTTTCTTTATTTCTATTTATTTTCTTATTTTTTTTTCTATATTTTTTTTTTTTTATATATTTTTTTCTTTCTTTCATCATATTTTTATATTTCTTTCATCATATATTTTTTCTTTTTTATATTTTCTTACTTTTTATCTCACTAGATTATATTTTTCATTTTTTTTTTTTATATTTCGATATTAGTTCCATATTTTTTTCTTTTCCTTGTCTATTTCTATTTTTATTTTCTTTTTTCTATATATTTTTTTCTTTTTTACATATATTTTTTCTGACTTTCTTTCATCATATATTTTTTTCTTTCTTACTTTATCTCACTAGATTATATTTTTCATCTTTTTTTTTTTTTTTATATTTCGATATTAGTTCCTTTCTTTCCTTGTCTATTTCTATTTCTTATTTTCTTTTTTCTATATATTTTTTTTCTTTTTACATATATTTTTTCTGACTTTCTTTCGTCATATATTTTTTTCTTTCTTACTTTATCTCACTAGATTATATTTTTCATCTTTCTTTTTTTTATATTTCGATATTAGTTCCTTTCTTTCCTTGTCTATTTCTATTTCTTATTTTCTTTTTTCTATATATTTTTTTCTTTTTTACATATATTTTTTCTGACTTTCTTTCATCATATATTTCTTTCATCATATTTTTTTTTCTTTCTTACTTTATCTCACTAGATTATATTTTTCATCTTTCTTTTTTTTATAGGATTTCGATATTAGTTTTTTTTCCTTGTTATTTTTCTATTTCTTTTTTTTTTTTTTTCTTTACGTTGTTTTTTTTCTTTTTTTTTTATTTTTTTAACTGACTTTAGATTTCTGTCGTCTATTTTATTTTTATTTTTTTCTATTTTCCATTCCTTTATTCTTCCACTAATTAAATTTTTTCATCCGTTTCATTTTTTTTTAGATAACATTCGTTCCGGCCTGAAAATAGAGATCATATTTCCTTATTTTCAGACCTTTAGAGGCGGAAAAGCATTGAAGAAAAATTTTAATTCCAAAATTTTGATTTCCGTCTGTAACGTTGTTTTTGTTTTTTTGTTTTCTTTTTTTTTTTCTTAGGCATTTTTTTGCATTTTCCTTTTTATTTTATTTTTCATTTTTTCATTTCTTTCAAAGTTCATTTTGCCAAACACATTTTTAACATTAATTTCAATTTTTTCCAATGGAAGGATATTTTCAAAATTTTTTCAATATTTTAAAATACATATTTAATTTCAAATGGATTTTTGTTACTACAAAGAGAAAATCATCATTGTAAAATCAGTCATATTCATTTTGCTGAATTTGCTGATGGAAGACATAAAAAAAACTTTGAAGGAAATCCAAGAAAATACAGTGGAGAAAATTTATTTAGGAAAATTTCAAATGAAGAAATATATATTTCCTTTATAAATTTATATATATATATATATATCCTTCTTATATATAATACGTGATATATTTACAAATTTTCTTTGAAATTTCTTTATTTATTTATCTCGCATTTTTTAATGGAGCTTGCAAACTTTGACATTCACAACTAAAGGCGGATTTATTTCTGGACAAATTGATCTCAGATAAAGAATGCCATGGACGGAGTGTGTAAGCAACAAACGAGTAATTGTGTTTCTTTCTGGCTTTATTCGGATTCGTTATTTTACTTACATTTTTGTAAATTAATTGAAAAAAAAAAGAATTTATTTTTGTATTTCTTTTTTTGTTTATTTTTCCAATGAAACATTTCAATTTCATTTCTTCTTTGTATGTCCATTCCACGAAGTCGAACCTTGCAGATTGACCACTGACTCTCGATTGGATTTAAATCAGCATGTCATCTTTACAAGTTGAATGGCTACGATGATTCTGGTTAATTTTTTTTTATTTGATTCAATCTTTGCTTCAAATTCTTTCATGAACGGCCTTTCTTCAAGATCATCCCATATGAATCTTTGAATCAGCATGGTTCCATTTTCTGACCGCCTATTTTTCTATATTTTAACAACCTCCTTCCCGATTTCATCCGTTCTCCATTCGATATCTATGCAGAAAACATAAGTATTTACTCCTGTCTTAATGGTAAATTCGAGAAGTTCGTTAATACCACATTGGCAGCTAATCTCGAAAATGACCTTCAATCTATTGCTAGCAAGGGCAGGAAATGGTTTGTTAATTTTAACGCCTCAAAAACCCAACTATTATATCTTAAAAGTCTTGGAAAAACTTTTTAGTTGCCTTTCATCAGCATGGTTGATGGTAACCTCCAGAATACTGCGAATTCTCGGTATAACTTCTGTTTATTTGAATTGGAAATATTTTATCGAGTCAATATGTTTCCTGCTAAGAAAGATGACTCACTCTGCTATATTAGACAATTCTCACCTGAAAGTAACTTGCAAATTTGTAAGTTTGATATTCAACTCTGTATTGAATACTGTTGTTGGTTGGTGTTTTTTATTTTTTTTTAACTCGAAATCCTAATACGAACCTGCAATGTTATCGGTGTTGATCTGGCATCTCGGCTTCGGTCTGTATCCAACAGCCTTAGCGTCGCTTCTCTGGAGGTTCAGACATGTAGTTTTTATCTGAAGTTCATATAACAAAGGTGTTTAATATATGATCACTTAGACAGATTGAATTCATGATATTGTTGTTTTTTTCAATACATTTCCGATCGATGGCTTTTGGCCATCTTAAGGATATGGAAGGATTTAATCTTTGAAATTTCGTTCTTTTAAGCAATTTTCACCACAAACTCAATTAAACAGATTTAAAATCTCAATCAGCAACGATTGGTTTTGCAACGTGAATCGACAATTCATGGTGGGAAAATTCCCAATCTATTTTTAATGGAAATCGAAAGATTTGTATCATTTCAATTTTGAATTCAAGAATTTCCTGATGGTCGCCAACTAAAATTCGATATTTTATCTACCCTGCTATTTAAAATAGTTGTGGAGTAAAATTAAGGGTACGGAAAGGATTGAAATAAACCCGGATCTTAACGTAGAGCTAATGAAGACCGAACCGCATATCGGCCGAAATGTCTTATCAAAATGAAAATTCTACATATGCATTCTAGAATAAGATGTGAAACATTATTAAATCCTGCGATCTGTAAATGCAATCGGAATTCCTGATATATTTTCACATATATCTTCAATTTATATTTATATATAGAATATATATATATGCCATGATTGTAAAAGCGTTTGAAATCGGCAAACATATTTCTTTTTCTATTCTAATGATTGGGCACTTGAAGGTCGAGGTTTTGGGTATTTTTTCACATCGATTCATCTTCAGAGACTGAAAGTATTTTATCATTGGCTCCTTAAAGCGACCAAAACGTTTTATGGAATAATGACTCACAAAACATTCTCAAATCCTGTTTTAAATAGAAGAATCCAATATCCCTTAAATTTTTAACACAGGGTTTCAGATAATGCCCAATGTTATATCTGGTATTAAATATAAAAAATAAAGATAGAAATCTAGTGTTTTTTCTGACTATTTAAAGAAATGTGATATTTTACTTCGGACATGTATGTGGTGTAAAATTAATGTTAAAAAAATGTTAAATAATGTGAAGTAAAGATATTTACATAAAGAATAGCATTTTGTGATGTAGGGAATATACTGATTATAAATGTATGGGATGTTAAATGTATTGATGTATGGAATGTGCAGATGTTAAATATAGAGATATTAAATGTATGTGATGTACTGATGTTAAATGCATGGATTGTTAAATGTGTTCGTTGTATATGATATACAGATGATAAATGTTGTAAATGTTATATTCATGTCATGTATTGTTGCTAAAAGTAAAGTATGTTAAATGTCTGCTAAATGTAGTGAACATACAGTTTCTAGATCATTTATAAGAGCTAATGCAGGTGATCAGAGATGAGATTATTAACGGCAGATAAAAGCCTATTTATCAGTAGATATTTTAATGAACAAACTAGAAAAAAAAGAAAGAAATACAAACTTGAGACTAGTTTAGTCAGAATAACAAATTAAATAGATAAATTCCGCCCACCAACAGCCTGTCTTAATGGTAAATTTTCATCTCGTCCTGAAGATAACCATTCTAAGAAAAAGAAATTTCTGAATTATATATGAGAATAAAACAAGGTGAAAGCATTCCAATCTCTTTCCCAAGAAGGGCAGGAAATGAAGTAATAATGGAAATTTTAACGCCTCAAAACTGCTTCCTGAAGATTATATAAAAAAAGTCTTGGAAAATTTTTTAGTTGCATTATTTTCATCAGCATGGTTGATATTTTGGTAATGTTCGTCCATTTTACGATTGAAACCATTTGCGAATCTCTCAAATTGGGGTCATATTTTCTTTGAATCGGAAATATTTTAATAGAGAATATATATAACCTGCGAATAAGATGCTGATATTTCATCGTCTGCTAAATGGTTAGATTTCCATATTTTTCAAATGCCTGAAAGTAAGTAGCTAAATTTGAAGAGTTTGATATTCAACAATCTGTTATTATATACTGGGTGTTGAAAACCAAATGGTCAATAATGAAAATATTTGACAATTATCAAGAATCTTGATTAAAACCTTTTCCGATAATACGAACCTAGGACAATGTTATCGGTGTTGATCTGGCATCTCGGATTCGGTCTGTATCCAACCCCCTTAGCGTAAACGCAAAGAGGCATCAAGAATTGAGAAACAAAACAAAGAAAAAATGCTGTTTTATCGAATTTTGGACAAAGCAAAATGGAGAACCAAAGTTGTTTATGATAAATAATCCCAATAGAAAAATACAATGGTCGAAAATGCCTTTGTTGTTTTAAAATACAGTTGTCCGATTTAAACGATGTATTTTTCCGGCTATTTATTACGGATATTGTAAAACTTTAAAAGAAATAATCTTGAATTGCGATGCGGTATATGCTTTTTAGGAAGCATAAGATTTTCTATAATGACAGAAAACTCAATTAAATGAAGAATTTAAAATCTCAATTTAAGAAACAACTGATTTTTCAACTTGAATCGCCAATTCTTGGTGGAAAATCCACCAAAAAAACTATTTTAATGGAAATCAAAACGGGATGGACTTTAAAGCTAGACCCTTAAGCGGTTTTGAATTGAGAGTTATCCTTTTACTAGACTGGTTGACAACTAAGATTCGATATCCTATTTGTCCTGCTATTTAACCCATAGGGGTGAGAGTAGATAACCTAAGGGTACGAAAGAATGATTGAAATTAAACCCGGGGCTTAACGTAGAGCTAGTTGAAGAAAAAAATGCATATCTGGCCGAAATGTCTTATCAAAAATGAAAAGAAAACATATATTTTTCTAGAATCAAAGATGTAAGAAGATGATATTAAATGACAGAAAAGTGATCCGAGTGAAAATAAAAAATCGAATTCACGAAAGAGATTTTTAAAACACGTCTTTTGGTGAATTTAATTTACCTTTTTTCAAAGAAAATCGAATTCTCGTTGGCAAATGCCATGATTGAAGCGCAAAACGATTGAAATCGGCAAACATATTTCTTTTTTCTTTATTCTAAAGACACGGTTGGAGCTACGACAAGGTCGAGGTTTTGGGTATTTTTTCACATCGATTCATCTTCAGACCACTGAACGGAATTTTATCAGTCTTTTGGCTCCTTGAAAGCGATTACCAAAACGTTTTAAGGAATAATGACTCACAAAACATTAGATTCAAATCCTGTTTTAAATAGAACATTTCCAATATCCCTTAAATTCTTTTTTAACACAGGGTTTAACTCATTAATGCCCACTGTTATATCTGGTATTAAATATAAAAATAAAGATAGAAATCTAGTGTTAATTTAAGTTAAAAGTTTAAAGAAATGTGATGTTTTTTGATGTTCGGATATTTAGTATGTGAATGGTGGAATGAATTCAAATGTTAAATGATTCCTCAGTACGATTAATGTATGTGAAGTGTGATGTACCACCAACAAAATGTAAAGAATAACACCCCTTTGTGAAAAAGACCAAATATACTGATTATAAATGTAAATGGGATTTTAAATGTATTGATATTATGGAATGACAAACAGGTGTTAAATATAGAGATATTAAATGTATGTGATGTACTGATGTTAAATGCATGGATTGTTAATGTGTTCTATCCATTATGATTTACAGATGATAAATGTTGCTTTTAAAGCAGTATATTCATGTCATGTATTGTTAGCTAAAAAGAAAGTATGTTAAATGTCTGCTAAATGTAGTGAACATACAGTTAACTAGCATCTTACTCTTTATAAGAGCTACCAGTGCGCGCTTGCCTCAGAGACTGAGATAAACTATTAACGGCAGATAAAAGACTGTTTATCAGTAGATATATTGAAAGAGTAATGAGTCAAACTAGAAAAAAGAAAGAAATACAAACTTGAGACTAGTTTAGTCAGAATAACAAATTAAATAGATAAATTCCAAAAATAACCAACAGCATATATGGGTTAAATAGCACTCGGCGCAAAATTTCATGGTTCTTGTCTCCTGAAGATAACGATTCTAAGAAAAGAAATTTTCTGAATTATATATGAGAATAAAACAAGGTTTCTATGAACAATTATTCCAATCGATCCCACCCAAGAATCCATACTTTCGGCAATTTAATGAAGATAATAATGGAAAATATTTGGCAACTTGAGGCGTGTAATGGTTCAAGATTGTCTTCCTGAAGATTGAATTAAAAAAAGTACTGATAATTTGAACTTGTAATATTTTCATTATTTTCAATATAAAATTGCTTGAATATTTTTTGTAATGTTCGTCCATTTTACGATTGAAACCATTTTCGAATCTCGCAAATTTTGGGGTCATATTTTCTTTGTCATCGCAACTATAACTTTAATAGCAGAATATATATATAACGAGCGAATAATATTGCCGATATTTCATCGTCTGCTAAATGGTTGGCGATTTCCATATATTTTTCAAATGCCTGATATTTCGAAAGTAGCTAAACTATGAAGACGATGGACTCATTTGGAACAATCTGTTGCAGATATATACTGGGTGTTATGAAAACCAAATGGAACAATAATGAAAATATTCTGCGAAGTGTCAAGCAATAACTATTGATTAACAACCTTTTTGCGCGATATCTACGAAACATAGGACACTAGTTATGAGCAAAAGACAACCCTGTATCACGATTCACGCTCTACCAACCCCAGTATCGCAAATAAACTGCAAGAGGCATCCAAGAATTGAGAACAAAACAAAGAAAAATGCTGTAGAACTATCGATGTTTCCTTTGGACAAAGCAAAATGGAGAACCTGAGTTCCATTACTTATTGACCCAAATAATGTCGATTCTGGAATGCAAAAAAAATACAATGGTCGAAATTGTTAAATATTTCCTTGATACATTGCAAAAATGCATTTTACGTAAGCTCAGCGAATCTCTTTTTTGATTTAAACGATATGTATTGAAATTAGACCTCCTTCCTGTTTATTACGGATATCCGTAAAACTTATAAAAGAAATAATAATGACATTGCGATGCGGTATATATCTTACGAAGCACAAAGATTATTCTATGGGTCCACCAGAAAAGTCCTGAAAATGAAGAATGTTATGAAAAACAATATCATTAATTTACCGGTTGTATGTAAACTACGCAGATTTTTCATTTTTTTTATCCAATGCCACTTTTTTCATCTGCCACATCAGATAGTAAAATTTCGGAGTTTCAAACCAGATTTGTCGTAGGGGGCCGGTCTGTGGTGAATATCAAGGAGATTTTAGACGGGATGGACTTTAATTCAGAAACTACGCAAAGAAATGTTTGTTCGGTTTTGAATTAGAGAGTTACCAAACGGATTTTACTCTGCGACATTGTCAGAATAAACAATGCAAAGGCAGCTAACAGCTACCTCCATTTTTATTTTTTTGTGTTTGTACATTTTTTTTTGTGTTTTTAACCATTTTACGGTTGGGGTGAGAATACATATGGCTTAAAGGTTTATTCGTAAAATATTCTTTATTCAACATTAAACGATATTGCAGAATATTATTTTATCAAAATATTCTGAGAAAAATTTTCAATGGAAAACAATATCTGATACAATAAGGAGATTTAGAATAGGGGAGAGACGTTGCTCATTTCCTAAAAATAAATTTATTTCCTTATTTGCTATTTACTTCAAACACCGCCTTCTTAAAAATGAAATAAACTAGTAGACTCGCTGCATATGTTTGAATAGTAGTAATTAGGGTTTTTGAAGAAAAGAAAGAATAAATAAGGAAAATGAAATGGGATCACTTGGTCGGTCAGTGACAGCGTTATCCCCGTTATTTTACGACTTTCTAATTTTTATGACAGAGAAAAAAGAATTATATATTTTAACTGTCATTATGCATCAAATTTTATGAAATATTTTATCATAAAATATTATTAACTCAAAGTCATGTTTCGTGAATGATTTTTGTTTTTTTCTAAAAATTACTAAGAGAAATCCAGTCTGAAAAAAGATATCAAAAATGAAATGGAAAACGGAAAGGTTCTGTAGTTAGTGTAAGTCATACTGACAGAACGTATCGCAATTATTTATTTTACAGAAAAGTCCGTTTCAATTAAATTTCGTGAAAACATACACGTGAAAAGTTTTAATACACTATATTTTTTTTAATAAAAAATAACACGTTCTTTTTTAGCATAGAAGTTTTATTGTCGTGGTCACCAGATTAGCTACTTCAATAATTAAATGCGTAAGGCTTCTTGCGGAAACATTGTATAGCAGAAGGAATAATCGTGGTGTAAAGATTATGTGCACAAAATAACTGTCCAATTAATTTGCAATGCAAATATAACATTTAATAAAAGAAAAGTAAATTTTAAAGGAAGGGATTCTTTTGTTATAACGTAAATAGTATACGCAACGAAATGTTAATTAATATGTTATAGTGGGAACTTACATTGTTGATGTGTTTTATGGGTGAAGCGTTTCGCAGCCTTTGTAGCTTCAGCGTGGAAATTTCATGTCAGCAGTTCGAAAAGGAAAACCAGAAGAAGGAGAGTCAATTTAGAGTTCACGTATTTTTATATTCTAGAGCTGCTGATGATAAGATCGATTTGAAGCTGCTACTGCTACTATCTTTAACGTCACCACAAACCTAATTGAGTGGCTACTGGGAGTGAAAGAAAATTATTTTTTTTCGAACTAACCGTAAACCCAATCCTAAACACGAAACGAGGGATAAAACTCTTTTTTAGTTCTCCCTCTTAGATTCATAAAACAATGGCAATCAGCAACCCTCTATCTTGAGTGGCTCTTAGGCCTCGTATTGATTAAAAAATTATTATAAAAAAGTCATATATATATATATATATATATATATATATATACTCAGAAAATCAAGAAGTCAGTTGAAACGGCTAAAAAACTGAAGTTCACAACATTATTATATTCAAAAATAATTAAACAAACGTTTGTTTATTTACTATTGAAAATAATAATATAACTTCTTTAGTTGTTTTTTTTTCTTTTGATAAAAAAAAGCGTTAAGGGGTCATTTTAATCGTCCGAGTATCCTAGTATACCGTAAGGCTAAAACCAATGTAGCGGATAAAACTGTCCTGAATTTTAAAGTTAAAAGCTCCACATGATTTTTACTTGTTTTTTCGACACGTGCATTGAGCACTTTTTAATACTACTGTTTCCTGATCTGATTCAACTCTGACCATTATCCTTTTTATGTTTTTTATATATATATATATATATATATATATATATATATATATATATATATATATATATATATATATATATACAATTCACTTCCGTTTTCTTTAATCACTCCTCCTACCCAATATAAAGCTTATTTAAGAGAGATGTAAATTTAACCCTCCCTATATTTTGTATTGTCTCTTTAACCGGCACCTTCACCTCCCTGTTTAATTACAAAAATTACACTACCCATCAATTTCTAATCAAATTTTTCTTCTCCTTTCATTGTTGGAAGTGTTTATTTGATGATCCGAAATCCTTTAAAAGGATTTTGTGAAATAAATTATTGTAATGGTACCTTAAAGTGGTCTGTTTTTCATTAAATATATATATATATATATATATATATATATATATATATATATATATATATTAGTGGTCAATATATATATATATATATATATATATATATATATTAGTGGTCAATATATATAATTTCAAGACGATAGAATCCAGGTAGAGGTCAATGTCCATGACAGCAAGAATATAATAAAAGACTCTAACACTAATATTCCATGGTTATAATTTATTACATTGGAATCGTAATTACGATCCAATTCATCTGACCTTCAAATTAAAAAAAGAAATGGGGAAATATAGCTCCGGGTATATGGATTACGATTCCAATGTAATAAATTATGACCATGGAATATTAGTGTTTGAGCCTTTTATATTATATATACAACAAAGTCACATTAATCCAACTGAATATGTTCGATCTATCACTGATATTGATCACTTTCCAATAATATATATAATAAATTACATATATATATATATATATATATATATATTCACACACACACACACACATATATATATATATATATATATATATATATATATATATATATATATATAGAGAGAGAGAGAGAGAGAGATAGATAGATAGATAGATAGATTTATAGATAGATAGATAGATATGCTTTGTTATTTGTTAGGATTAGTGATATTTGCCTGAAAACATAATACCCGTATTTATTTTATGAAATAAAATAAATGTTGTTGTTGAGCCACAAGAAGATGAAATCGATTTTTCTGCAGATGAAATATCGCGAAGTATCGATGCAATTCACTAAAGGAAAAAGTTCTTGAAGGCCGTATTTTCTTTAAACATAGAGCACATTAAAGTGTACATTGAACATAGTTCAGAGACTATCAATGATGTCGTCTTTTATTATTATTATTTAAGAAATGTTATATTATTGCATTTAAGACGAAATAGATTTGAAAAAGAAATGGGCTATAATGAATCAATATTCAGCGGCGTAGTTTTTGAACCTTTCAATAATTTCACATCTAATGTTGCAGTCAATAACAACCTAATTTTGTTTACATCCATACAAGATACAATAACAGCTGCAGAATATTAATTCTATTGGTTGCCTGGATAATTTAGTTCTCTTTTCATATATGCCATATCCTGTCATGAAGTGGGTGATAGTGACACTATACAACTGTGTTTTGCATCTTTATTACAAATCCTTCTTTCGTTACCTATTTACAGACACTCTTAAAGTATGTTACACGTTATTTCTTACTTTTTCCCTTGCTTTGTAATTTTTCTGTGAGTGTTAAATTTTCCAAGCCTCCTTTCTTCATGATGTACCCTAGAAAATTCATCTGTCTCTTTTTTCAATGTCAGGAGAAGTTTTCTATTATTTCCCATTCGTCCTTAAATAAAATATCCCGTTATTCGCTTGATGTTAATGATAATTACAGCAATCATCAACAGAACAACACCTTTGTTGCTTCAATCGCAGTATTAATGTGTGCTTGGTCCCAAATCAATTATCAGCTCATACACAAAAAAGATATATATGCGAGTATACACTGTAGGCACTGATTGAGATAAAGATTATTGGCTGTTGTCACGGCAGACCTCATCAAATTCTATATTCAAAGCCAAAAAATAGGCGAATATATGAGGTTTTTGGTTTGGTTTGTTTTGTTTTACGGCATATCAACATCAATGAGTCATTTAATGCCGACAACTTTTTTTTCCTGGTAATATTTTCGCTTTTTTAAAAATCCATTTCTGTTAATATACTTTTTCTCAAAAATATATAGCTGGTAATATTATTTTTTCAAAAACCTTTTAGCTGGTAATATTATTTTTTAAAAAACGTATCGCTGGTAATATTATTTTTTCAAAAACGTATAGCTGGTAATATTTTTTTATTCAAAAACATATAGCTGGTAATATTATGTTTTAAAAAACGTATAGCTGGTAATATTATTTTTTAAAAAACGTATGGCTGGTAATATTATTTTTTAAAAAACGTATAGCTGGTAATATTATTTTTTTAAAAACGTATAGCGGGTAATATTATTTTTTCAAAAGCGTATTATCAGAAGCCTTGCTGTTGGACGTAGTTTATCGTCTTACCCAGGACACGGATGTAATCTGAGTGTTAAGTATTAGCCCATAGCTGGGGTCCTAACAGGTGCTACCACCCCGGGTTAGGGTGGACCTGGGAACACCAGCAATTAACAGGTGGCTCCACTCTCCTAAAAACCTCCTGATCAGAGTCCTTGCTGTTGGGCGTGTTTTATCGTCTTACCCAGGACGCGGATGTAGTTTATCGTCATGCCCAGGACGATAACTGGGTTTGGAGATTAACTATTTGCCCATAGCTGGAACCCTAACAGGTGCTACCACCCCCGGTCAGGGTGGACCTGGGAACACCAGCAATTAAGAGGTGGCACCATACTCCTCAAAATCTCCTGATCAGATGACTTGTTGTGGGACGTAGTTTATCGTCTTACCCAGGACGCGGATGCAATTTATCTTCATACCCAGGACGGTGAGGTTTTTGGTTAATTTTTCCTTTTTTTATTTAAAAAAAAGAGTCAAAACTGACTCATTATTTATTTCTCAACGGTTGCTATTTACATTATATCGACTTATATACGGGAATACGCGGGGTTTTGTTTATTTTATTAGATTTTCATATGAAAGTTGCATTCCTTTAAAAACTGGTGATTGATATTTTCTTAAGATATGTACAAGATTTGTCTAAGTATTGGACACGATCGAATAGGTACGTTAGATACATAGTTTAGGTCTATACACGAAAGACCTGTTAAATAAGTGATGACATTGAAAAAACGTTAATATATATAATACTTATTATAAAACCCACGTTGTGTGTGTGTGTCTGTTCGTTTATATATTGGATCGGATTTCCTACATTTTTCAACCGATGTCAACAAAATTTCATAGGACTACGTAAAATTACCTTGCGGTGGTTCTGACAGAAATTGGAAAAACACAATTGTTTCTGCACGAAATCAATTTGAAAACCCGATTAAGAGACATCGCTGTCGAGAATGAAAGGGGGACGACTCATATCGAGTTATACTTATTATAAAACACAGGTTGTTTGTGAGTGTGTGTCTGTGTTCGTTTATATATGGGATCGGATTTCCTACATTTTTCAACCGATTTCAACAAAACTTCACTTTTTTTTGGCAGGTAGTGTTTCTTATTGTCTTGCACATGTTTTCTTTATTTTTACATTCATAATGCTTTAAAAATTCCATTTACAAGACAATTGTTTATAATAAAATTCTATTCAATCGGTAGACTCAAAACGATTGAAAACAATGCTTTGACCAATTCGTAAAAAAAACAAACAAAAACAAAAAAAACTAATTAAGACAAGAGTGTCCGTCAACCTTAAACAATAATCTTTGTCAATTTTATTTTTCAGTCTTTATGATGGTCGATACTTGATCTATCTCTTACTGTTACATCCCCGGCCAACGCCGGGCTCTACTGCTAGTAATTTATAACTGAAATATAACTTTCTCGATACATTAACATCTTAGCTTGATGATGGTCTTCTTGAATCTGTTTATATCGACTTTTCTCTAAAGACACATATATGTACAGATAGATAGATAGATAGATAGATAGATAGATAGATAGACAGACTGAGATATCCAAGGAATTGTCAGTACAGAACAGGGTTCTAATTGTTTTCTAATTCTGTTTGAAACGGGTGGATTCCACGTTTACAGTTATGCAAGGACCAGAAAATTATAGAGGTACAAACGGCGACTATCTCCCTTTCGTTGAGATAGTGACATGATTCACGTGGCGGCCTATAAATGAGATTAGAAGATAGAGTGACTATAAGCAGTTGCGACGTAGAGCCCAGGGCAAAAAAAAAACTATCATCTCTAGCCCACAGCGGTAGGTGTTACTGGGAAAACCACATGACCTAAAGCGCCGTAACCCCAATATTACAAGTGTGTTTCCCCTTTTTGCACACACCGTTTGTTGTTGCATATATGTTATAATTTATCTGCGTGGGAGACGCGTATTTGTGCATATATATATAACTTCGTATACGGCGTTGTTGGCTGTGAGCAGTTTGTTGTTTTTTAATGTCACTTGGTTAAGATTTTTGTTGACTTTTTTGATTTGGAGTGGTCGTCAAGTATTTGTTGTAATTTTGAATAGTAATCGGATTTATGTAATTCAAAGAAGATTTTGGTTTATCTGCTTTTTTTAAAAGTATGTGTACGGTTACGTACGTCATTAACAACGATTTTTAATTGTTTTTTTAGAAGCTTACACGAGATTTTTCTTTTGTCATATTTTGTTTTCTCATAGATATTCATATTTTTTTTTAAATTCAAAATCCAACCCCAGTTTATCAATTAACCAAAATCATTAATTAACTTATTATAGACTATACATACCTAATAAATACAGCAACTCGGAAACTAATCAAAATTTTAAAAAATCAAAACTTAAGTTTTGTTATGTAAATGAACACTCGTTGTCACTTTTGGGATGTCAACGAATATTCGTTATCACTTTGGAAATGCTCGTTGTAGTAGAGACTATGTAATCGCAGGTACAAACTATAGTAACGCCGTTGAACAATACTGGTATCAGACCCCTTCGAATATCACTCACACTAATAGTACTTGCTCGATAATACTCGCTCGAATCGTAATTCGTATAGGGATCTGAATAGAGAAATATAGTGAACAGTTTAGAGAATAGCAGTTCGTATAGTAATAGAGCATGGGAAAGAATGCAGATCAATTAGACGTCACGCGACTTGGTACGTATATGCTTTTCCTCTATAGTCACGTGGTCTATTTAATACAATAATGGGATCGCCGTTGTTTGCTCATTGGCGATCTAAGTTCAAACTCAAGTCGGCAGCAACATTTTATTCCTATATAACACTAATAATGAAACCATAGCCTCACTTGATTTTGAAAGTTTATTTGCCAATGTTATAGTTAGTGAAACGATTGATAGGATTATAAAGAATATTTACAACTACCCATCTTTCCCTACATTGAAAATTAAACCTAATCTATGACGGAAACTTGTCTTGCTTTGTACTACTGAGGTTTCTTTCTATGACAATCAAAATACCATATACGTACAACGGGATGGCCTTTCCACGGGTTCAACCCTGAGACCAACATTTAGTAGCCTCTACATTGCTAACCATGAAAATAAGATATTTAATACCATTAAAAAATCTCTCCATCTACCTAAGATATGTAAAAGAACATTCTTGTCCACATTCACGTCTTAGATAAATATCAATTGACAATACAAGTTTACTCCACCATGAAAAAAAAAATTCAAATTCTTGAAGCACTCTATATTAAAACTGCAACCAACACGAAATAAAATTAAGAGTATAGCAACAATGTTTTAAAATTTCTACAAAGGTAATTATTGGGGATGTTCAAATTGAATTTTTTTTAAAATGTAGTTTGAATATTTAAAAGCATTAATAATAAAAAATAGAAGTTAAGTTACCTTCCTTACATATTCTTACGCGTAAATTTTGAAATTACTATAACAGAGTGCGTTTCATGCGCATTTACAAAAACATTCACAACTTTCAATTACATTAATTTATTGTCTTAGCAATTGACCTTTTAAGATGATCTTGGGTGAGATTGAAAATACTTGGGAAAATAAAAGAAATGATTAAAACTACGGCGTCATTGTTACTCAGATTAATAACAACACAAAGAAATTGATCCAAAAATGTTAAAGGATTAAAAAATAAATAGACATAATATATTCATATTATTAAATCACATATATATATATATATATATATATATATATATATATATATATATAACGTCACACATTATGAAATGGACAAAGTCCGACAATTATTTTAAGACATTTTTATGTTTATACATTCTTTTTATAGATACAAATATTTAAGTAAATGCTCTGTTTATGATAAACAGTATTAAACAACATTTACCGGCCTGAAAATGCGAGAAATTTTGTATCTATAAAAGAATGTATAAACATAAAAAATCTTAATATATATATATATATATATATATATATATATATATATATATATATACACACACACACACACACACACACACACATATATATATATATATATATATATATATATATATATATATATATATATATCAGGGTGGTCTCTGTGTGTGCAAGAGAGAGAGAGAGTTTTTGCAAATAGGTTCGTGAAAATTGTTCTAATGCTCTTTCATACCTGGTATCGCGACTGCATGAAGTTAATCGTACTTATAGACTGGAAATATATCCCACCGTTTTACAGTTGAAATAGCTATATGTAACATTAAGTTCTATACTAAGTACTTCTTTACTCGCACTTCTCAACCGTGGAACTTTCCAAAAGCGGTGATGTCATTGGTTTATCAAGGAATTCAAATTCCACAACGTTCATGAATGTCCACCAGGTGGTTTAAAGGTCAGCCAAAATATGTGGAGGATACAAAGTGTCATCATTCAAAGTCTGCCAAAACGTAAGCGAGTAATATTCAAGAATATTTTTTAAATGAATATCGTTTAAATTATGATTAGATTATTATGGTGTGGTATGGCCGTATGGGCTGGAGATCTTCAAAACTATGAGGTGATGCATTTGACCGTTTTAGTTTTATTTTTCATCATATTTGTGGCTGTGTATATTGGCTTGAAAAAGCAAAAATTCTTTCCGAAATGTTGAGATTTGAAACAACGTGTATCCTAGATTTATATTTAATTAAGTTTCGATTGTTGCATTCTCGAGAATTTTCCCTCTGAGTAAATTACTTTCTCTTTTGATGACTGTTAAATTTTTTTCAGTCAAAACTGTTGACTTTATTTCTGTGTATGACGGGTGCATTTGATAAATTGTCATATATAAGATTCCTTTTGTGTTCATAGATAGGTTTTGTTTTTTATTTCTGCATGTTTCTCTGATATATTGTGAGGAACAGACTTGGCAGTTTATTTTATACATACCTACTTTTAAGTTGTTATTTGTTGGGATGTTTTTAATCTTGATCATTATACACAACAATAAATAACTGATACATATCATTACCAACTCGATAACATCCACTATCCAAAACAACTTATCCCATCAAAACAACATCCAAAAAAGTCACAACCACTTCCGAATCCATTATGGATATAATCCGAACTAAAAACATTCATAGCAATAATTCAGAAGCCGACATATATAAAATAAATTGCCGCCAAGACTGTTATTCACAATACGTTTGGGATACATGCAAAAACATGGCTGCCATTTGGCGAGTGCTGCTTGGCGTAAAGATCATCCAGTTGTGGTATGAAGGAATCAAAATACCATCGTAATGCTTGAAAGTAAAGTTTGGTCACTTAATCGAGGTAGGGTTGGAACAAGCTATAGCAGACCGTCTGTATGTTGGTTATTTCAAGAAAAAGATTATTAGTGGTTTAGAATTAATGCAAACATTACCTACAGAACTGGGCTATCATATGTAAAATACAGATGTATTACTAATAATTTGATAATAGAAATATATTAAAATCGGGCGGAATATAATTTCAGTGGTCAGTAAATAAGGAAATGATAATGTTATTATATATTATTAATATAGTTATTATATTTCAATGTAAATATACAGCATTTTTTAGAAACAACTCAATAATAAAACACAAAAAACACGACTGCAACAAAACAACATTATTCACAATAATAATGTAAATAAAAACATGTACAAAACACTAACGACCAACTCCATAATATCCGCCATCCACAACACTTTATTCCATCTAAACAACGTCCGAAGAATCCCAACCGCTCCCAAAAATTATTATGGATATGATCAGAACTAAAGACAACCACAACAATAATAATTCAAAAGCAATCGGCTACTCACCAGTAGAAAATCTAGATGGGGAGCCGGTTTAGACACCGACCACCCATCCATGCAGCAGCTGCACTGGGTTACTCGTAGATATATGGATGACGTCAACCTTCTTTCCGTGAGGGGCACAAATGTGTCCTGATCGTGTCATGAATCTGGCCGTGTTCTGTTTCTTGAGATGAAGCCTCCCTAAACGGGAACATGTACACCTCCCAAATAGAAATCATTTTGTACCATAAAACTAAACATCCAGATAATGAGTTTACTCTCGCAAGACTTGATATGGAATGTCTTACAAGTCACTTGTTGGTTTGCAGAGTCATTTAAGATGCCATCAATGATATGGAAATCCTCTTTGCAATGTTCGTTTGAGAGCTGAATCCTGTAATTGGTCTTCCTCAGTCACACTCACCATATATATATATATATATATATATATATATATATATATATATACACATTTACCTTTAGTCCTTCCTGGTCTTCTTTCTTCTGTTACACCTCTCTCTAGAGCTTTCATACATCTTCCTCTTACACTTGTTTCCCACTCCCACACATATACTCTCACTAAAATTTTCTTTTTTATACCCGGAGTTATATTTTCCGATTTCTTTTTGAATTTGTAGGTCTGATGAATTGGATCGTGATTACCATGGAATATTAGTGTTTGAGCCTTTTTATTATATTCTATCTGGATTCTATCCTATTGGGAATTTATATATATATATATATATATATATATATATATATAGGGTATCCATAAAGTTCTTGTGCACTTTTAAAACATTTATAACTTTATTTGTATTTGCGATAGAAATAATCTGTAAAAAAAATTTATAAAGTTTAATGTACCTCATTTTAATTATAGCTAAAATAACTAATGTGATTTCATGCATTATTGTAAATCTGTTGGCAAATGTTTTCCGTGAACTGCAAAATCGTATTACTCTTTGTATTGCTAATGATGGAGGACATGTGGAAACTTAAATAAAATTTCAATAAAACCTTACAAATATAGATTTCCTTCTTTCGCATCCTTTTTACAAATTATTTCTATCGAAATTCAAATAAAGTTATAAATTTTTAAAGTGCACACGAACTCTATGGACACCATGTGTATATATATATATATATATATATATATTGACCACGAATATTATATATATATATATATATATATATATATATATATATATATATATATATATATATCAATATATATATATATATATATATATATATTGACCACGAATATTATCAATATATATATATATATATATATATATATATATATATATATATATATATTAGTTTTAAGGTATGCTATATTTGTGGATAACAGTGCTGATATCACCAATAAAGCGCATGTAAATATAAAAGTTAAACACTCTACGGTGACAGGCTGTTTCATACTTGAACGCAATCTTCACAAAATTGTAAAGCTTAATTTCTATATTACATAAGTAATATAAAAATGAACCCTTATCAAAGTTGTTAGTGTATATAAATCATACAATTTTTTACTAAAAAAAAAGCCCGTTATAGAACATGTCTGAATCGTAAAATAAAGAATAAAATAAAATTAAGGCATTTCTTAATTAGAAAAAATCTTTCAATTGCTTTTGTGCATAAACTATGTTATGTATGCGGTTGCCTTAAGAAAATAAATTGTCAATGAATAATGAGCTTTTACAAGAATTGTTTTCATTTTTTTAAATTTTAATTATAATAACGTTTAAACTTTTAAAGTTGCCAAATTCTGTATTACAAGTGATATTATTATTTAATAAATAATATATTTACTAATCATAAATGGAACAGCTTACTACAATTCATTGACCAACAGAATCTTGAAATTTTTTGTGTCTGTATAAATGTGCCAATTTTTGTATATACGGTTGTTCATATACGACATTTTTATTAAAATGTTACGTATTTTAAGGTTTTTTACTCCCTTACGAGAAAAATTTCCCCGAATATTTTTAATTTATTTTACTTTTGTTCCTATTTATTTAACTTTCCCAAATATCAGCTTGTCAATAACCCATTCAACGCACCAGAGAAAAACAAGTTCCCCTGGTTAAGAATTGCTTTTCTACTGTATTTTATGCTAAAATTAATTAATAATTTTTTCAAATCAGATTACTTAAACGTTAAATTTTCTAACTTCCCTTAAATAACATTCCAGAAAAATATATTCTATTTTTGAATGATTTTTAAAACGTATAACTTGTTCGAATTTGTTCAGTTTACTGAAAACAAAACTGGAAAACGATTCAGTTTGAAATACAGCAATGTAGTTTGCTTTCTAGGAACAGTAAATTTACTTCTTTAGCTTTTAATTAAATCTAAAATGAAAGCTTCAAGAAATAATTTTCAGTTTTAAAAATGCATTTTTAAACTTTGTTATATCATTTTCTTGGAAGTACACACACACACACACACACACACACAAACACATAAACACACACACACATATATATATATGCGTGTGTGTGTGTGTGTGTGTGTGTGAAATGTTAACATTTGTATGGTGTGACCTTTATTTCAAAGAAGAGGTGATATTATGATTTCAAGTTGTCTTCACCTGTTTACCATTTCTGTCAGTATATTCCAAGAATATTCCGCATCGATGCAAAACTGTTTTAGTCACCCTGTCATATATTCAAAGAGTAAAAGTTAGAAGATACTTGATCTTGTAACTTTAAACATCTGTTTTCTACTAAGCTTAAGTGACACTTATTTTCGGCTTGACTGAACTCACTACATTACTAAATGTCGAATACATTAAGTTACTAATCCTGGCCCTTTGACTTGTAGATATTGACTAATGTCACCTTTGTGTGATACACGGCTGCTAAACTGGATCACTCGATGCGGATGGAACTTCTTATAATAGTAATGTTATTGTGTCTACTATACCTGTAAACATTATGTCTAACCATTATATCTGCAACCACTATTTATATAGCGTCGCCACCTGCTACGGTTCGAATTTTCTGTTTACTACTTATAAACGAGTCAGTTTTGAACACACATACTAGATATATTTCAAAATAAACACTTTTTAAGAAAGACCCATTAATAGCACATACATTTAGACAAGAACACATAAACCCTTGTGCAAATTAACTGAAACAACCGCTTTAGTTTCCTATCTTTCAATGGTACAGTCAGTTTTATGCCCACTGGAGTGACAGTGTGTAATTTATTTTAATTTTTTCCTCGGATTAGGCCATTTGCAGTGGTGTGCAGTAATATGAATCTTTTCGGGGCTTATGATGAAGTTTTTTTGGCCCCTGAATATATTGCATCATCCGTGATTACATCAGATTTTATCACACCTAGACACTATGTCTCAACTGTCGATTAGTTGTCCTAAGGCCATTGTCTGCGATTTACGTTACACCAAGAAAGCGTACGAAAATTGTAATAGGAAATATATATATATATATATATATATATATATATATATATATATATATATATATATATTTCTGAGATGAGGCATTATGTACGCTATTTACATTATTCAAATTATTGTCCTCATTTTTTCGCCATATTTATTACGTTTCGGCCATTGTACGCTCCGGCTTTCTTCAGATGGTTGGAATGTCGAGGGCCCAAAGAGTGTGCATTCAATACTATATGAATGTAAGTTTGTTAAAATTCTAATATGTATAAGCGTGCATTGGAGAGTAATGTGTATTCGTAATTGTGTATATGTCTAGTGGGCGGAGTTTTAATATTTTCACTTCTGTGTGATCAGTCGGCGTAGTGGCGTAGTAATCTGTTAATCTTAAAAAAATCTTATATTTAATACAATGAATACGTTTATTAAAACAGGTTTAGATTATATATTGAAAATACCCAATTTGTATCCTTTTGTATGTGTCCTCTCAATCTCTGACGAAACTTTAATACAAGGGAAACATGATGGATTTATAAACGTTTCCTGCTTGGCCTTTCTTCTTATATATATATATATATATATATATATATATATATATATATATATTGTTTGCCTATTATTTTGACCTGTTCTTTTTTCTTTGTCTTCTTGTTAATGTTTGTTGATAATTTTATCAACTACACTTAACTACGGTCAATTATTTCGCATTGTTAAATCTGAAACAAGAGATGTGTAGTAATTTGAATGTTCAGTAATGTTAATACTCCCATAATTTTCTTCTTATTTTGTAAATTGGGCACATATTGATCTGCGTATATGTTAATTTATTGTATTACTAATAATATTAATTACATATTGAGTAAATTGGAACAAATTTGCACGCTGTTTTATTTTTCGTCAGTGCTTTTTTACGACAATGTTCACCCCGTATATGAGGCACTCCAGTAAGAAGATTACAGGGTAAGCGATAAAAGGCACAGTTTATGGGGATATAATGAGAAGAAGCGGTTTAAATGGCACTTACCTCTCAACAGTGGAATACTAATGGAATGAGAATGGTTTGCTACCGTGTAAGAGGCATGGCGTGTCTTAAGCTAGAAGTGACATAACTAAGGGATGTCGTTCGTCTGACCATTTTCCCATTAAAATAGCAAGAGATTTGCAATATCTTGTTTTTACTACAAATTTGGTTGTTTAGTAACATTTAATGGTGTAACTTCAACAGTGGTAGTAGTATTAGTTGTTACAGTTTTTTGTGTATACTATGTGACTAGTGAGCCCGTCAAAATGACTCAACTCGCTTTATAGTCTACCAATAGAATGTTAACCAATCAGAAGCCGCAAAAAATTCTATCCGTCGTGTATAAAGGCGGCCATTTTATTTTACCTACCGGAAAGACCAGTGCCAACTTAGCAGGCGAAGATGATAGAAGGAAGAACTACGCTCTGCTACTTTGCTACGATATTCACTGCGAACCTGAACTACGCTTTCCTATTGTCTCCAAAATATTCACTGCCAACCTCTGGATTCTATACTCGAAGTCGACCGTCAAAATGCCTAACATTAGTCACTATACTACCCCTGACCCGCTGGGTCACTGATGGTTAAGTTTATGAAATATTGAAATTCATTTCAACATTCCATTGAAATGAAAGTTAATTTTATTTTGATTCTGTTAACCAGGTATTGAACAGTGGATAAAGGCGTTAGTTAGATCCAGTGACTGGACCCAATGAGTGTGAGTTCAATACCCGGTGAAGGCAATGGAGAACATTCAGATTGAAATGAACAGGAGATAAATGATAACTAACATCCATTAAACATGGCAAGTGGAACTAGAACAGTCTACCCCAGTAAGGAAAATAAAGAGTTCATTTCGACATTCCAACCACCTGAAGAAGGCAGGAGTGTACAACGGTCGAAATGTTGTAATAGATATGGCGACAACGGTGAGGACAATAGTCCGAATAATGTAAATAATATTCATGTTTAACGTTTTACTGATTGTTTACAGTATTCCGGGATAAACTTCAACTTTAAATTAGATTAACCAATTTTTTTTTTTTAATATACAATATACGGACTCAACTGGGATTAGAACTCGGCTTTCCGATTTACAATTCAGAGCGGTTATCTACTACACCACCTGTACATCCACACTTGCCGCAATTGGCATTCCCAAGTGGCCACCTATCTAGGTACTGACAAGCCTCGATCTTATTTAATTTCGGCGATCGTAGGAGAATCTGTGTTTCAAAACAAAATAGACATAACCCGACTAACATACTTAATTCTGCATTTTCGATTTTATCTCTTCAATTTTACGACCGTATTTTTCCTCGACTTCCGGTTGTTTTTTGTGTAACTCCTTTTACATCGATGTTTTCTTTACGTTTCTTTAAATCTTATCATTTTATGTTCTCGTATTCTACGAATTTTTCGTTCTTGATTTCAACTTGGAAATCGCTGAGTTTCGCCATGATCTTCTTGTGATATGCGTTCTTTTGAGAATAGTATTGAATTTTAAAATCAGATTTTACTATGCAATATACTATTCTATAGTCGCCAAATTTATTTTGCTTAGTCTATGATTGCACTGAATTTATCAGCAATTGTGAAGTCAACTCCACATTTGTTTACACATTTCGGCTTTTCCAGTTGCATCCTCGGTCACATCTTTCTTAAATAAATAGTTTCCCAAGGGCCATTTTGTGTATCGCTGAAAAGTTACCTTACATTTCGATTCACCGTAAACATTTTTGCCGTAGAAAAATTCGCCTGAGGAATTTTCGCCGTAGGAAACTTCGCTGTGTATGATTTTTGCCGTAAGATAATTTCCACGCATTTTTTTAGATACCCTTATCTTAACTTCACTTTTGGAGTAAAGTTCAATTTAATATGCGAGGTGCCTCGTTATCAAGTATACATGGATATCTTTTTTACACAAACATCAGAAAAATAAATTAAAAAGTAAACATTCATTTAAGACTAAACATATATCAAATTAACAAAGAAATAATTTAAAATGTGTGGAAATTCCAGGCAATGCTTCATAAAAAATGTATTTGTTTTTTTTGCGTTGGACTGTAATGAAGCATTTTGCGCTAAAGTCTTGCATTGATATCAAGATTTATTTATTTTTTTTATTTGTACGGCATCAACTCGGTCTAATACACACTTTTTTTTCTTTTTTGCTAATGCCTCTTCCTTTTTCCAATTACGCAATTAGTATCCACAAATTTAGGGACATGTTAGTCACGGAGCTCTCTACTACATTGCCGAAGCCTTCTACGACGTAGTTGGTTACCAGATATATTTGATAACACGGTACTTCGCATATTTATAAAAAAAATGAGGCGAAATTGTCTTACATCAAAAATCCTATACGGCATAGATTTCTACGGCGAAAATTCTTGAAGCGAGTTTTCCTACAGCAAAAATGTTTATGGCGACCTAGAAAGGATGTTAATAAAGTTCATTGAATCTGATATAGAGGCGACAGTTAGTTCCATGTTGAAACGATTTCGAATCTCTCTTTTCTGTTTTCTAATCCATTTTTTTCTGCATAAGTTATTCTATTTTTTCTTGTCCTTGTTTCTTTCTTTATTGAAGTTCCCACTAAATTTGATCAGTTTTATTTCGTTCTCGGTAACCCAATTTGTCTTATCTTAATACGCTTCTTTGTCGTCATCTGAACTTTTGAAAAGGTTGAATATACTTGGATTACCTTTTGCATACCTGGAGTACCATACATAAGGAACTTTCTAATTTACAAGCAATCTCATCATTGACTTAAAGTTCTCCTTCACAAAACGCACTTACCGTTTAATTTCTCCTTAACCGAGACGAACGAATCGTATCTCACAGAAAAATATCTTGTGATGTTACAAGTCTATTATTCGCTTGTGCATTAAATATTTCCAACGAGCGTGCTACTCGGTTGGCATTTCGGTCCCACCTTTTTTCTGTCGAAAAAGTTATATGTAACCGCCTCTTCTACTCCGATAGCTTCTTCCCTCGCACTTCCCGACGGTGGAACTCCCTTCCTCTTACTTGCTTCCTTGATAGCAATAATCTTCAAATATCCAAATGTAATGTCAATCGACATCTTCTGATAACTTGATATTGATCCCCGTCCTTCTTTCCCCCTCTTTCCTTTCCCCCTCTTTTCTCTTGCTCTCTCTCTCTCTCTCTCTCTTTGTGTGTGTGTGTGTGTGTGTGTGTGTAACCGCTTGCGTGCTAGTGTCACTAACGCCTTGCTGAGGGCGAAATGCTTAAAATAAAAATTCAACGTAGAATTTGCAATATTGTCGGTCCAGACCTGGCATCACGGTTTCAAACACAGTCTCATCACTGTAACTTAATTTTCATATTTCATTTCAAGAAATATTTGTCAACGGCTGAATTTTGGCATAGCGCTACATTTGTAGCAAGGTGTCATTATTTTACTGTTGACTATTTACATTACTCGGACTATTTTCCTCATCTTTGTCGCCATGTTTATCACAACGTTGCGGCCGTTGTACACTCCGGCCTTCCTCGGGTGGTTCAAATGTCGAATTGAACCATTTATTTCGCTCACTGGGGTAGACTATTTTAGTTCCTTGTGCCATGTCTAATGGATATCAGTTATCTCCTGTTAATTCCCGTCTGAAAGTTCTCCACTGCCTTAACCAGGCATTGAACTCACACTCTTTGGATCCTGTCACTGGATCTAACTAACACCTTTATCCACTGTGCCATGTGTCCTTGAAAGGTGATATACATGGCGACAGAGATGAGGACAATAGTCCGAGTAATGTAAAGAGTATACATAATACCTCATCTCAGAAATATAAAAAGATACTGAAAGGCCGAAACGTTGTAATAAACATGGCGACAAAGATGAGGACAATAGACCGAATAATGTAAATTGTTTACATAATACCTCATCTCAGAAATACAGACAGATACTGAAAGGCCGAAACGTTGTAATAAATATGACGACAAAGATGAGGACAATAGTCCGTGTAATGTAAATAGTATAATAAATACCTCATCTCAGAAATATAGACAGATACTGAAGAAGGCTGGAGCGTACAACGGCTGAAACTTTGTAATAAATATGGCGACAAAGATGAGGACAATAGTCCGAGTAATGTAAATAATGTAGATAATACCTCATCTCAGAAATATAGACGTATATTTTTGACGTTTGTAAATGTAAACCGGGAGTTTTATTTTAATAGTTTCTTCATTTGCACTTTTTAACTAGGGATCTCTCTTCTAGCATCCTTATAATGTACAAGTTTTAAATTCAACGTCAATCGTCATCTCTCTCCTTGTTTTCTGCTATTCCTCTTCATTAAAGTTTTCCTCACTCCTTTGTAACTGCTTACATCTTAACGACGTGCTTATAGTAAAATGATTTTGTTTCAGCCTTAAGAGGTATATGATATTTTATTCATTTTTATTAATGCTGTATTTCATTGTAATGCTGTAATGTGAGGTATTATTGTTAGAAAGTCTTTTGTCTATTACCTCAGTTTTAACTAGAGGATTAACTACTTTCTTTTAAGAATTTCCTGTTTTATTCACATGCAAAACATAATCTTCCTTTTTGAATGCAGTCTTCTTTATGTGCCGTGTCCATTCACAACTTAGGCGATCATGGCTCTCCAAAACGTTCTGTTCCTTTTAGCTATTCATAAATTTTGTCTCCTCTGCTATTTCTCCTAAACCCTGCTCCGCCATCCATTTAACTCAAGTTCACTAAATATGTGATGCGTCGTTATCCTCTGTCCATCTTGCCTTAAATCTGTCCTGTGAGTATCAAATTTTCCAATCCTTCTTTCCTCATTATGTGCTCTAGAAATTTCAACTGTCTCTTTCTGGTGTTATGTATACGTTTCCTTATTGTTTCCATTTTCTCTAAAACTTCATCGTTACTCACACGTTCGGTACATGGAGCTCTCAACATCCTTCTGTAGAACCTCATTTCTATTGCTCCACGTCTATTCTTTATTATTGAGGAGATTGTCCAGCTCTCACTGCCATACAGTAGGACAGATATCCCGTGTCAGTTTAATAGTTTTTTCCTTGTTTGTGGCGGAGATTTTTCTATTTCTTCTTACTCTGCTTAGCTTTTGAAATTCATCTTTGTCCATCCCAATACATCTTCGAATTTCAGTGTCGCACTTAGCGTCCTTTGATTAAACACTTCCTAGATATTAAAATCTTTGGTTTGGTTTGTTTGTTTTCTTTTACGGTATATCAGCCTCAATGAGTTATTTAATGCCGACAATGGTTTTATTGCTGGTAATTTAAAAAAAAATGTATTGCTGGTTATAATATGTTGCTGTTAATAAATTGTATTCTTCAAATCTATTGCAGGTAATAATTTTTTACAAAAATATATTGCTAGTATTAAAACATATTTTTTACACTTTCATAGCATTTTGACCGCAATTTGGTGTCAACTATTTGCCCATAGCTGGGACCCTAAAAGTTGCTACTACCCCGCGTCAAGGTGGATCTTGGAATACCAGCAATTAGGAGGTGGTTCCACGCCCCTCAAAACATCCTGATCAAAGGTCTTGCTGTTGGATATAGTTTACTGTCTTACCCAGGACGACTCTGTGGTGTGCTTACCTCTCTGCTTTCCTGAAACCCCAACTGATAAGTCGATTTAAATCTTTGTACTTTTTAGAAAAACTTATAAATATCTTTTACACGGTAATTTTTATAACCAAGATGGAACAATTTTAAAATTGTCGCTGTGCAAATTTATCCATCGTTTTATAATTTTAATCCCTATATAAATTCTGAATTCTTTCCTCGATGACACTTCAAAGTCTTTCCTCATAATAATTATTTGTCTGTCTTTCTTTTCTTACAGAATATTCGAAATATTACCTTTCCGTTCTGCCTTGATAGATTGGCTCTTAAATTCTGCAAAGACATCTGCAAATTTTCCTATTTGAAATATCACCTCCTTCCGTTAATTAATTATTGTGACCTTGTTCTCTAAAGCAAACTCCTGCTTGCTTTAAGAATAAGCGCCTCCACTGATGGCTTAAACGTCAACCCTTTCCAAAGTTGCACACATCTGCATCTTAACTGAGCGACATTGAATACAGTGGCTGTTACAGAACGATTTATCTATGCGGTAGCCCTGACCAATCCATTATCCTTTTTCTTCTGTTTGGGCCATTATGGCTCTCCAAAACATCTTTTGTAACTCTTTAATAATTCACCTAGTTGCTGTTGTACCTTCCATTTACACAAACTTGTTTGGTATGCTTCTCGCTGTCTCATCCTGTTCTACTTGATTTCAATATGTCCTGAGAATGTCAAATTCTCCAAGCCTTCTTTCCCCGTTATTTATTCTAGAAATATCAACCGATTATTTTCCTTCTTTTTAAATTTTCCTCAAAGCATACACGTTACTCAGGTGTCCAGTCAAAGGTATTCTCAATATCCTTCTGTAGAGACAAAATTCAGCTGCATTAAGTATCTTCCTCATCTGTGAGGAGACTGATCAGAATTCATTGCCATATAGGAGGACTACGATATTATATAAGAGTTCATCACACTTTTCTTTGTTTCTAAAGAAATGTTCTTGTTTCTTGATATTTTGTTAGGTTTTGGAAGGCATCTTTCTGTGTTCCGCAGCATCTTATAATCAGAAAGAAAAGCAAGTCGAAGAAAGGAGTAAACTTCCAAGTTAGCTGATGTTAGTGATAGAACTGGAACGATGAGGAACAGTCAAGGGTCAAAGATATTAAGACAGGAAGTTGTAGAAAGTTGTGTGTGTGTGTGTTTGTGTTTGAGTATATATATATATATATATATATATATATATATATATATATATATATATATATATATATATATGTGTGTGTGTGTGTGTGTATATATATATATATATATATATATATATATTAAAAATAAGAAAGAACCGCAAACGTGTTTGGTGATAATGAGGATTTTTTTTAAAAATATATATATTATGCTTTATTTTCCATAATTTTGCAAAACGTGTTTCGGATCTCGCGATCTTCTTCAGGCAAGTAGTAGATATTTCGACATATTGTTAAAATTAATTAATTTTCCATAAAAAGAAAATGTTTAACATCGAAAAACATAAGGAAAATTATTTTATTCCTGCTTTAATACTTTCCATCTGTTAGTGTGGCTTAGTCGCCCGCAGCAGGGCAGGGCTAGTATCGCACTTAAGAAAGTGTTATACTGGAACACACCTATTCTATAGCTAATAGACTCTCCCACTTATAATAAGTAAGATTAACGAGTCAGTCAGGCGGTCAGTCAGTCGATGCCGGACGACCGTTAGTCGAATACTAAAATATCAGTGACCACAACTAGATTGCTCTGCGTTATACCAATTACATGAAGTTCCTAACGTGTTGTACGTCGAACCTATTTTAGGACCGACCTAGTACAAATAGAAGCCTCCACTGTGGAATCACCCCACAACATAATTTGGCGACGAGGGGTTCGGATTCATACGGTGGAAACAAAAAAAATTCGCTCGCCTCAACATTATTTGGTGACGAAATTCGTACTCATACGGAGGAAAAAGAAAAAACTTCCTCGTCACAATAATTTCGGCGACAAAATCTCGGATTCACATTAAAAAAAAAAAACGTTCGCAAAAGTTTTTCGAAAGCCAAGGCGTCAACATAGTGACGAAAATATATCTGATATTCTCAAATGAGAAAATAATTTCTTTTTCTCGATAATACAGTTTGCTCAAATAGGTCACAAATTACAAATTTTTAGGACCCCCCTCTACAGTATTTAGGCATTGTGTGAACTTTTTGCGAAGATGGAGGAATGCAAAAATATATTCCAGGAATTTTTTAAGTTCCAGTCGGAACAACAGATGACAATATTAGAGCAACAGAAGACATTCCAGATGCAGCTACAGGAGGAAACTTTTAATAGACAAAAAATGGAACAGTTGCATAGGGAGTTTTAAAACAAAATTCTGGAAATAACTGAGAAGAGGAAAGAGAAAAATCTACAAAATGATTCTTTCCCAGAGAATACAATATGGAGTTCAATTGAAATATTTACGTACACTCCAGATGAAGAGATAACTTTTGAGGAGTATTATAAAAAATATACGGACGTGTATAACGAGGACTGCCACTCGTGGTCTGAGGGAAAGAAGGTTAGGCTTCTTTTAAGCAAGTTAGGAACCGCTGAGCATAACAAATTGGCGGTAAATATATTAAGCGAATTATTTAGTAAAAAGACATCTTTGTTTCACAAGAGGTGGAAATGTTTGAATCTGATGAAAGATGACGAACAAGACTATATAACGTACGCAGCCAATGTGAACAAGCATTGTGAAGAATTCAAGCTGGCAGACTTAAGCGCAGACAATTTTAAGTGCTTAGTACTTGTTCAGGGGCTGGTATCGGAAAGAGACGCAGAGTTGAGAAAATTAGTACTGGCAAAATTGGAAAGCAATCTAAGTCTTACGATACAGAAGTTGCCAGAAGACTGCACAAGATATGTTAGCGTAAAGGAAGATTCAAAAAAGATAGAACAGTCTGGCGTTTCACATGTAAGGAAAATACGCTACAAAAAAAGAAAGTCAGTCAACTAAAAATAATTCTAAAATGGCGGATTATCAAACAAAGTGAAATACCAGAGAAAAACAAACAAAAACTCCCGAAGCCATGTTTTGCTTGCGATGAACTACACTGGTACAGATATTGCAATTTTAGGAATAAAAAATATTTCAACTGTAAAAGAGTGGGTCATAAAAGCACGCACTGCAGGTTAAAAAATAAAGAAAAGAAAATAAGAAAATTAATGTCCGGCGAGGTGAACGATGGAATAACTAGAAAATTTGTTACCGTCGAAATAAGTCATGAAAAAATAAAAATGCAACTCGACACTGGTTCCGACCTACCTATCATAAAATTGCTTACGTGGAAGAAGTTGGGGAAACCAACTTTATTGAAGACAAAGAAAATCGCGAGGTCAGTGTCGGGAGAAAAAATAAAATTTATTGGAGAATTTGTTACAAACGTCACGTTAAATAAAAAAAACGCGAAAAGCTAAACTATTTGTCATAGAAAATACCACAAACTTACTTTTAATTATGGGATCTACCGATAAATTCTTTCTGTTACAAGGTAGAAAGTTTAAACACAGAAGCCCAGAAATTAGTAAAGAAACTTAAGGAAACATTTCCTACTGTTTTTTCTCCTGGTTTGGGAACGTGTACCAAGATGGAAGCAAAATTCCAGCTAAAAGAAAACGCTCAGGCGGTATTCAAAAAGGAAAGGAATGTGCTGTTGGCTTCAATTGAACAGATAGATAAAGAATTGGACAGATTAGAGAAAACCGGTGTATTTAAAAGAGTTGAGTGGGTAACACCGACGATATACATGAAAAAAAAGCTCCAGAAAGTAAAGATGAAATCGACACCGAGAAAACCTGGGGAGTGAGTTACCCGCAACCAAGGACATGCAGTATTATTAAATGATTTAAGTCAACTGAAGTCACTACAGAAAACGTTAAGAAGCACCAGATCAACAAAAAGGGAAGCTAGAGGTTGAACAAATAGAACTACAAGAAGAACCTACAGAACCTGTGACACCATCCTTAAGAAGCTCAAAGCGGAAGGTTGTTTCTGGTAACACTGTGGAGGTACCAAAAAATAGAAAAGCGGATTGGCAATATGATATACTTGGTGAAAGGCGAAAAATTCACGTGCAGACGGCACATTAACCAGATCAGACGACGTGCTCAGACGTGGTTGACAGCGGTCCCACGGAAGAAACGCCGATGGAGCTGATTTTCGATACGTTTGATCTAACAACGCCTGCAACGATTTTACCTGAGGTACGCCGATCCAGGAGAAAAAGAAAGGCAACTGATCCTTTAAAAGTGGATCCAAAACGTAGGAGATACGCTACGATGTTGCTAAAAAAATGAAGTTTTGTTTTTTCTTCATATTTCCTGTAAAAAAAAAATAAAATAAAACTTTTTACTCCTACGGAGTAAAGTTTTAGGAGGGGGGTGTTATAGTGGAACACACCTATTCTATAGATAATAGACTCTCCCACCTATATTAAGTAAGAGTATGTCAGTCAGGCGGTCAGTCAGTCGATGACAGACGACAGATAGTCGAATACTAAAGTATCAGAAACCACAACAAGATTACTCTGCGTTACACCTATTATATCAAGTGCCTAACGTTTTGTACGTCGAACCTATTTTAGGACCGACTTAGTATAGATACTAGCTTCCACCGTGAAATCACTCCACAACAGAAAGCACAAATGAAATATGTCTTCCCTTATCTGATTTTCTCCACAATAGCCCCTGCTAGCCTGTTTAAGTGTAAAATGAAAGCCACCATCCACTGCTGACCCTCATTTGTCGTTCACGACAGGAGAGTCTACTATATATATATATATATATATATATATATATATGTGTGTGTGTGTGTGTGTGTGTGTGTGTGTGTGTGTGTGTGTGTGTGTGTGTATATATATATATATATATATATATATATATATATATATATATATATATATATATACCATATTAACCTGAAATCTAAAATGTTTAGCGTAGACAGGCACATATCTAGGACAGGAATTCTGCAATGAACATCACACTCAGATTTACTCGTTAACCATCACACGGTAAAAGATGCCAACATGAGTAGATTGCTTGGTCTTGAAGACTAAATAAACTTTCCCACAAAATAAAAACCTACAGTTTTTTTTTTAAATCTTGTCACAGTTATTATATACACTGATCATAAAACGTGTAAGTTTGTCAACGGAAGATGAGGGGAGAATTAGCCAGACGATAAAACATTAGCTTCAGGATGAAGTCGCCGCTTGGCGAAGGTAATCGTGCAGTTTTATTAACGTCTCCCTGAAGAAGAATTCTGATCAGCGATTTAATTCGCTCATTTGAATCCAAAGTAAGAACGTCACCATAAATAGAGGCAATCATCGCTAACTGGCCATAAAGCTTAGGCAAATAATAATATTATTTCAATTCTTCACAACAGGCAAGCAATTTGATCAAACATATATCAATTCCGATTTACATGTACCATAAAAGAACGAGCAATAAGAGATAGAAAGAAAGAAAGAAAGAAAGAAAGAAAAAAGACAGAAAGAAAGAAAGAGGAAATGAGAAAGGAGGAATATATATGAACAGACTGAGATAGATAGATAGATAGATAGATAGATAGATGAGCAGACTGAGATAGACAGATAGATATATAGATAGATGTAAACAGACTGATATATATTAATAAAATGAGATCATACGATAATAGATACAAAGAAATAAATATATATATATATATATATATATATATATATATATATATATATATATATATATATATATATGAACAGACTGGATTAGATAGATAGATAGATAGATGTAAACAGACTGATATATATTAACAGAATGAGATCATAAGATAATAAATACAAAGCAAGATATATATATATATATATATATATATATATATATATATATATATATATGATGAAGAGACTGGGATAGATAGATAGATAGATAGATAGATAGATAGATAGATAGATAGAGTGATTGATTGATTGAGTGATTGATTTTTTTAAGGGCACAGCTTTTGATTGTCAATTTTTATTCATCAATTTGTTTATTTATATGTCTTCCAAAATATAATTGTTTGCAAGGTCATTTCATTGGAGACAAGACCTCCATATTTGAAACAATTACTTACTAAGTTTATCACATATTTTCGATGCCGACTTCAAAACGTTAACTGATTTTCAAGCCTCGGAATGCCACATCATAAAAAAAAACTAATAACATTTTTAGAGAGTCTTGGAAAGATTACGAGTTAGACATTCACTTAAAAAATAAAATCATTTTCTTATATAAATACCATGATTTTTTCTTCTTATTCTCGAGAAAAGACGGAAATTGATAGATATCTCACATTTTTATGATATAACATGTAGGAAAAGGTAATTTTATTTTTGTTGTAAAAAATATTTTCTTCGTAAAGTTAGGTATTTTAATCCGGGAATATTTTGTATATAAAGATGTTATATCTAAACCGACCATATATTTGTTATATATATATATATATATATATATATATATATATATATATATATATATATATATATATATATATATATATATATATATATATATATGTGCATGCATATGTATATATATGTATGTAAAGCAAAAATACGAAATGAATATAATTTAACAAGGTAACTAATAAAAACAAGCAACTGGAGAAACGCTATTTTCATATTTTTAACTGAAAATGACGTCAGTATATGTCATGTGTGGAGAATATTGACGTTATTTTCAGTTAAAAATATGAAAATAACGTTTTTATTAGTTACCATGTCCAATTAATTTCATTTTCGTATTTTTATAAAGCCCACATTGGACGAAACCCGTCAGCAATTACTAATTTTCCTATTATCTTTTTTATTCATAAATATTGTCTTCTCTAATCGGAGAAATTTTCATATATATATATATATATAATGAAATGAACCAAGTCCGACAACTATTTTAATATTTTTTGTTTATACGTTATTTTTCATAGATACAAATATTTAAGTAAATTCTGTTTATAATAAACTGTATTACCTACATATACCACCCTGAATGTCAGATATGTCTGGACGTATAGCTCTGCCAGTCTCATTTATTTTCCAAAGATTACAAACAACAGCTATAAAAAAAAAAAAGGTTTGAGAAACCCAATGAGATCTGGTGAGATGTGAATTGTTCAACTTTGTCATTCAATTATTGTTCTGTTCTATATTTATATAAGTGTAATATTACACAAGAATCCGACGCCATAGTAAGATGCAAATAAGACAATCAACAAAACTTATATTCAGACATATAATACGCCGAAAAATATCTTCATGAAATAAAATCACAACAAAATACGTAAAAATAATTACCGTAATTCCCCATGTAAAATACGCGTTCATCCACAATACGCACCCGTAAAATTGTGCTGAAAGTGATGGAAAATGTTTCTACTCCTGCATAATACCCACCCCTTGTTTGATAATCAAACCCTATAAAATATACCTCTCCAATTTCATTATGACCAGTGTTTCTTACTCTTATTTTAAAAAAAAAGTTTGAAACATAGAATAATATTCCAATTTAGTTTTATGATAATTTCTATTTTATTTTACGGCAATTTTTTAAAGATTTTTTGTAGCTATGCATAATACGCACCCCTGATTTTGCTTATTATTTTTAGAAAAAATACGTACTATACATGGAGAATAATTAAAAAAAAAACGGATTTGAAATTTATTTAAAATTTAATTTTATCAAGATGTGGATGAGGTAGATATCAAGCCTTTATTCGTGAACGCGAATCTCATTTTTTTAGTTGTAAATTTTGTTGAAATAAAACTCTTTTTCAAATAACACCGGTTCAGCAACGAAATATGTCAAAATAGAATTTTTCTATATTGTCTTATATATTTAATATACTTTTATCCATGTAAATAGTGTGGCTTTCTATGCGTAGCATAGATGTGAAACAAGCCCGAAAGCATGGGGTACCCAGTGAAGATCAAACTCAGTACTCAGTCATAATTGTTCTAGCGAGACAAGTTTGCTAAATATTACACTACGTTGGAGGTACCCAAAATGTCAATAACTCACGGGTGTATTCGAAATAACAACCCTCCGTTTAACACGCTAACCGATTGCGCCACCATGGCCAGGCGATATAGATATATATATATATATAGTAGTGTATGCGCACTGCTGATGAGTCCCAAATATAGGACGAAACGGCTGTCCAGTGCTTTCTGCATTCTGTTGAGGTTTCTTCTAGACTCGATGAACTACTTAATTATGATATTGATATATACGGAATTTTTAGCTGCCGTGAATATTTTAATGAGTTTTATTACTGCGAAACATTCTGAAAAATCTAGTTATTTTATTAATATATATCATTAATAGAATTTCCTACGTTTCATTCAAATGTCAAACAAAAATTTACCTCCTCAATGCCTTCTTCTTTATGTGACGTTTCCCCTCATGACGTAGGTGATCATGGCTCTCCACAACGTCTTTCCCCTTTTAACACTTCATAAATTTTGTCTATCTGCTATTTCTCCTAAAACCGTGTTCTGCCATCAGTTTAACTCAAGCTCACTAAGTATGTGATGCTTTGTTTTTCTCTGTCCTTCTTGCCTTCAATCTGTCCTGTGAGTATCAGATTTTCCAAGCCCTCTTTCCTCATTATATGCCGTAGAAATTTCAATTGTATTTTACTGGTTTTATGCATAAGTTTCCTTATTGTTTCCATTTTCTCTAAAACGTAGTCGTTGTTTACGTGTTCGGTCCATGGTATCCTCAGCATCCTTCTGTAGAACCACATTTTTGTGTCTTCAAGTCTCTTCAGCTTTGAGAAGATTGTTTGGCACTCACTGCCAAATAGGCGGACAGATATCATGTAACATTTTAATATTATTTTCTTGTTTGTAACGATGCTTTTCTATTTCTTATTCTGCTTAGCTTTTTTTTACAATTCATCTTTGGCCATCCAAATATTAATTTTATTGATATAAATACATTCTTGTGCAAACATAAAAGAATTTATATTTATTATAAAATCTTACAGAGATTCAGCAAAATAGCGCAAAATAATCTTGAAGAAAAACGGTAGTTAAAATGAGATTTTTTCAATGCAGCTAATTTTCGCATGCGTGGGACGATTGCTGGCAATATAGACTCTTGAAAATAAATACTTCTAAAATCTATTTTAATATTTTTGTAAAAAATATTTGCAATATTTTGTTTTGCATAACGCCGAACCAAATATTGCAAAGAATGTACTTGAAAAGGATTAAAACAGTTTTTTCTTGTGTTTTAAAAAGCAAAATTCTGTATCAGTGCTTATATTTACAGAAAGCTCTACGGGGATGGCCATTTCATGCGTGTCGAAAGTCGAATGTTGTCTTAGGAAACTTACTGTGAATGTGCCATTCGGTTCTCCTTCAAAGACACAAGTGTTCTGGTTTTACAGTCAGATTTCACAAGGGATGGCGTTCAAAGATGGATCAGAAGCCGAGGCGTTCATTCCCTGAGGTTTAGTTTCGTTAACCTACTTGGCACGGAAACGCAGCTGATAGTCTGCCGAATATATTGAATTGTCCTATTAAAGTAGAAAAATGGAAGATATTCGTCTACAGTCTCTCCTCGATCTAACGAACTAAGAGTGTGAAGTCATATTCCTTAATTATGAAAGAACGTTAATGCATATTATAACCCAGGACTCTATGAATGCAAATGCGTCATACAATATATTTTCGACTATGTGCCGTGTCCCTTCAGGACTTGGGTGATAATGGCTCTCCACAACTTCATAGCTTTTAATAAATGTTGTCTTTTTGCGATCTCTACTATACTTTGTTCCCTCATCCATTTACTCAAACTCATTCTTCTACTTTTATGTGGTTTGTCACTTCAGGACGTTGGCGATCATAGCTCTCCACAATTTCCTGTCCTTTTTAGCACTTAATAAATGCTGTCTTTTTGTTATCTCTCCTAAATATTGTTCCTCCATCCTTTTACTCACCCAAGCAGGTTATGCATTGCTTTCGTCTGACCCTCTTGCCTTAAATCTGTCCTGTGAATATCAAATTTTCCAAGTCTTCTTTCCTCATTATGTACCCTAGAAAGTATGTATCTTCCTGGTGTTAAGTATAAGTTTTCTTTTTTCATTTCATTTCCTCTAAAACTTTGTCGTTGTTCGGTCTATGTTATTCTCAGCATCCTTCTGTAAAACCACATTTATATTGCTTCAAAAACGTTTTTATTTGTGAGGAGATTGTCTAATATTTACTGCCATATTGATTATAACACAACATTTCTGTTTCTTAATACTTTTCTTAGCTTTTGGAAGACATCTATCGCTAGTTTTTGCATTCTCCGTCCTCTGTTAATACACTACCCACATAATCTACATATTTTATGCTGTAAAGAATATTGCCGCCAATAATAAATCCTTCTAGTTATCTGAGGATTACTTCGCGGTAATGTGTGAATAAGTTCGGTGAGAAGAAAAAATTTTGTTTTACACCACTTTCCATTTTTCCATATTGACGGCATTAATTTTCTATCCGTATGAATCTTTGTATTGTTCTACCAGATTTTATTCTGAACATAAATATCGCTGTTCTTGTCCTATTCCCGGTCAACCTTTGCTGTGCGCTGTATTCATCAAAATTCGGATAATAAGTTTGCTTATATGGCTCATTAGGTTCAATATCCGATAGAGTTCACATTCGTTTGAATCTGGCTTCTTAGGCCGTGCCAGGAGATTAGATTTAATCAGGACTTCCAGTGTATCACCACGATTGTGTATTTCATTTATTATGTTTATAAACTTGTCAATGTCTAAATTATCTAATCTGTCAGTATCTCGATAACAATTAAAGTATCAAAGTTTGACACAAATTAGGTAGTAATGTCTCATATTTTTAACAGAGCAAATTATTAAGAAATAGAAAAATGTTTTTAGAAACAAAGTGTGCTTGAACATTATCTATTATACAATAATTACCATTGTGCATTTATTTATATATTTCGTGTCACGGTCTATAGTGAGAGGTAAATCAACTTAAGGTAGTAAATTTATGAGTGATTACATTCTTTAGCTGTAATCTATACAAATATCGTATTTATATCTGCTTAGACAAATTTGGACCCAGACAAAATGAGTAGTTTAATTAATCTGTTCCCTTACGACTGTGTATTCTTAACCTTTAGTCCTATTTGTTCAAGCCTTTATTGAGAGGCACTCAGATGCCTTTATCTCCGAAATGATAGTCTTACTACAACTTGGTCTTGAGATAGGCGTTATTGTCTCCGATTTGATGTTGCTAATCTTTTTTCTCTCTAAGAGAGATGTTTCCATTTTGAGTCACTGTTATATTACAAAAATAACAGGAAAAGATTTTGAGAAAAACGTGATGGAACAAAAAAGATATCACATGTAACTCAAAGAGAAAATAATGACCTAATCAAGATGTTCATATTCCAAACTTCAAACAAAAGGTTGAGTTCTTTGGAATATCACCATCGTGATTCTGCTCAGTCTATGAATGTCGAACGTTTCCTTATAAAGAAACGGCTAATATTACCATTACAATTTTATTATTCCATACGTTCTTTACAAACGCTCATCTATTTTCGATAATCTATGATAATCTATGTTTTTCAGGTGTATAAAAAAAAAGAATTATTCTTACAATAAAAAGAATATGACTCGGCCTAAATTAAAACACACAAAAAAGAAATCAGTGAATAATTCAAAACATCCGTTGGAATAAAATTTCTTTATATACACGAATATGAACATTCTGTAGTAAAAAGATGAAAATGTTAAAAACATGAATTGCATAAACTTGAATCATTTTATATTTATTTATAGTTATTGATATTAGCATTCTCTGGAATGCATATATATATATATATATATATATATATATATATATATATATGTGTGTGTGTGTGTGTGTGTGTGTGTGTGTGTGTGTGTGTGAGTGAGTGCGCGCGAGTGTGTATGTGAGTGTGACATGAAATATAGTTTTAAGGTATACTATATTTATGGGATAAAGTGGTCAATATAAACACAACACACTAAACGTAATCGTCAGCCCTGACAATTGCATTTTTCATGAAACAGTCTGTCGTCTCTGAGTGTTGACTTCAACTGCCACTTTATATATATATATATATATATATATATATATATATTAACCATGGCAGCTACAAAAATGTATTTTTATTTATGACCTGATAAACCAGACGTCAAATAGGAGACACCTACATGTCCCCAAAAGTTCATAGCCCTACTTGAACTCAATATAGATGCACTAAGTGATAGTGTTTTTTTACACACATTCAAAATTTACATTCATATATATATATATATATATATATATATATATATATATATATATATATATATATATATTAGATGAAATGGATTTAAATGCGACAAATATTCTAATATATTTTCTGTTCATATATGTTGGCATAACGTATAAACAGAATATATATATATATATATATATATATATATATATATATATATATATATATATATATATATATATATGAGATGAAATTGAAATTACACATTATTTACATTGTTCGGACTATTGTCTTAATCTTTATTATCGTGTTTCGGACGTTCTATGCTCTGGCCCTCTACAGGAGACTGGAATTTCGTACTGACCCCTTTATTTCGTCCATCGGGGTAGAGCTTTTTTTTATTCCCATGCCATGCCTCTTCGAATGTCTCAGTTACCTCCCTTGAACTCAACTTTCCAAGCTTTTATTCCCCACTGCCGTTGCCAGGTATTGAACTCACAACTGTTTGGGTCAAGTCACTGGACCCAACCAACCATAAGGACACATGGCCAAGTAGATAAAAGTTGTGAGATCAATAAATGTGTGGCAAAAACATACAAGAACCAGGCCCATTGCGAGATTTCATGTCTACTGTCAGAAAGCAACGTCTCAAAAGCCAACATTGAAAAGACAAGATGTCAGATGGAAAATAATCTCAGAATGTCCATCGGTGGACTGGAAAATCATTCACAGAAACTCTGATATTGGCACAGAGCCGAGACATATGAAGCGAGCTGATCAGTTGTTCATCTCCGTATGGACTATCCTGCTATGCCCGGCCATGGGACTTACGCTTGTGATGAATGTCGAACTACATTCGATTGACCCGTCCTGGGTATGACGATAAACTATCAGGTCATCCCATAAGTTCTGTCATAATTTTTTGTTAAAATGAACGAAATTTAAAGAGTATTTTATAATATCTAATGTCATTATTTTTATGTTTAGATGCATTTAAACTGTTCAAATTTTATTTCAGAGAACAATAAAATTAAATTTTGTTTGATTAAAACTCTGCTAACATGGAAGTACACAAAAATCATTTGAGGCACATAATACTTTATGAGTTCAAGAAAGGAAACTCAGCAGCCGAAGCGCCTAGAAACATTCACTCAGTTTATGGAGAGGAATGTATGAATGAAAGAACTTGCAGAAGATGGTTTGCAAAATTCAGAGGTGGAGATTTCACCCTTGAAGATGAAGATCGAATCGGACGTCCAGTTGAGTTTGATGAAAAGCTTCTTGAAGCAGTCCTTGAAAAAAATCCTGCTTTATCAGTTGAGGAATTGGCAGTGGTTCTCAGTTCAAACCATACAACTGTTCATCGTCATCTTTAACAACTTGGAAAAGTTCCTAAACTTAGAAAATGGGTACCTCATGAATTGTCTGAAAACAACCTCAAATCCTGGGTTGACATCTCCTCTTCTCTCCATTCTCGCCAACTTGTTTCACCTTTTTTGTATAGACTTGTGACTGGTGACGAAAAATGGATCTTTTATCGAAATGTTAAGCGTAGTAGACAGTGGCTTGGTAAAGGAGAACGACCCCAGCCACAGCCGAGAAGGGAACTTCATGGGCAAAAGCTTCTTCTTTCAATCTGGTGGGATCGCCAAGGAATAATCCACTTTGAATTCTTACCACCTAATGCAACAATTAATGCTCAAATATACTGTCAGCAATTAGAGCGTTTGAACCAAGCTTTGAGGGAAAAAAGACCTGCTCTAGTGAATCGAAAAGGGGTGCTGTTTCATCAGGACAATGCGCAAACAGACACAGCAAGAATCACGTCACAAATGATCGAAGAACTTGGTTGGGAGAAAATTCCTCACCCACCTTATTCTCCCAATCTTGCTCTTTCAGACTACCATTTGTTTCGGAGCTTACATTTGGAAGAAACAGCCTTTGTAACATAGGAAGAGGTTAAAACTGACATTTGTGAGTTCTTCGAATCAAAGCCAAAATAATTTTACAGTAATGGAATTAATAAGCTTGTTAATAGATGGAAGGAAGTCATAGATAATCAGAGAAAATAGATTGTTGATTGAATCTGTAATTAAATGTAACATTTGGTCACTTGTTTTCTTTATTCAAAATTCGGACAGAACTTATGGGATGACCTGATATATCCGCGTCCTGGGTAAGACGATGGACAGCATACGACAGCAGGGCTTTTGATCGGGACGTTTTGAGATATGTGGTGCTGTATCTTGGTTGTTGGTGTTCCCAGGTCCACCCTGACCCGGGGTGGTGACACCTGTCGAGGTCTCAACTGGTGGCAAATGAGGGGAGGGGTGTCAAGTCACTGTTAAAATATAAAAATAGATTTTAATACCTGCAATATTATTTCAGAAAAATTATTTCTAGTACATTTTTGAAGAAGAAAAATATTACCAGCAATAAAAATCTTGTCGGCAATAAATAGCACACTGAGGTTGATATGCTGTAACACCAAACTAAACCAAACCATCTGAATAGCATATTTCAATAGTAAAACATGACTAATCATGAAAAATTAATAACAGTTCAATAAGTACCAAATTTATAACAGACCGATAAGTTCCAAATTTAGAATGTAATAATTAGAAGAGAAGTTAGATTGAATAATACCAGTGAAACTTAACCTGATTTCAGTCTGAGAACTCATTTCAGTAATCATTACATATTAATGACAAACCAGGGTGCAGCACTGATTTTAAAAATGTTCTCGGCATTAACCCATTGAGGTTGATATGCCGTACAACAAAGCAAACAAAACATTCAATTGACATGGTGGTTGGGCCGATGTTTCGGTTCTTCAAAGGAATAGTCGATCAAAACAAAAGTTGGTAGATTCATTGAACCTGAACTAGTTGGTCTGTATAGAGATGACAGACTAATTTATGTCCCCAATAGTAATAGTCCCCTTACTGTTAAATTTCAGAAAAAAATCATTAGAGCCTTTAAGCTCCTGGGATTCAAGATAGAGATCACTTCCAATATAAATATAGTTGATTACCTTGACATCATACTTAACTTGAATAATAATACAGTTAAATCTTACCACAAGGAACACGAAACTCCTAATTATATTAAGATTAACTCGAACCAGCCCAATACCATCTTGAAGCAGATAGAAATTACCGTTGGTTCTAGAATCTATAAACAGTCATCTAATAAGAATATATTTGATAAGAATAAAGCATTGTACGAAAATGCCCCCCAGAAAAGTGGTTTTGCACATAAACTATCTTACTTAAACCCCACAAATAACCATAGTGAATTTAAGAATAGTAATCTACAAAAAAATAGAAAAAGAAATATTATTTGGTTCAAACTCTCTTCTTTAGATTATCTATATTTAATATTGGACAAATTTTCATGAAACTTATGAACTAGCATTTTCTGAATAACAAACCTCTAGTTAAGATCTTCAATAGAAAAATCATTAAAATAAGTTATCCATGTACTTACAACATATATCCCTAACAAATTCAATGGTGGCAACAAAACTTCTAATACCCCACGCTTGTAATTGTAGAAATAGCAACCCTTGTCCAGTCGAGGGAAAATACAGAGCATCTAATGTTATTTATCAAGCTACCATTTACCCGACAGAAAATAAATTAAACCACCAAGTTTATATTGGGATTTCTGCGGGGGAATGGAAAAAAAGACTTTATAACCACAGACACTCTTTTTCCAACCCAAGATTAAAACACCAAACTAATCTCTCCCCAATTTTTTTGTGAATTGAGGGAGAAAGACCGTAACCCTCAAATCGGCTGGGTATTGATATATAAATCTAACAAATGAAACGATATTAAAGTATTGTATAATATGTAAACTGAAAAGTTGTATTTAAACAATAAGCAATATGGCTGAAAATATTAAGAATAATGAAAATGTTCTATCTTTATCAAAATATCAAAAAATAAAAAGAGGTGGGAACAAAAAGAGGAACCAATCCTGAATGTACAGGCAAGCAGAAATATTATCATAGAATATTGTGCAAAAAAAAGGAATTCTTTTTATAAATACGTGTTGGCACTCTAAAATAGGTTATGTTAGTCAGAAAGCCGAGAACAGAGATGTCAGAAATGTCACAAAACACTGAGAAAACAATGATAACTCGCTCCAGGGTCGTTCCTGTGCCCTCTGCCAATCAGTTAGCCGGTACAATCAGCATGGAACATCAACCAAAAATGTAAACCTAGCTAGCGACATATTTCTAAAGATAAGTACAACACAGTGAGGCCTCATTCAGTCCTCGAAGTGACTCAACAATGGGAATTTAAAATTCCTCGTGAGATATTCCCAGTTTTTGATTCCTGTTCGCTATGAAGAGATCCTTATCTGAAAATGATCAATAGAAAAGAACAGATCACGACCGATAATGAAAGATGTCACGCACTCATTTTTATCAACTTCTGTATTTCGTATATGTGGCTTTCTCTCTCTCTCTCTCTCTTTCTCGCTCTCTCTCTCTCTTTCTCGCTCTCTCTCCCTCGCACGCACGCACGCACACACACGCACGCACATGGCGAGTTGAATTCCTACATGATCATTTCGTATTGATTCCCTTGGAAAAGACATGTCATATTGCTCCAGCTATGGGTTAAATACCAAGGCAGATTGGAATTTCTTCCTTTGAGGCGGCAACAAGTCCGAGGAAAAAATGTTTAAAATCACAACAATCCTGAACAGGGTTGGGGTAGGTCAGGCTCTCTTTCCCTAGACACACCAATACTGTTAGGGTTGCTGTACGTATGACGCATCTACGCCCTTAATGCATCACAGGACACGCAAACAAAACCAAAATTCACTTCGACTATCTTCAGGGATGATTTTATATTTGTAATAATAATTTTTTTTTTTTTTTATCATCCGACTAAGATGCCAGTGCTCCATGTAAATTGATATCACTAACCAACGGTAAAATATCACTTCTTTCAATGAACAAAACCCAATGTTACTTATGAAAACACATAAATATATAAAATATATAAAAACACAGAAATATATGCAACAATAATAACTGCGTATGACGATAAACTACATGCGCGTTCTGGTTAAAACCCTAAACTATATCCGATAGCAAAGCCTCTCATCGGGAGGTTTTGAGGAGCGTAGAACCACCTTTTAATTGGTGGTATTCCCATGTCCACCCTGACCCAGGATGGTAGCCGCTGTTAGGATCCCAGCTATGGCCAAATATTTAACTCCCAAACGGGTCAAAACACTATTAAAGTAAAAAAATAGGTCTTAATACCAGCAAAAAAATATTACCAGCTGTACATATTTGAAGAAAAAAATATTACCAGCAATACATTTTTGAAGGAAAAATATATTACCAACAATAATTTTTTGAATGAAAAATATATTACCAGCAATATATTTTTGGGAAAAATATTAACGGCAACAAAAAATCTTGTCGGTATTAAATAACCCATTGAGGTGTTGATATGCCGTAAAACGAACCAAAATCAAACCAAACCTGATTACTCTTTTCTCTTTCCACTCTTGTTTCTGTTCCTAATTCCTCCACACTCTGTATCCCCTTGGGTCTTAGTGGCTTTACTCCCTTGCATGGGGTGATGCCAATTAAAAAAATTATTTTGTGTATTTACTGAATTTATTTTCTATGCAGTGTACTCCCACTATAGGTTCTGGATTATTCTAATTTCCTTCCCCAAACCAGTGCAAAAAAAATGTTAGCAGCAATAAAATATTTTGTCGGCATTAAATAACCTATTGGGGTTGATAAGCTGTAAAAAAAAGAAACCAAAATAAAAAGAGGTACAAAGATTTGAAGCAATAATTAAAAAGATAAAATCATCACATCTTCATATGTCCGACTGTTAAGATAATTAACAAATGTAAATGAAAATTTTCTGAACAAGAATTAACATTCAAAACTTATTATTTTCCACTTAGACTTTCTAGTCTAATTTCAATGAAGCTATTAATGGTCTTCAGTCATCGATATATAAGGCGCGAGGTTTTATTGGGAAAGTTATTCTTTAACAATAAAATTATTACGAAGCAACAAACGTAGATACACTTTTTATTGCAAACTCATGTCTATGATAAATATATGATATGAATATTAGTTTATAATATCAATTTTTCTAGGAAATATGTTAAATGAATTATTTGGTTGTGTGGTACTAATGTTGATTATCATGTTGTAAATAAAGGGTGTTCCAATAACTTGGACCGATTTTAAATGTGTAAGTGTCTAATGATTTTTTTCTTTTTCTTTCAGATTTAACAACTTCGAGGTCTTTGGCAGTTTCAACCATGGAAATATTATCAATCAAACAACGTGTTAAGGTTATTGAAGCCTATTGCGAAAATTGGACGTTCAAACAGAATTTGAATGTGAAGTTCCTCACATCGAAGTCAATTGTCCACCAGGATCAGGCAAGTGAATGTAAAAGGAATTGAGGCATAACGTCGCCATCAATAGTGATCACTCCAAACATCTTTGTAAAGGGAGAATTAAGTTGGACGTTCAAACAGAAACAGTGAAATCAATTGGCCACCATAGTTGTGTGACTTGACGCCTTTAGATTTCTTCCTTTGGGGTCATCTCAAAAATAAGGTCTAGACCAACAAGTCAACAACAATTTAGCAGCTGCAGTATGAGATAATAAGATATATTGGTGAGATCGAGGAGCAACTATACACAAAAGTCATCAAAAACTTTGACCATCCAGTAGAGGTGTGCCGCCGAAACCTTGGTGGACATTTTACGACATATTACGATGTGACGATTTTATCTTTTTAATTATTGCTTCAATTCTTTGTACTCTTTTTGGTTTCGTTACTTTTTTTACAGGATATCAACCTCAATGGATTATTTAATGCAGACAAGATTTTTTATTGGTGCTAATATTTTTTCCAACACTCGTTTTGGAAGGATATTAGAATAATAACATGACCCAATAGAGAAATAAATAAATTTTCACCAATAACACTGATTCATTTACTGCTGACTTTGATACGTTTTAATGAAACACCCCTTAAATATAGTGATTTTTCAATAATAGCACAAATGAGGTACAAACCCGAAAGTAGGAGACACCCAGTGAGGATCGAACTCACTACTCAGTCGTAACGGTTCTAGCGAGACTAACTTTTTAATCACTACACTGCTTCAAGATGCCCAACACCTTTTAAATATATGTGAATAGTGTAGATATTAATATCTATTTTTTAATTTCAGATTTATAATGGTTGCCTAAGATTGTCAGAAAGATATACACATGAAAAAGAGAAATAAAAGATACTGTAAAATGATTGCGTGATGGGAACGTAAGATTGGAGATTTCGACAAAGCAGAACATAGATTACTGCATAATAATCATGCATAACGAAACAAACATTTTTATAAGAAAAATATATAAAAATGGCTTTAAGAATGTCACAAAGAAACTTTAAAAAAATTAAGTGGATAATAAGCAAGACGCGTGGGTTGATTGGTAACATTATTCGAATATATCTGTTATGATTTGAAACAGAAAAACAGACGCAGAATATGTTTAAATAGTTACAGGCAATAAAAAAAACCCATAGTAGCCCCTTTAAGTAAACATCCCCAAAAGAAACGGGCAATTAAATATTTAATTTCTGACATAAGTAATTGTCAATATTCTTGTATTATTTCGAACATTTTTTTTTGATCTTGGTTGTATAAAAGTTAAAATAAACACAACGTTTCGACTAAATAATATCTGCCCATCATCAATTGTCCATATATTGGCTGATATTGGATATGTGCTGTGTCTACACTTCTCAGATGATATAATTATTATTATAGAAACAACGTTTCGACCAAGTACACGTTGTTCATCATCAGATGTACATTGATTGGCTGATATTGGATAGAAGTTGATTATTGCGATGTCAGTTATTGTTCATTCTTCCTTAATTAGTGCTGCATTACTGGATCCAAGGATTGAACTCATGACCACCAAATGGCAGTAACGCAGGTATGACTAACTGCTATATCCACCGTTCCGAAGTTGTATGCTTTCTGAACAAAATTATTACCTGATATAGGATATGTGTTGTGTCTATAATAACATTTATATCAACCAATATGAGAATTATAGTTCAAAATAGACTTTGTATTTCATTTTTAGATGAGTAATTGTCAAAATTCTTGTATTATTTCGAAATATTGTTCTCATCTTCGCTGATATAGATGTTATTATAGACACAACGTTTCGACCAAGTACCATCTGGCCATCATTAGGCATCCATTTATTACCTGATATAGGATATGTGTTGTGTCTATATTAACATTTATATCAACCAAGATGAGAATTATAGTTCAAAATAGATTTTATTTCTCATCTCTGAGTAATTTTCAATATTGTATTATTTCGAAATATTGTCCTCATCTTCCCTGATATAGATTTTATTAGGTGATAGAACATTTCACAATGAACACATGATGGTGACCAAAAAGTACTTTGTGCAAACTTTGTGTTTCTAATATCATCTGTATCAACATAAATGGGAACAATAATTTGAAATAATACAAGAATTGATACGTGTGTTTGGTGAAAGGTTACATGGATACTGAATTAAAAGTAATCTTTAGGGATGAATATAAAGCTACAATGGATGATCTGGGTGGCCGGGATAGAAAACGAGTTCTTCATAGAAATAATCAGACAACGTAAGAATATTACAGTGAAAAGCATGGTTAATGACTTTAACTATTAAAATTACTGAGCCCATCAACATTAGTAATACTCTCGAAATTAATGTTTCAAGTTCTTTCAAAAATGTTTTGAATGGTGCAGATTTCAATGAACAGGATTTAAGATAAAGTATATTGAAAATCATAAGCTGTGAATTCTGAGAAAGGATGCTTGGAAAACTTAAAACTCACCGGATATATATAAGGATGTGGGGGCGGAGGGAAACATCGTGTAACTTGCCTAATGAGTTTGAGTGAATTGATTATAGAGAGAACAGTGAGGCGTGGCAAAAAATCAAACGTTAATTAGAGATATGAAGTTGTGGAGAGTTATGATCGCCCGTGTAGTGAAGGGAGGTGAAACATTAAAGAAGCTAGTAGGTTTTATACTTATTTATCCAATATATAATTAATAATCCATTATTAAAGTGGTCTGTCTAAGAACGGAAAACAATGTTGAAACGAAAATCTCTTGGAAGCAATAAAAAACTGCTACAAATAATGCTAATGTTGAAATAATAGAAATTCAGGAGAAATTTCAATCTCTTCTTATTCCAGATTTTTGGTGATTTTAGTGCAGGTCAAAGAAGAAATTCCATCAGTGCACAAAGGAACGTGTCATATGACTGTCATGCTGAAAGATAGAAAGGAAACACAGACAAGCAGCATATTTCAATGCATTCTCATGACCTAAATTGGTTTACTTGTTTTTTTTATTTATTTAATTGAATTTCATACAACGACATTAGGCATTTAATCTCTTTACTTACTTTAATATGATGTTCGACATCTTACATGCGATTCGTAGATGCATAACGCCTGATGATTCCATCTTCTGCATTTTCATTCCTTTAATACATTTTAATATTCTCCTGAAGTTTACTTTTGAAATTAAATTAAATGCAAAATTGATACCAGGATTAAATTCGAACGAAGTCAGAATGACAAATATCTAAAGAACAATATATATATATATATATATATATATATATATATATATATATATATATATATATATATATATATATATGAGAAATTAGAAGTCATTAGAAATTATATATATATATATATATATATATATATATATATATATATATATATATATGTATTTCCCTTAAGAAAATCTCTATCTTCCCTTTTATTTTTGAAACTCCTTCTTTTTTCTCTTCCCCACTTCTTTCCTTTCTTTTTTTTTTTTTTTTCCTCCTTTCTTTTTTCATTTTTTATCGTTTTTTTTTTATTGGGAAAAATTTTATATCCATTAATTATTGTCACATTTTTTGATCTGATGAGATGGCCGTTTAATCCCGTGAAATAAATTATTACCAATGGATTTCTAAGGACTCGGCATTCATCATTATTATATTTGCTCTGTTCTTATATTGAGCTCTCTTTGTATTTATATCCTCTTTGGAAATTATCCCTATTAATTATGATATATATATATATATATATATATATATATGGTGGGGGGTGTATGTGAGAGAGAGAGAGAGAGAGAGAATAAGCTGCCCCCGAAAACAGACGGCTTAAGATTGTACACAGAAAAAAGGAGTTCTCGATGCCATACTAAATGACAAAGTTTTAATATATGTTTTGAATCAAGATTTCAAGTCGGCAGTGTCCTACCACGAACGCCAGTTTCATACGAATTCACACAATCATCAAGCGGTCAGTGACTCTAGTGTGTGAAAATGGAAAATTGTGGTATTTAGGGCTATTTTGATCTTAACCGGATAAGTTACTCCCATTCCCTGTGAATTGGTTGGTTTGTGCATGATATGCACGTACCGCCTGCACCCTTAACAGTCTTGGATTTGCCTGAGAGAATACCTCTTCCTATTTTCATACACTACAATCACCGACTGCTTCGTGATTGCGTGAAACTGGCAGGCTTGGTCCCTCACTGCTCAACTGAAATCTGTTTATTTATATATATATATATATATATATATATATATATATATATATATATATATATATCAGTGAACATTGAAGTCAACATTCAGAGGCGACAGACTGTTTCATGCTGGACGATTGTGTCAGCATGAAACAGCCTGTAGCCTCTGAATGTTGACTTTAATGTTCACTTTTATATTTATATACGCTCTATCTCTGATATTGAGTACTTTATCCCATAACATTAGCACACCATAAAACTATATTTCTTCATATATACACACATACATGCATACATACATACGTATATATATATATATATATATATATTTAACTAAAGAGCCAGGTAAGCCTACCAGCTTGCCCTGATGATCCGTGTAGGTGAAACCTAAGTAGGTTTACCTGGCTCTTTAGGTTCATTGTTAGATTTTCTCTGCTTAGTGTATTGAGCACTTTATTTAGTTACTTTTGCTTTACTCGTGCTGGAGGTCGTTTTTCTTTGGACTCTGAGATTGAATTCTGAACGATTGTTTTCGCTTCAATTACATGTTCTTAGTTCTTTCTTTTTATCCCTTATTTTTCATATATATATATATATATATATATATATATATATATATATATATAATCGCGTATGTGGGCAGCAACCCATCTTTTTATAGAAGTTTTATTAAAATTACAATGTACCGGCATGTTGCTGATGATGTTATAAATGCACGACCCCAGTTGACCAGAGCAAGAAAACTAATTATCTACAATAAATAATTGAAACAGCTAAACTCATCATCAACAACAACTCACCTGCCAGATCCAAATTACTCAGAGCTAATATTCACTTGCAAAATTGCCTTCTGGTTAATGGTGCATACAACTTCCTTAAGGTACCCCCACAAAGAAAATAATCGGGAGGCGTCAGATCAGAAGAAAGTAGGGACTATAAACTTTCGAAATTATCAAGTTTGATTAAATCCAAAATAAAATTTCAAGATTTTCTTTCTTTGTTCAATTACGAATCGGCACTGAGATGGCTACATCCCAGTAAACAACATCGACGTGCCGACTAAACTCAATGAGGGTTTTGTAGACCCTTACGGTGAAGTGAAACGCTTCTCCCCAACCCAGATGTTCTTTGTTCAGCTGTGATTTTTTTTTCATGGATAATTTGTTTTATGTTAATCTACGTTCTGCAAAAATATAGAAAGACAGGGATTGATGTTGCATTTAGTTTTTTTTTTCTTTTTTTTTTAAGATTTTAGGCAAGGAGGATGATGTAATGAATATGCATACACCTGGGTTCCCCCTCACAGTAATATGATTGGCTGGTGTCAGCCATAAATACAGACTGATGTGGAGGTACAGGAACGACGTCTATTGGCGACGCCTATAGTCTTCTCCTATTGCCTACGCCTATTGCCTACCAGTACGACGAGGACCAGTCCGTTACGGTTACCTGCTAGATTGTCCTACCCGGTTACAGTAGTCAACAACCACTTTGCTACTTCGAACAAATATATCCCTTTCCGGAGCATATTAGAAGGAAACGGAAATGAATGCTACAGACGGGAAGTGCGAGAGAAGAAACTAGTAGAATAGAAGTGGCGTCTGCATTGATGTAGTTTAAAAGTAAAATGTCCAATCTATTCAGTCAGTTATGTGCCATGCGGAGTCGAATACATGACTGGCGAGGTATGTTTTTCCCGCAGGATGTTGCCATTTCTTTCTGCGGTAGACCAGCTTCCATCCAAGGCTATAGAACCCGGTCTGTCCTGCTATTTTCTCATAGCTGGTGAGAGAAGAAGAGGATTCATACCTTTCCCAAGGGTATTAGCACGTAAGTGGATATAAAGGATTCGAATGGAATTCGAACTCGACTCCCCGATTCCACAATCCGAGCCACTACCCATTTAGTAATCCGCTTACATTCATGTAGTCGAAGCACCAGGGAGAAAAGCTTATCAGAACAGCTGCTATAAAAATATTTTTAGAAAAGACAGAGAGAAGCCACGTCAAGTGACTGAAGTTGAAAAGGCAGGTCAGGATTCAAGCCTCGGGTACAAGGCTAAGAGGTAACAAACTAATAATGCGACAATTTGAGGGGCGCTAGTGTTTCACATTGTTCTTAAAAACAGGTACTACAGAGAAGGACTTCGAAGACGGTGGAAAGCAGGACGCAGCGAAGCATTTGCTGTAAATTGTGGAGAGAACAGAGGCCAACTCAATAGCCCATTTCTTTGCGACGACGCATGCGTTGTGATGATCTAATTTAGGAATTATTTCACATATCACTCAGTATAGCCTCCATTCCACGAGGGGATCTGGCAAACGTATTCCAGATGAGTCGAGACTAGAGTTGGAAGAGAATTTCCGAGCAAAGCACGCTGCTTTATCTGCAGTAGATGTCAATACTTCAAATTGATAAACGACAGCAGGCTCTGAGGACTTGCTATTCTTCAGTAATCTTGCAGATCCGACAATAACCCCTAGACCCAAAATTATGAAAGTCTATTGGTGATACTAAGAACGGTTGGATCAAGTCAAACATAATAAGCCCAAAGTATTTATATATCTAACAGTTTTCCTTACATAAGCACGTCACAGGAACATCTGAGTCGACCAACCGTTCACATTTCGGAGGCAGCCACCCGTTCACATCTCGGAGGCAGCCACTGACATCTTGTGAAGCTCAAATGTACACCTGGTGTATGTTAGGACTTCTTTAGTGTCAACTTGTTGATACACTTGTCTATTCTGAAGCTGAGACATAATATTAAGTGCAAAGGCTATTTTCACATGAGCAGAGGTTAGTCATAGACTGCAGACTGATTCATGACGTCAGTGTTTTGTGACTGACAATCGAATATATATTTTTTAATTTTTTCAATATCTTGTTTTACAAAAAGTTGGACTATTAGTGGAATCAGAGTGAAAAGAAAGCCAGGTGATGCTCTGAGGTCTTTCTATTTTTCAGTACTCTTACAGAGCCGATAATAATCCCTAGAATCAAAATTGGCAAAGAATATACGGTGTCTCATTCTATCATCAAATAGTGACTGCTTCTTTGCGAATACGCTATTACTCCCGTTTATCACGTGACCCGTAAGGGCTACTAATGTACTGCAGCCGCAGTAGAAGTGACGTTTATTGTGCAAAATAGCCTAACGAAGCCCAACCCCCTCCGGCCCAGTTTTGAATTTTTCCTTATCCTACACCCAAGGTTATAGAACCCACGCTGTCCTGCTATTTACCCATACCTGGGGTGGGGAGAGGAGAAGGTTTCATACTTTTCCCAAGGATATTAGCCCGTAAGGGAATGCAATGGATCCGACTTGCAGATTTCTCAATTCACTACTCATTACCCCACCGTGCCTACCGTGACTCATTAAGGACAATCGTATTTGTCGATCTTATATCGCCAAAAGAAGTGGTTCCTATGGGCTATAGCGGCTGACCTGGCAGGTGAGAACCAAAGAGATGATCGTCGTTTCACGTGGTATTTCAGAACTGGTACGAATTCTTCGATACCAGATTTTACTCAGGAAGGGACCTCAGTGGCACATTTCTGAACATTATGATTAAAATATAATTTCAGGATGTAAGGCGTATAAATTTCACTCAAATAGCAGATTTCGCCACGTGTTTCCCCAGTAATTCTGACGTTTGATTTGATCTCTTTACTTACCTCCACTCAGTAGCTCTGTCCTCTTGGCAACACCGAACATGCGGTCTAGCGTCTATGGATATCTCTTTCCAATCTCACATCACTTACGAACCTTCTATTAACAGACCATCTTTCTCTTATCAGCGCACTGATTGGAACTCGTTACCATTAGCGGGCCTACGCCTGACATGACACCAAACACTGACACTGTATATACAATATTATAAATATAATTAAATAAAGACACTGAACAAAAGCTGTGACGTCAATAAACCTTTATCAGATGATGACTCGTTGTCGAATGGTTTGGTGTATAAATGTTACTAACCTAGAATATTCCCTACCAAATTACTGATGATACCACTAGATAGTGTTGCTTTGTAAACGAAACCATATTATCGAGAATTACATTTTAACACCCAAAGCTATAATAATCCTTGGATAACAGCCAAGGACGTTGATATGCCCTCTAGTCAAATATAATTAAGCTTGTCTGATTTGACAAATAAAAATACGGAACATCCTGTTCAGAAGAATTTCACAGAAAATATTAATATGTAAGTTAGTTTCATGTGGAACTATTATTTTATTGAAATTTATGCATATGTTTACAGATTAGAAATTATTTGAATTTGAATTTCAACAGTATGTTCAGAATTTTTAATTGACAAGATTGCTATCTCAATGCATAATTGTTGCATATTATGATGAAAAATATAGATTTCCAGGATTTTCGGACGGCGACCAAAATTAATATCTTTTTTCATAAGAATATAGATTGTTTTATCGTCGTATATGTGATCCATCCTGGGTATTACGATAACCTACATTCACGTCTTGGGGAAGAAGCTAACCTACATCCATGTCCTGGAGAAGACGATAAACAAAATCTACGTCCTGGAGAAGACGATAACCTACATCCACGTCCTGGAGAAGACGATAAACAAAATCTACGTCCTGGAGAAGACGATAAACAAAATCTACGTCATGGAGAAGACGATAACCTACATCCACGTCCTGGAAGACGATAAACAAAAATCTACGTCCTGGAGAAGACGATAACCTACATCCACGTCCTGGAGAAGACGTTAAACAAAATCTACGTCCTGGAGAAGACAATAACCTACATCCACGTCCTGGAGAAGACGATAAACAAAATCTACGTCCTGGAGAAGACGATAAACAAAATCTACGTCATGGAGAAGACGATAACCTACATCCACGTCCTGGAGAAGACGATAAACAAAATCTACGTCCTGGAGAAGACGATAACCTACATCCACGTCCTGGAGAAGACGTTAAACAAAATCTACGTCCTGGAGAAGACGATAACCTACATCCACATCCTAGAGAAGACGATAAATAAAATCTACGTCCTGGAGAAGACGATAACCTACATCCACGTCCTGGAGAAGACGTTAAACAAAATCTACGTCCTGGAGAAGACGATAACCTACATCCACGTCCTGGAGAAGACGTTAAACAAAATCTACGTCCTGGAGAAGACGATAACCTACATCCACTTCCTGGAGAAGACGATAAACAAAATCTACGTCCTGGAGAAGACGATAACCTACATCCACGTCCTGGAGAAGACGATAAACAAAATTTACGTCCTGGAGAAGACGATAACCTACATCCACGTCCTGGAGAAGACGATAAACAAAATCTACGTCCTGGAGAAGACGATAACCTACATCCACGTCCTGGAGAAGACGATAAACAAAATCTACGTCCTGGAGAAGACGATAACCAACATCCACGTCCTGGAGAAGACGATAAACAAAATCTACGTCCTGGAGAAGACGATAACCTACATCCACGTCCTGGAGAAGACGATAAACAAAATCTACGTCCTGGAGAAAACGATAACCTACATCCACGTCCTGGAGAAGACGATAAACAAAATCTACGTCCTGGGGAAGACGATAACCTACATCCACGTCCTGGAGAAGACGATAAACAAAATCTACGTCCTGTAGAAGACGATAAACTACATACACGTCCTGGAGAAGACGATAAACAAAATCTACGTCCTGGAGAAGACGATAAACTACATCCACGTCTTGGAGAAGACGATTAACAAAATCTACGTCCTGGAGAAGACGATAACCTACATACACGTCCTGGAGAAGACGATAAACAAAATCTACGTCCTGGAGAAGACGATAACCTACATCCACGTCCTGGAGAAGACGATAAACAAAATCTACGTCCTGGAGAAGACGATAACCTACATCCACGTCCTGGAGAAGACGATAAACAAAATCTACGTCCTGGAGAAGACGATAACCTACATCCACGTCCTGGAGAAGACGATAAACAAAATCTTCGTCCTGGAGAAAACGATAACCTACATCCACGTCCTGGAGAAGACGATAAACAAAATCTACGTCCTGGGGAAGACGATAACCTACATCCACGTCCTGGAGAAGACGATAAACAAAATCTACGTCCTGTAGAAGACGATAAACTACATCCACGTCCTGGAGAAGACGATAAACAAAATCTACGTCATGGAGAAGACGATAACCTACATCCACGTCCTGGAGAAGACGATAAATGACATGATGCGCACATATCACTCACTATAGCCTCCATTCCATGAGGGGATCTGGCAAACGTATTCCAGATGAGTCGAGACTATATTTAGAAGAGAATTTCCGAGCAAAGCACGCTGCTTTATTTGCAGTAGATGTCAATACTTCAAATTGATAAACGACAGCGGGCTCTGAGGACTTGCTATTCTTCAGTAATCTTGCAGATCCGACAATAATCCCTAGACCCAAAATTATGAAAGTCTATTGGTGATACTAAGAACGGTTGGATCAAGTCAAATATAATAAGCCAAAATTTTTTATATATCTAACAGTTTTTTCTCACATAAGCACTTCACAGGAACATCTGAGTCGACCACATTTTCACATCTTAGAGGCAGCCATTGACATTTTCAACTTGTTGATACACTTGTCTATTCTGAAGCTGAGACATAATATTAAGTGCAAAGGCTATTTTCACATGAGCAGAGGTTAGTCATAGACTGCAGACTGATTCATGACGTCAGCGTTTTGTGACTGACAATCGAATATATATTTTTAAATTTTTTCAATATCTTATTAACAAAAAGGTGAACTATTAGTGCAGTCAGAGTGAAAATAAAGCCAGGTGAGGTTTTGTTGACCTGTTGATAAAACGTGACGCCTGTTTCCGTCACATTTTAATTTTAGGCGGGTATTTACATTTTGGTCTGACATCTTCTGTACACGTAACACAGACCGCACAAGGTAGATGTAACTAACTCATTGTGGACAGTCAGCGCTTATATTTCGAAACCAAGTTGTAATATTATTGAAAACTAGCCTAGAAGCCGCCCTTCGGACAGACATTAGGCTTTAAATAATCCCCAAAGGGTTGATAAGAATCAATGAACGTTCTCTTCTTACTTTTTTGTTTTTTTTTCCCATATTTCTTTCAGCTTTTCCCAGCGTCACTAAACAAAGCTTATTAAAAAATAATAGGAATAAGTGTAGAGTTATGATCGCTGGAATAACAAAATATACAAAAGAACTAGATGATGAAACGACACAGCCAGGGTTCTTTTTCTGCAGAGGTTGTCAGATTGCATTTGAACCAGTTTTGTCCATCAACAAGACTGGTTTTAAAGATTATTCGCCCACATCTGAGTGGAGGAGTGTAGTCATGCCTTTTCCAGAGGCATTTGTGTCAAGTGAATGGCTGATATATATATATATATATATTAAAGACATTTTTATGTTTAACGTTGTTATTTAAACATAAAAATGTCTTTAATAAATAAATTGTCGGACCTTGTCCATTTCTTAACATATATATATATATATATATATATATATATATATATATATATATATATATATATATATAGGAAGTGAATGGCTGATATATATATATATATATTCACTTCATATATATATATATATATATATATATATATATATAATATATATATATATATACATAATATCTATATATAGATATATATATATATATCTATCTATATATAAATATATATAGATATATAATTTATAAATATATAATATATAAATATAGATATAGATATATAGTATATAAATATATAGAGATATATAATATATAAATATATAAAAATATATAATATATAAATATATAGATACAGATATACATATATAAATATATAGGTATAAATATAGATATAATATGAATAACACATGCTATATTGGAATCGGAAACTTATTCAGTATCTGAAAAGGAATATAAAACGAATGCGAATATTTAAATCATGTATCATTTTATGAAATCATTTATCTCGTTTCATTTAAATAAAAAGGGTTTGGTTTTTGCGATTAGGCTTTCCGGTTCGTTTCAACCTCAAATTCTTAGAAAATTCTATTCTTTTAATTATTTTGAATAACTTCAGGATTATACGCATAGCACTGGTTTACACAGGTGAGCCACATCCTGGGTATGACGATAAACTACATCCGGTGGCAAAGCTTCTGATCAGGAAGTTTTCAGATGCGTGAAACCACACCTCTTAATTGCTGTCGTTCCCAGGTCCATCCTGAACATGGGCGGTAGCACCTATCAGGGCCCCAATTATGAACAAATAGTGAACTCTCACCTGGGTTCAAATCACTATGAAAATATAAAGATACCATTTTTATAGTAAAAGTTTCCAGAAATAGATAGTAAAAATAAAATACTACCAAAAAAAGTTTTTAATAGTAAAATACATACCAATGTACCCAAGGAAATTAAATTTCTGGATTAAATGGCTCATAAGGGGTAGATATGCTCTTAAACAGAGCAAACCGAAATATAGGTGAGCCGAATTCACTGGCACAATTCTTAGTGTATTTCTATCCACTGTCATCTGTTTCATCTTGTTTTCACTGTGAATTGGTTTAAGCAATGGCGAATCACTGAGCAACGGGTCATGAATTGATCCACCATCTACTTTTTGGTGAAATAATGACATGATATTTAGCGATTTCTGTAATTTTTTTGCGCCTTGTGTATACCTAAACACACCTATCTGATACTAAGGCAGTTTTATAAATTGGCTTATTTTAGTAGTGTATGATTTTTTTCTCTCTTTGCATTTTATCAGTCGTAATCTCATCTATTTTAAGCGTCTGCTTGGATAAATTAAAATTGTTTCTCTTCTGAATTCATTTTCATAGTTCCTTTTGGATTGTAAAAGTAAGCCATAAGAATGTACACACAGAAAAGGAAAATAAACTCAGTGGAAATGGGAGGCCTTTTCACGAAGTGTTGAGGGGGAAAATATGGTTTTATTGAGAAACTTAATAAAAGGTTTTCCTATATATACAAGGTGTCAATTATTGCACGCTCATTGAACGCCATTATGAAAGCAATCATCAGAATTGATACTCAGTGACAGATGAAGAAAGAAATTAAATTTTTCAGAAAGACGTCAAGCAACAGAAACAACAATGTAATAATTTCAAAATGATGTTTAAAGCAAAACAAAAAAAAACAAGAACAATATTTCTGCCGTTAGTTTTCAGTTATCCTCTACAATCGCTAAGTACGAGAAGCCAATCTCTGAGGGCTGTTATTTAAAAGAGGCCTTTTGAACTGCTCAGATTTATTTGTTTGGAGACTTTTAAAATAAAGATAAGAAACTTCAAAAGAATTAATGAGTCCTTAGAAATATGGTCAAAGAGAAAATAATTTATATGGACAAAGACATAACAGATCTTTTCGAACTAGATATGAATAACGCAGATATGTTTTTAATATGCCTGGATAGAAGTACAAAAATAACGCCAATTGTTCCTTTAGCAGTTATTGGAAGATTTCCTTCCGGCAATATAAGGGAGAAAGAACAGATCAAATTGATGACACTTTCTGAGAAAACTAGAGGGCAAGATATTATGGTTGAATTGAAGAAGGAATTTATTATACTTGTCATTAATTTGGGAAATCTTTGACAATACATCGCGCTCTAAGCATGATTGGAAAGAGCTGGATTTGTGTAATTATAGAAAAAAAAGAAGCAAATGACAATTTAGTTGAATATCATTGCATTTTGTCATCAAGAATCTGTACTCAAAAACTAGTTTCAAATTACTAGAAATGTTATGTTCCTTGTAACGCCACGTTGCTTGGAATAAAATTATGAATTTATAGCTGGCCATGCAACTAATAAACGTCAATTCACGACGTTATTTAATGACATTAACGGACATTAACGAGTCGATTTTCTGGATTGCTCATGTAAAATAATGTCAGAGGGTTAATCGATTTGCGATGTTGCAAGATGAATGAAGACTAATAACGTAAACTGTCTGGGTTTCAATTCTCGGTAGTGGATGCGCACTGCTGATGAGTGCCAAATATAGAATGAAGCGGCCGTTCAGTACTTTCTGCATTCTGTTGTGGTTTCTTCTAGACTTAATTGCTTAATTATAATTATCTTAAATCCTCCTAATAATTTCTATCACTTGGATACACTTGCTTGAACAGGTTTCTAATGCTCTGGGTGGAGCGGCTTGGGGATAGTATTCGTGGCTCGTGGAGGCACAGCGCTATGGGTAAGGGAAACTCGGATGAGTTCAACCACAGAATATGTGATCGAGCGGCACTATATCGAGTCTAATTCGCTACCTCTTCGTCACCGAGGCCCGTTGGAACACTTGGCATGACGTTTGCCTCATGTCGTAACTTTCCGTGTTTCAATTCTCGGTAGTGGAAGAGCACTCCTGATGAGTCCCAAATATAGGACAAAAAGGCCGTCCAGTACTTTCTGTTTTTTTCTAGACTTAATGAATTAATTATAATTATGTCAAATCCTCCTAATAATTTCTATCACACACACACACACACACACACACACACACACACACACACACATATATATATATATATATATATATATATATATATATATATATATATAGAGAGAGAGAGAGAGAGAGAGAGATAATCGCTTCGATGTTTGGGTATATTAAAGGTTTTGAAAGTATACTTGAAATATTTTCAAGAGATCTGGAAGAAAACAGCTGAAATAATTGTCATCATTTGTTCATTATTTCGGAACAGTTGGTATGACGTTTGCCTGATTACGTAACTGTCCGGGTTTCAATTCTAGATAGTGAATGAGCACTGCTGATGAGTAGCAAATATAGGACGAAAACGCCGTCCAGTGCTTTCTCTTGAGGTTTTTTCTAGACTCGATAAATTAAATATAATTATCTCAAATCGTCCTAATAATTTATATCATATACATATATATATATATATATATATATATATATTAAAGAAAAACAGATCACTTTATGTTTCCATATAATAAATTATTTCACCACAGTCCTTTTTTTTCTCTATAGTTTTTTCTTCTCTACCCTTTCGATATCAATATATAACTTCCGTTAAGTTAACCGTTTAAATGCGTCAATATCTGCCAACTCACTCATGTCTTCAATCTCCCCCCTCACTTCCTCACTTCGTTAATTTACATATGTTTAATACGGGCCGTCAAAAATGTGTAAATTTTCTTTTCATTTTTTGTTTGGAAGTAAAGTCTGATGATCCGCAGTCCTTTTAAATGGCTGTGGTGAAATAATTTATTACATGGAACCTTAAAGTGGTCTGTTTTTATTTAAATTATTTGCTCCGGATTTACATTGAGCTCTCTGGATTTTATCCTCCTTATGTTTACCCATACGGATTACCTAGTTTTTCATAAACTATATATATATATATATATATATATATATATATATATATATATATATATATATATATTGCCAAAATTCGCAGTTCCTTACAATAACTTGAATAAAAAAATTGAAGATAGTAGTTTAGATGTTCGGGTTTATTAAAGGTTTCGAAATATTATCAAGAGATCTGAAAGAAAACAACTGAAATATTTGTTATTATTAATCATGAATGACCACTTTTGAACCAACCAGGAGTAGTGAAACGTATTGACGGGTATTAGCTCACTGGTCAAATGGCATAATATAGACGAGTCTTTCTAATATAGCGATGGTGTTCTGCAGTCGTTAACGTAGCAAATAGACTCTTTTAGGGGCCCGGTTTGAAGCCAGCCTCTTGCTCAACCGGCTTTTATGATTTCAACACCGAAAATACTGAGGACCGCTCAATAATTTATCGCTATTTCTATGGCAAATGTTGTGACGAAATTATCCTTCTCCTAGACTGGTTGCCAACCAAGACTAGTTTTATCGACCATAACCTAAAGTAACAAGAAAATAAGGTAAAATCATGTGGTTATGTAACAAACGAAAATGAATCCTTAGAAAACAGAGCTGATAACCTTATTATTGCAGAGTGGCAGTTCTAGCCGAACACTTTTGTATTCATAAAAAGGTTGGCCTTAGCAATGCTAATTGTTTTTTTGTTCTTCCTTCTCAAGTGAAACGTTGATTTCATCCATGAAATATATAAAATCTACCAACAGGAATCGCATTGTTATGGATATGAGGAATACATACAATGAGCGTCCTGGGCAAGACGATAAACTACGTCCGCATCCAGGGCAAGATAATAAACTATGCCCAACAGCAAGGCCTCTGATCAGGAATTTTAAAGAGCGTGGAACCACCTCTTACTTGTTTGTGTTCCCAGGTCCACCCTGACCCGGGATGGTAGCACATGTTAGGGTCCCAGCTATGGGCAAATAGTTAATCTCCAAACTGGGGTCAAAACACTATGAAAGTGTAAAAATAGATTTTAATACTAGAAATAGTTTTTTTTTTTAATTATTGCCAGCAATACATTTTTGAAGAAAAAAATATTACCAAAAATAGATTTATGAAGGAAAAATATATTACCGGCAAAAAAAATTTGTTGGCATTAAATAACACATTGAGGTTGATATGCCGTAAAACAAAACAAACCAAATAAAAGCAAAAATAAATTGCAGTGAGCTGAAGACAACTTCGAATTAAAACATTAGCAACTAACATGCTGCGACAAGTTTCACATTAAATAAAAACATCGGTAAGTATAGGAGTGACCTATTTATTTTTATGAAAAATTTTAAAGTACCAAAAGTTAACCGGCAACTACAAAGATTCGCCATGTCTTCTACAGTTAATTGTTTATATTGTATACACTTATGAAACACCAGTTCACATGCGCTCACCGAAGTTAAGCAACGTTGAGCCTGGTCGGTACCCAAATCGGTGACTACTAGGAAATACCAGGTGCTGTAACATTGGATGTACGGGTAACGTAATGGATCATGGTACGGAATTCTTAATCAATTTGCAATTCCCGATTGGTTCGTTATATTCGCTTACGCGGAAATGCCCTTGAGAAAGGCATGAATCCACATCTACCCACACAGCTATAGGCTAATTTGTAGGACCTGTATCAGTAAATCATTAATGTTTACACGCACACACACACCCTAAAAAAGAAAAACATTTTTACAATCTAAATAGATTTGTGACTTTAAACAAAATGCAAAATGTTGATTAACCGTAAAAGAAAGAACAAATAATCATGAGCGTAGTACTAGATTGGCAGCTATGTCTCATCAATTTACAGTTGAAATGGCTAGAAGTATCCATATGTTAACATTTTTTGTCATCGCACTTCTCATTTGTGGAACTCTATTCCGGCTTCTTGCTTACCAGTCAACTTTGATCTTCAAAAACTTACATGCAATGTTAATCGTTATCTTCTGTCTTATTAATTGCTCTTCTTACATTATAACATACACAACTATATACATAATACATTAGACACAACTATATACATAATACATTATACACAACTATATACATAATACATTAGACACAACTATATACATAATACATTATACACAACTATATGCATAATACATTATGCATAACTATATATTAAAATCTTAAACATGTTTTTTAACGGTAATCTCTCATACTCGTTAACTGCCTTTGTGTTTATGGCTTTATTGCCTTGATTGGTTGGGAAGATTATAATGGAATTATACTATATATTTGTTTCGATATTGAATATTTTTATCCGTTTTATAACCCAAGTTACACCAAGATTATAATACTTTTGTTTTGATGTAGGGTATTTCTTCTGCAGTTGTCATTATGTTAGTTGGCTTCTAAATAAACTCGATATTCCTTTGCCTCGTTTTTCTTTCTTTCTATTTTTGTATTGAAGGAGCTATGGAGTTTTATATTTACTTTTAATTTTTAGGTTGAATGATAAGTAATTTCCGTTTTTGTTTATGAATTTTAATCTTCAAGCTATTAAAATTATTTCCTCAAAATTAAAAATACTTATAATTCAACCTAACAGAACTTGCCTTTCATAAATGCCCTACTGGCCAAGTATGTGCAGGTTTAGGCCATCTAAATCGATACTAATTTGATTTTTGGAAAACAATATTAGTGTAACTTTTATTTTTCATTACATATTACTTAGTAATCAATCTTCGAAGTACAGATAATAGAATGGAGAAAGAAATACATTACATGAGTTGTCTGCAAGGCTAGCTTGATAAACAGTAATCGGTATTAGGACAATGGGTCGCCGGTCAATTTGTCGGGAGGTCAATTAGTCGATAGGACACTTCATCTTCAGTATCTGCCATAATTGGTTTATGCTTGTTGGATTGAACAAGAGTGTTTTTTTTTTTGTTTTGTTTTTTTTAATCAACATGGCCACCAAACAAACTTGCTGTTTCATAAAAAGGAGAGTAAATTATAGCTAAGGAAAATTAATGAGATATGATATCGAAAATTTCCAGAGACTAGCTCGAAATATAAACACAGCTTTATTCCAGTAAATAATATATTCAATAAATTATTTAAATCAATTGTCAACATTGATGATTGCACGCAGCTTGAAACATTTATTGGAACGATTAATAGCATTGGATGCTCATTTATTTATCTATCTACCTATCTCCTTCTCACTCTTAATATATATATATATATATATATATATATATATATATATATATATATATATATATATATGATTAATGCATATTTGGGAAGTAAACCTTCTTTTAAACATCTTTCGTAAAATATGATCAAATCTTATTATTTTTTATTTAGTTTTTCCAGCGTTCTTACATGTTTCTGTTTGATGCGAGTGACGGAGTACAAAAACTGGCGATACCTTGTATTGTTCCAAGGAGCTTTCTGCCACTTCGATAGCCATATGGTGGGGTGGGGTAATAAAATTTTCTTGTCCGTTTTATATATATATATATATATATATATATATATATATATATATTGTTTTGAACAAGAAAAATATTGAGAAATTAAAAGATTAAAATTTTCGGACACACTGGGTTGTATATTATTATTTTTTTTATTATTTCAATTAGTTTTCTCGAATAGTTTCGACTAGCATGGTCATCATCAGGAGGAACAATTCTGCTTGTTAGTAGCAGTGAATTACAGGAATGAATGACTTCATGAAAAAAATAAACTTTATCTATGGTTTTCATTCGTTTTTTTATTATCTATTTTATTTTATTTTTTATCGTAAATTTTCGTCAGTCCTTGTTTAGGTCTCATTTAAGTTGTTTATAAGATAGTGGCTGGATAGCTTCATCCTTCTCTGAATTGCCTTGGCCATGTTGACAGTTTTATTGGTTCTTGGAAAAAGGATGTGTATGTGTTAATGTGTGTTATCATTTAGAGTCAGTGATTATGATGTGTGTACGTGCATATATTAGTATATGTGTATACATGTGAGACTTCAACACCTCCGCCAGCACGTCTCTCTTGGGTGGGCGAGAAATGTGTTTAGGGCTTGATTTATGAGGTTATATATTAATTCTATCTATGTTGTTAAATTTGTGATTAGGTCCGTCTGGGTGGTGTCTTTTGAGGCGCAAAATTCATTTATCTTCATGTTCCTCTAAAAAATTTTAATGTCATCTTTTCTGTACTTTTCTATTTTTTCAATTATAGTGAATTTGGCATGGCTTTTTAAATCCCGTTTTTCTAGGCTGAAATGGTGTTCTAAAGGTAATAATATTTCATGTGGAACAGACTTAATTCGACTGGGATAATTATTATTTCTATAGTGAAAATGCCATTCAGATTTCCCCAGATATTGTTTCTGGGATAGTGTACATTCTGGGAGGTAAATTATGTTATGACTTCTATAGTTAGGGTAGATTTTGAAAGTAGATTTAGTGACCGAACTAGTAAACGAATTGTTGCGTCTAATGTGGTTACAGCATAAGCTGCTTTCGTTGTTACATGGTTGGGAAAATCCTGTTGTTTTTGTTTTAGGTTTATTACGGATTACCTTATCCTCTGAAATGTGGTTACTAGCCATAATTTCCTTTAGGTTCTTAGGTCTACGATATGCTAGAAGACCGGGTTCCTCAAGAAACAAATTTAGGTCTGGTTTCAGATGTAGTATTTCCCAGCGATTGTTGATTATCTGGGATATTGGAGGAAGAGTGGGGTTGAAAGTGGTTACTAGAGGAATGCGTCTAGATTTATTTTTAATCTTGTACATTAGGGTGTCTTCTCTAGGTGTGGAAATTGCTTTATTTATTTGTTCTATGATTAGGTGTTGTTTATATTCAAGCCTGTTTTGAGACGCAGAAACCATTTATCTTCATGGTCTTCTGACATTTTTCTAATGTTATCTTTTCTTTTCAAAATGTTATTTATAGTTTATATTCAACCCTGTTGGATGGATAGCCTACCCATCAGGGAAGCTCAACGTACTTAGCGCTGTTTGAAATAGATCTATACCCATTTTAAAATTTTTTTGTATGAATGATTCATGTAATTATAAATTAAACTGCACCTGTAATCGAAATTAAAATAACTGATCCAACGTGCAACTATCGGATAATAAGTGTGACATTACTGTAATTATTGAACAATATAGTTCATGCCACATTGACGGAAAATCTACCAGTACAAAAGAATTCTCTTATTACTATATTTGTACAAAAACGCACAACCTTAAAATTTAAATTTAAACTCAGCGTTGCGACCGCACGTTCCAAAACAATAACACATTTCTCATAGTATTTTTTCGGATTACATCTCTATTTTCGTTGTCCTCTTATTGCCGAGAAGTAAAAAACAAGAACAAATCTATTTCCATACCTGAGGATGTCTGTAGGAACAGACGAAAGCTTGTAAAAACTAAAAAAGACCTTATGAAACTGGAATTTATAAACAGGGATCATATCATTCATATACAGGTTCGGGGTTGGCGTATCGTATTGAAATTGTTTGCGAAGATTTATTCTCGCCATTTAAATCATTAACCTCTATATTTGTTTTTTGCATGAATGATTCATGTAATTATATATATATATATATATATATATATATATATATATATATATATATATGCCTGATGTAACAGCAGAATTGCCCAAATCGTGTTACAGCATGCTATAATTGTCCAACCCACAAAATGTTTTTTTTAAATACCCTAAACTAATTCAGTTTCTTTTCTACGGAGTTTCAGATTATAAGTTTAGCCATCTTGATAACATGTGTCGTAAGAATCACTGAAAAAAAACCTTTGAGTTTTTCAGCTAAAAAGAGAACAGATTAAAATCGTTTTGTGTCAGGATTGCTGTCTTCCCAACTGAGCAATACTGGGAGGAAAAAGATCATTCAGACGTTCATTAATGGTACCAACATTCATACTCTGGCTTCCACCGTCAAAGTCCATTCAAGAACCATTCCGAGAACGGTCAATAAGTTTAAAAAAGAGGGAACAGTAAAGAGGAAAACTGGATCAGGAGGTCACAACAGCAAGAGGGATCATCATTTCAACTTAGAGCTAAAGGGATCAATTAGAAAAGATCTAACTCAATTCATAAGACGTTTTGAATTTGAGAGAGGTATTTTAGCTATGGAAGTCCAAAGAGCTGTGAAAAAAGACTTAAAATGAAATCATACATGAAATCTCTGAAGCACCTTTTTTCTCCAGGACAGAAGCTTAGAAGGTTACTGCGCGAAGATCATCCTGAATAAGTTTGAAAATGATCCTGAAATAATATATATATATATATATATATATGTGTGTGTGTGTGTGTGTGTGTGTGTGTGTGTGTGTGTGTGTGTGAAGAAATATAGTTTTAAGGTGTTCTATATTTATGGGATAATGTGCTCAATATCAGAGCTAGAGCGTAAGCACTAATGCCTGATGATTGCGTCTAGCATGAAACATCCTGTCGCAACTGAGTGATGACGTCAATGTTCACTTTTTATATATATATATATATATATACACACATACATATATATATACATATAGGGATTTTATGTCAATCCTTCTCGCCGATCCTTAGCTATGCTTAATTAGTGAAGAACGTCATTTTCGTTGATGATTGAATTCATTACGATTCTTCTGTTAAGCGTGGAGAGTAATTAGACATTCTTATTGCTCAATGTAGAATCCAATAATCTTCGATGAATTCCAGTAAGATATATTTCACGATTTAAACAATTTTGCTATTACATACACTATATATTGCTGTGGACCACTGAATTGGGGCGGGGTGGCCTGTGTGCGTTGATTAAATTAATCAAACGAGGTCCGCAAATATTTTAAAGTAAAAAATAAATCTGTCATATCAATAAACAAGAACAACAATAATGTGGAGTTTATATTAATATTGTAAAAAATATTTATTTACAATAAAATAAAATTTAATCAGATAAATTAAATGCAGGACCTTATTAATGTTTCGATTGAATCAAACTGAATCAAAGGGTGGCAACTCAACAAAAAATGAACAACGGTCCAATACGGAAGAACTTTAACACAAAATTCACGTAACAATTAATAATGGAGATCCTGAAAGAAATTTTACAATAAAATTTATACTCTTATATAGACGTAAGATAGATCGAAAAATGAAATCTATCATGTACAAGATTGTATATGGAAAGTAACGTTCATGATTGCAACTGAACGTAGTCAAAATGTTGACGTGTAACTTAACGGCAGTAATAAAGGCACATGTAAAGAACGTCAGACGCTTGACATCAGGACTAATAGCTGGATGAAATAATTAACCACAGAACGGTAGATGGTGGACATCAGGACTAATAACGGGCGGCCAGAATTAACCAAAGAACGGCAGAGGGTTATCATCAGGACTAAAACCTGGCCGAAAGAATAACCCAATGAACGGCAGATGGTTGACATCAGGTCTAATAGCTGGCCGAAAGAATTAACCACAGAACAGCAGATGGTTGACATCAGTCCAAATATCTGGCCGCACGAATTAACCAATGAACGGCAGGTTGTGGACATCAAGACAAATAGCTGGCTGCAAGAATTAATCAAAGAACGGCAGATGGTTGACATCAGGACTAGTAACCTACCGCCAGAATAAACAAAAGAACGTCAAATGGTTGTTATCAGGACTAAAATCTGGCCGAAAGAATTAACCCATGAACGGCAGTGGTTGATATTAGGGTTGATAACTGGCCGTAAGAATTAACACATGAACAGCAGTTCGTTGACATCAGCACTAATCACAGGCCGCAATAATTACCCACCGAACATCAGATGGTTGAAATCAGTGCAAATCACTGGCCGCAAGAATTAACCAATAAGCGGCAGATGGTTGTCATCAGGACAAATAGTTGGACGCCAGAATAAACCAAAGAACGGAATATGGTTTTCATCAGGGCAAAAATCTGGCCAAAAGAATTAAACAATGAACGGCAGATGGTTAACATCACGACTAATAGCTGCCGAAAGAATTAACCACAGACAGTCATCAGGAGAAATAGCTGGCCGCAAGAATTAACCAATAAACGGCAGATGATTGTCATCATTACAAAAATTAGGCCGAATGACCGGCAGATGATTGAAAACAGGACTAAAAACTGGCCACCAGAATTACCCAAAGAACAGCAGATGTTTGTCATCAGGACAAAATGCTGGCCGCCAGAATTAACCAAAGAATGGCAGATGGTTGATATCAGGACTAAAAGCTGGCCGCAAGGTTTGCCCAAAGAACGGCAGATTGTTCTCATCAGGACTACAAGCTGGTATTAACCAATGAACAGAAGATGGTTGACGTCAGGACTAAAAGCCGACCGCCACTATTAACCAAAAAACGGCAGATGTTTGTCATCAGGACTAAAAGCTGGCCGCCAGAATTAACCACAGAACGTCAGATGTTTGGCATCAGGACTAATAACTGGCCACAAGAATTAACCAAAGACCGGCCTATATTTGATATCAGGACAAATAGCTGGCTGAAAGAATTAACCAATGAATGGCAGATGTTTGACATCAGGACTAATCGCTGTCCGAAAGAATTAACCACAGAACGGCAATGTTCTAATAGCTTGTAGCAACTTTCTACGAAATATTGCATTCGATAGGTTTTAAAATAGGGACGCTGTAACATGTGTAATACGCAAGACCATGCAGAAGTAGAGGGCTGTGTGACTATTGTCTATTTTAATTAACTAGAATCCAATTGTCTGACAAAAAAGTGGACCGTAACTTAATAGAGAACCCATGTTCATGTATCCGAGTCACAGTATAGACAATCCTCCTTTTTTTCTCCTCCCTCTCTCTGGTGTGCGAAGGGTCAGAGATTTTATCGTAAGAGGGTCGTTGCGACAGACGCCAATTTTCATAATGTTTTTTTTTCTTTTTGTTTCTTGTTTTTTGTTTTTTAATATCTAATAATTAATAATGATTTTCTGGGATTTACTAACAATGTTCTGTATTATTCAAAACCTCTATTTACATTATTCGGATTATTGTCCTCATCTTCGTCGCCATATTTATTACAACGTTTTGGCCATTGTACGCTCAGGCCTTCTTCAGGTGATTGGAATATCGAACTGAACCCTTTATTTCGCTCACTGGGGTAGACTGTTCTAGTTCCACCTGCCATGTTTAATGGATGTCAGTTATCAGTTATCTCCTGTTAATTTCCCTCTTAGCCGGGTATTAAACTCACAATCTTTGGGTCCTGTTACTCGATCTAATCAATGCTTTTATCCACTGTGCCATGTGTCTTTGAGGACATCTGTGTATATATGGCACGTGGAACTAGAACTAGACCCTAGTGAGAGAAATAAATGGTTCACTTCAACATTCCAACCACCTGAAGAAGGCCGGAGCGTACAAAGGCCAAAACGTTGAAATAAATATGGCGACAAAGATGAAGACAATAGGTCGAATAATGGAAATAGTGAACAAAAAACCTCATCTCAGAAATATAGACAGATATTCAATACCAGTATTTAGGTTGTGCCTCAAGCATCTAAGAAAAAATGTAGTTGATCATTAAATCTAAATAAACTCGTCACGCCCCGTAGAAAAAGGTTAGTGACGCTAAGGAGGATGGTCACGAAGTATATTTGAACCGAGTAGCTACGCGCCACGATAATATATATATATATATATATATATATATATATATATATATATATATATATATATATATATATATATATTATAACTGACAACTGACATCCAAAATCATCTTCAGACAGTTTGGATGCGTCACTGCTTTTACCAGTATTTAGTTTATATATATATATATATATATATATATATATATATATATATATATGTAGGAAAATCTGAATGACCCTTTCCTAAAGAATTAATAATTATCGCAATCGAATTAAGTCGACTCCCCATGAAAAATTATTACCTTTAGAACAACATTTCCGCCTAGAAAAACCCGATTTAAAAAAACATGCCAAATTCACTATAATTGAGAGAATAGAAAAGTTCAGAGCAGATAACATTAGAAAGATTTTAGAGTTCCATGAAAATAAATGGATACAACGTCTAAAAACACACTATCCAGCCGGGCTAAACCATAAATTTAACAATATACATAGTACTAATATATAACCCTACAAATCAAAACCTACCCACATTTCTCACCCACACAAGACAGACATGCTTATGGAGGTGTTGAGGACTCACATTTATACACACACCCACACGAATATACACACTTACACACATTATACTCACTCACTCCCTAATGAGCAAAATGATAACACACACCTACAGCAATACACATGCTTACACATATCATACTCACTCACTCCCTAAGAACCAAATAACACACACAGACACACTTAACAGAGACACATCCCCTCTCCTGGAACCAATAAAACTGTCAAACTGTCCACGGGAATTCAGAACAGCATAGATCCATCCAGCTCTTATCTCAACTAACAACTTAAAAGAGACTGTAAGACCAACACAAGGAATGTTGAAAGATTCATGCTAAAAAAATAAAAAAAAATAAAAAACTAATGAAAACTACAGACAAAAGTTAATTTTCTCCATCAAGACATTCATTTCTGCAGAAATATTTCTTCTCCTGATGATGACCATTTTGGCCGAAACTAGTCGAGGAATTAAATGAAATAATAATAAAAAAAAAAAACGAAAGAATATTAATCTACAACCCAGTGTGTCTGAAGATTTTAATTTTTAATATTTTTTATTGTTCAATATATATATATATATATATATATATATATATATAAACTAAATACTGGTAAAGTAGCGACGAATCCCAACTGTCTGAAGATGATTTTGGATGGGGTTCAAAAAACTTGGGAATATAAAAGAAATAACCAAAGTCATGACGTCTTTCTTAATCAGAATTTGATCTGAGTAAATTAAAAATTAATAGACATAATATATCTAGATTATTCATAGACATAATATATCTTCATTATTCAACCAAACATATATGTTAGGGCGTATCAGAAATTTAATTGAACAGTTTCCTTCAAATAAAACTTATTTACGTATAAAATTTATTTACAATTATTAAATATTAAATTTAATCGTGTAACAACAAAGAAAATAAAAGTCAACGTTCTAGAAAACTGCAGAAGAATTGACAATTTCGATATATGATTAACAGGCGTCCGTTGACACAGAAACTATGATGCGAGAATTGAATTCGTATAATCCTTTTCAAATATGATTTCTTTTCGAGATTTGGCACGAATTCTCGGCCAAGACAACGAGCAAAAATAAAACCCTTACGACTCTCAGATCCCAAAATATGAACAGAAACCAATGACGGTATTCCAATTTTTCCTTCAGGAAAATTCTGATCTTTGCAACATGTATTTTGGCTGTAGAAGCAGCTCCAATATCAATATCCAACTTATCTTCAATGAGAAAATCCCAAATTGCATTGACCATCGTCCACGCAACTTTTTTTTTCTGGTGTCACATGACCTCGTTAAATGTTTCCAAGTTGACAAAGAAGAAGCCCATGTGTCTCATGTGGTGTAGAAGGAAAGCGATACCCATTCTCACCTGAAGCATTACGTTCGTGATGTCAGTCTTTCAATCAAACATCAAGCATTCATCTCTTGCAAATAATTAGAAAGCACTATAAATGTTCATATATCATAAAAAAGACATAATAATTTTTATTATCAGATACGTTTTATCAAAATACATTCGCATAAATAATTAAAATTTGAATGTGCGGGATTACCTGAAATGCCTTCCAGCAGTAATCAATTTCTCACTGATTATTTATTTTGCAAACATTTTTGACGCGTCATCTTGTGTAACAACGCCCATATGAATTACAGTTAATGTGGCCAATGCTGTTATTGCTCAGATAGAAAGGCCAAACTAATGCGAGGTTTTTAAACGAATTCGTTTTTTTGTCTTTGATTGAAGTTCTCAAGCCGTCACTACCATGATGAAATTCCGGAGAAGTTAAATCAACCCAAGCATTAAGGATATCCTCGACCACTGCTTGCATACGCTTCTTTGAATTTGGAATCTTTCATTTGTAAGACTACACTTTCCATTCACCCAATAATATCAGCGCTACCAGTCTTAGTCATTTAATTCAATGGGTATGCTGTTCTTTTTAGGTTCCGGTAAAGGATTGCGTAAATATTAGCATCCGCAGTGCCTCCCCACACACACACGCAAACGCTTTCTGCCTTTTTTAATTTCCATTTTTTTTTTTTTTTTTTTAATATATATATATATATATATATATATATATATATATATATATATATATATATATATATATATATAAAGAAAGAAAGAACAGTAAGATATATAAACCGGTGTTCTTATAGATATTTTTTTTTTACAAAATAGTGCTCAATGTAAATTTACAGAGCATTAATATTATAAATTAATTGATTTAAAATATGTTTTTTCGCTACACAGTTCTAACCATGTTTCAATAATGGATGCGAAAAGCTCCGAATTTAATTTTATATTTAAATTAAAGACATTAGTTCCATTTCATCCTCAAGCGAATTTTGGAGTAACTTTTAAAATTACTGGGTTTTAAAGACACAGCTAAAATAATAATTCACGTTTCCAATTATGATTTTTGCTGTGTCTTTAAAACCCAGTGATTATATTCCTCAATTATTTTTACAGATATATCCACCGAACAAAAAGATTAGATAAACTTCCATCTGTCATTCAAGCTTTCAGCAAATCGACAGATTAAATAAAAAATTGCCGGCATGTCAAAAAAAGGCATTTTTGTGATAATTTAAACTTAAAGTAACTAATATTTGTTTCAGATCAGATTAATTAAAATTTAAATCAGCTCCTATTCTTTAAATACAGTTTCGGAAAAGTATATTTTATTTTTGGAAGATTTTTTTTAAGTATGAGAATTATATTCTGAAGAAAATTTTTAAAAATGGCGCTAAAATCAGCAATTTCAAAACGAAAACTCATTTCAGTTCATTTAAATTAGTTTTGAAATACAACAAAGTATTTTGCATATTGGAAATACTAAAATCTATTAGCTTGAAATTAAAACTAAAATTATAGCTTCAAGAAAGATTTCTTACATTTTTAAATTCATTTCACGCCTGAGGCATCGCAAGTCTGTAGGAGCACAAATTCCTACCATTAATGAGTTACTGATACAATTTATACTAATATATTGTGTTGATTTCAATCTCCTATAGGAATTTGTTAATGCAACAAGTGTGGCACAAGGCCGAAGAGGCGTCACATGACATAATAAATTTATTATCTACAATAATTTTTTTCTTTCATTTTTCTCATTATTATAGCTGTTATGGTGACCTATCTACATTAGAATGAACTCTTCTTCCTTCATAAATACTAACCTGCGAGACTTCCTAAGGAAGAAGTAGAGACGCAGTTTTTTTATTATTTGCGATTTCTGTCGAACTTCCTTGCTTTAGCAGAGAGGAACCCGGACTAAGCTATGCCGAAGGGCAGAGTTACGTCCGGGGAAGTAGACAGACCTAAACCCGCTAATGCGGGTTGTGGGGATATTTTTAGCCGATCCTATGGGCTCGGAGAACCAACGATATACACGACTTTGTGCCACATACATCCTGCGTGGGGTGACTGTTAAATATCGGCAGTCGGGACGCAGTGTAACCTGACAAGTTCGGATGGGCACTTCTGTCTGCTGACTAATAACACTTTTATTGTGTATATATGTTCTGTTTATTTCAATACACTTGTTCAAACTACCTTCTTTCCGTGTTTTTTTTTTTTTTTTTTCTGGCCCCTAACAGGCCACAACAATAACTCCCTCCTAGCGATTATAATATTATGTCATGCTTTGGCTACTAACCGTGACGTCATTAGTATTCTCTCCGAATGGCCCCATCAGGCATTGTATTTACCCAGTCTCCCCAATGAGACGAGATGTGACACAAGGTCGCGTTTAGTGTGCGGAACCTGATCGCGTATACTCGGCCCAAAAGTCAAAATTTACCCAGCCCCAGCAGCCGAGGGATCGGACACTTTGCAATGACTTTTTTTTTCACAGACGAGTCTGCTTCGGTAGACAGAGCCTCTTGCCGTACTCTTACATCCGAGCCAATGATCAAAATTTATCCAGCCTCCTCAACCACGGGATCGCGCATTTTACATTGTCTCTTTTTTCTCAGTCAGGTTTCCGTTCATAGAGCCCCGTCTGAGTCGCCCTCTGCCCGAAGACAGAGAGCTTAACAATTCCAGACAGAATGTGTACGGTCTGTCGGAGAAGAATTTCTACGGACTCAGTTTGAGTTCATTATGAAGACGTCTTGCCTAGCTCATTTGTGTTACCGGGGGTGTCTTATTTACTCCACAACATCCCTGCTTTTTTTTCTTTTTAATTTTATTTCTTAGTGTTTAGCCACTCCTCTTTCTAGCGAGTTCGATACTTAATAAACTTTGTTTTTTTTTTTCCTTTTGGTTCAATCTCTCGATTTTTCCATATTTTTCCTCCTGGTAATTCTTCTTGAGCTTTCAATAGATTTTGGGGATGTTTGTACGTCAAAAATGTCCTACAGTACTTGCATAGATTCTTCCTATCTTCAGTAAATTTTCTCTTTAACTGATTCCAACGGCTTTTGTGTTCTCATTTTTTCCTTTTACCATATATATCATTCTTTTCAATTCGTGATCTTATTATGCCATCTTTCCACATTTCTTTTCCAATTTTCATATACTCTAAAAACATTTTTTTTTCTCCAATTTCGAAAAAATATTGTCCTTTTTTGACCTGGTAACAACTTGTCGAACACAAATTTAATTTTTTTTTTGCGAACATCAATTCTGTTGGTGACATGGCTGACGGTGTATTGGGATTCAGAGTTATCCTTTCAAGGATTTTTGTAGTGCTATATATATATATATATGTATGTATTGTGTGTGTGTGTGTGTATTTAGGCAGCATTTTTACATTGATGCATGTTACATTAGATAATATAGACAAGTGTTGTCTATTTATTTTATGTAAATTCTTTTCATATTGTCTGATAAGCTTAATAACATTAAACAAAGAAAACAAATCACAATATTGATACATATTTTTTTAAATTTTATCCATGCATTCGGCTTACATAAGTCATTATAAAAGATGACAATTACATTACAATATATTAAGCAATACACGGACAAGACAGTGATGATAGTATGTTTCTGTTTACATGGAAGATTTTCAAGCAACTACAAACTCGTGCATATAAGAAACAGAGTATCATCACATTTTTGCCCGTGTATTGTTTAATATATTATAATGTAATTGCCATCTTTGATAATGGCTTATTTAAGCCGAAAGCTTACATTGGATTAAAAAAAAATTATGTATCAGTATCGTGTGTTTCTCTCTTCGTTTAGTGATAATGTTTATTGAAAATATTTACATAAAATAAATCGACAACCATTGTCTATATTATTTAATGAAACAAGCATCAATATATATATATATATATATATATATATATATATATATATGTATATATAACAAGATTCCACGGCGACAGTTGCTTGCAAGTTCCTTTAAACAAAACTGAGTGAAAATAAAAGAGGGGGAGAAGTATGGCGCAGACAAAAGAGATTGTCACTGTGGTGGCTTTGGTTTACACCACTTCGATAGGAAACATTACCAATGGCGTTAGGACAAATATCAAGTTAGGGAAACTGTCATGGTTTGGATTCCTATTGCTTCTCATGGTTCGAAATCGCCCTTGGTAGTCATAGAAGAAGGAGTGAAAATGAATAGCAGAGTTTAACAGCAAAGGTTCCCTTGCTTGTCAGCTATATTTGCAAGTAGCTATGTCGTCACTGCAGACGGAGCCCAACAGCCAATTTGATGTAGAGCAGGTGCAAGAGACATTTCGGCGGATATTTTGACAATTCAATTTGGCATCTATCCAGACCTAACATTACGCCTATGGACATTGTGATGCGGCCTAGATTTGAGAGCCATAGTTCATGTAACTAAAATGTGTCAGATCTGAATGGAGTTCTTATGATGTTGTTGCAAAAGGTGTGCGAATAGATGGTGAAGAAGTCATGCACTTCAGTTGAGAATAGATTAAAGGTGATGGTGAAAGCAACGGGTTGCCGTTTGTAATTGTAAATATATAATATATTTATATAATGTTGCCAATGACTATAACAATCAAGCTGTAAACATTCATTAACCAAAAGCTAGAACTTTTTTTTTATTTAATAAAACACACACACACACACACACACATATATATATATATATATATATATATATATATATATATATATATATATATATATATATATAATACAATTTTTTTTGTCATTTAGCTGATTGATGCTACCTTCAGTAACCCAACACCAGAATTTCGTAGACAGATCCTCCTGGAAATACTCCGCCCAGCTGTCAGGGTTTATCAACAAGTGATTGTTTATACTTCACGATCTTTCTTTTCTAGATAGATAGATATGAACAGAATGAGAGATAGATAGATAGATAGATAGATAGATAGATAGATAGATAGATAGATAGATAGATAGATTTACATACGTACATAGACATAGATATCAACAGACTGAGATAGATAGATAGATAAATAGATAGATAGATATACACACATACATAGACATATAGATATGAACAGACTGAGATAGATAGATAGATAGATAGATAGATAGATAGATAGATAGTCAGACAGTCATACATACATAGATATATAAATATGGACAGACTAAGATAGATAGATAGATACATAGATATACATACATACATGCATACAGAATACATATATATAGAGAGAGAGAGATATGAACAGAATGAGATAGGTAGATAGATAGATAATTAAATTATTGTTAATCTCTACACGACTTACGCAAATTCTGAAATCTACTCAGCATGAGAGAAATATTGTTTTTATTTATTTTCATGTATCTTATATTATTAAACCCCAAGTTATAACAAAATTATTTGAATTGGATTTGCTTATCTGTCTTTATTCGAAGATAATTATGCGACTTTTAAGATAATTCTTTCAGTTTTAGATGGATCACTGCAAAAGATTTACATAATAGATTGTTAATCTATTGTATGGTTTTACAATTAGAACTTATTAGACATAAGATATATTTATATTCTTTGGCAACAAAGAAAAGGGTGCTGAGCTGCTACGTGACATCTGTCCTCTTTTACAGAAGAAAGTTGTACGATCTATTCAAAGATGAAGAAGAGCTTCGAGGCAGAAGGAACCTAAGGATATCATTGAGCGAGATTGTTAGCAACGATGAGGTTTTGAAAGATGCAAAAGAGGAGGAAGTTTATACTTAAAATCAAGAAGAGGCAGATGAAATTTCGGGGACACATAATGAGAAAAGAGGACCTCGAGAATCAGATACTCACAGGTCGATTAGAGGAAAAAAGAAGAGAAATCAACGGATGACATATCTACAGGGGTTAAGCAAATGGATGACAAAACAGAGACAGCAAAGGGACAAAACTTATTGAGAGCTACAAGAGATAGGAGGAAGTGGAGAGCCATGATCACCTACGTCCTGAAGGGACACGGTACATAAAAAAGGAAGAAGGGAACGAGAGACAAAGGAAAACAACGCATGACATATCTAGCGGATTAAGCAAATGGATGACAGAACAGGGTCTGGGGAAAGTACCAAAGGGACAAAACATATTGAGAGCTATAAGGGATAGGAGGATGTGGAGAGCCATGATCGCCTACGTCCTGAAGAGACATGGCACATAAAAAGAAACAAGTATATATTATTTAAAATTATGCTGTCCTTGATGTATGTACAATAATAAATCATTTATTAATATTGGATAAATATCAAACAAAAATGCCACCGCTTCTACTAAATCTCATGCCATGAAGGCTTTGAGCCCACAAGTGTCACATCTTCCCTACAGTCGTCACGGTCTTGGCAGAGTGTCGGAAGTTTTTCCAGTACCAGAATAATCTTCGAGCTGACTGTATTCAGTACCCTTGCCTGGAACATTAAAACTCTGAATTGAAAATTCTGAATTCAATCCTAGGCCCATCTCTGTTCTTTATCTTCATTAACGATCTTTCTGATGTCATATGTTCCCAAGTAGGCATCTATGCGGACGACACTTCTATTTACTCCTGCCTCTAAAACAAATCTATTGTCGCCGACAAAACTAACCTGACCGTTTGTCTCGAAAAGGACCTCCAATCAGTTGTGTACTGGGTCAGGAATTGGCTGGTTAACTTTAATGCCTCCAAAACACATCTGCTCTCTATTGCTCACCCAAGAGAATCATCCCTGCCTCCCATTAGAATGTCTGACGCTAAAATCCACAAGAGCATTTCTTTACGACTGCTCGGTCTCACATTGTCTGCTGACCTGAGATAGAACGAATAGTTTGAGTACTTTCATCCACCGCAAGAAAAGTCCCTGTGACGCGCCAGGAAATTTTTTCTCGCCGGAGTCAGTCCTTCAAATCTACAAATCAATCATTCGCCCTTGCATGGAGTATTGCTGCCATATATGGTCTGGAGCCCCTTCTGTTTGTCTCAAGGGCCTTAATAAAATCCAAAGACGGATATGCAATGTAATTGGCCCTGATCTGGAATCTCGTCTGCATTTGCTCTCTCACAGACGTGCCGTTGCCCCCCTCTGTCTTTTTTACAAATTCTTTCATGGTAACTGCTCCGATGAGCTGCTTTCGCTGCTTCCCAGACTTCATGAATTTAAGCGCTCAGCTAGGCTGGCATCTCGCACTCACACTTTCATTACTGTCTAAACTGTTAAATGTAGCCGTCTCTTCTACTCCAATAGCTTTTGGCTCGCACTCCTCCCCCTCTTCCTGTTTCCCTGATAGCTATAATCTCCAACTATTCAAATGTAATGTCAATCGACGTCTACAGATGCCTTGATCTATCCCCTATCCTTCTCTTCAGCCTTTCCTCTATCACTTCTCATTTCTCTCGCTCCAACTCTCTGTAACCCCTTGGGTGCTAGTGGCTTCCGGCCTTGCCTGGGGTGGAATGCTTAAAAAAAAGTGAAGCTCATACTATGCAACTAAGGAAAGAACCATTCACATTGACGCGATGATCCCGAAAGAAGTCGATTCCTTTTTTTTAAATTGCAGAAATCTCTTCATTCTTACTGTCAGAAGGAAGGCCGATACCCAAAATAGTTTTATTTATTTAAGCACATACTGATCAATGGCTAATGAAATCACAGCGCAAGTAATATATATATATATATATATATATATATATATATATATATATATACTTTTTAAGCATGGATGTTTCAGGTTTATCTGGGAAATTAATTCTATTTTTAAAATAAAAGACAATAAAATCTCAAATGTTTAACTGCTGCTACAGTTAAATTTCCTGCCATGAAGGTTTGTGTCCACTGGAGTCACAATGTACCTTCAACCCTCGCAGAGCCTTAAAAACATCCTCCAGGGCCAGATTAATCTGCTTGAGGTCTCGGCGGTCGACCACCTTCCAGCGACTGCGCAGCTTGCGTTGCTGGATCACACTAGTATATGATTCTAGTAGAGTGATCATCAGGTTGTCGGAGGACGTGACTGAAGCAGCGAAGTACCAAATTCCTCACAGACCGATAAGTACTAAATTCCTAACAGACCGATAAGTACCAAATTCCTAACAGACCGGTAAGTACTAAATTCCTAACAGACCGATAAGTACCAAATTCCTAACAGACCGATAAGTACCAAATTTATAACAGACTACTAAGTACCAAATTCATCGGTCTGTTGATGGATAAGTACCAAATTCGTAACAGACCGAGAAGTGCCAAATTTAGAATGTAATAATTAGAAGAGAATTTAGAGTGCCCAATAACAGCGAATCCTGATTGCAGTCTGAAATCCTCTGTAATCATTACATATTAATAACAAACCATGGTGGAGCTTTGGATATAAAAATAAGGTTAAGATTGATTTATGTGCCGATTAAAGCACACGATAATGATTACCATACTGATAAATCCTTCTACTGGTATTATAACTTGAAATCCTCCCTACCGGTGAATCTTGGCAACCATATAAATATCTTCTCTCAAAACGTAATTGATTGAATTTTGAAACATTGGCTTTTTTTTTTACTTTAAAGGTCTCAGAATCGGATGTAACTATGGATCTCATGTCCATTACAAACCGCAAACACCCAACCCCGAACTTCGACTTATAGGACGCAGAGTGTTTTTGGAGATATTGTATAGGAAATAATGGGCCTTATAAACAGCAAAATACGCTAACATAATATATATTCTTTCATCTGGTTTTATATCATAAGGTAGCTGTTTGTTTACATGTCTGCTTTTGCCTAAGAATACTTTCCTTTCATTTAACAATTTACTGGAATTTTTCAATCGATTATTTGAATTTTTTATTCTAAGCATAGTAGAAACCTTTTGATATGATCATTACAACATATATTTCCTCTGATTTCCCATTTGATAATATTGAAGGTGTTTTTGTCGCCATATATATTTTGATAGCATATCTGTTATTTTCGAAAGAATTTTTCAAGATTATAATGCATTAAGTTTTTTTTCTGTTTTCTTGTATATATTTTTCTTCTTTATTAAAATACAGAATATTCGAATATCGGTACACCTGGCCTGATACTTCAGCTCTGTATTTAAAATTTTTGATAAAATACAAAATAATCTGCAATGTTACCGGTCCTAATCTGGCATCTAAGTTTCAGTTATTTCCGCATCTCCGTAACGTATCTTTCCTATGAGTTTCCTATAAATATTTTCATGGTAATTGTTCTGATGAACTTTCCTCCGCCGTCCTGGGTAAGACGATAAACTACATCAAACAGCAAGTCCTCTGATTAGGAGGTTTTGAGGAGCGTGGAACCAATTCTTAATTGCTGGTGTTCCCACGTCCACCCTAACCTGGGGTGGTAGCACTGGTTAGGGTCCTAGTTATGGGTAAATAGTTAACCCCCAAACTGGGGCCAAAATACTATGAAAGTGTAATAATAAGTTTTAATACAAGCAATATATTTTTGAGGAAAAATTATTTCAAGTAATACATTTTTGAAGGCAAAATTATTGCCAGAAATACATTTTTGAAGGAAAAAAATATTACCAGCAATACATTATTACCAGCAATATGTGAAAAAAAAATTTTACCAGCTATACGTTTCTGGGAAAAAAATATTACCAGCAATATAGATCTTGTCGGCATTAAATAACCCATTGAGATTGATATGCCGTAAAACAAATCAAATCAAACCAAACCAATCTCTCTCTCTCTCTCTCTCTCTCTCTCTCTATATATATATATATATATATATATATATATATATATATATATATATATATATATATAATTTAAGCTCTACTTCTGTATGGAGCACTGTTTTTAAGAATAAAAAAAAATACTAAAGAACTCCTGATTATTTGCCTAACGTGTTCTTTCCTATTTTTCTACATATTTTCACACACACACACACACACACACACACACACACACACACACACATCTCCACTACTCATATGTATGTGTGTAAGACGAAGAGGAGAACTCACAAAATGCATACAAAAGGAAAAAACAACATATATATATATATATATATATATATATATATATATATATGCATGTATTTTTGAAAAAGTAATATTACCAGCAATAAAAATCTTGTCGGCATTAAATAACCCATTGAGGTGTTGATTTGCCGTAAAACAAAACAAAGCAAACTAAACCAAACCAAACCTCTTCCTCTTTAGTGCCTAGAGTTTTTGAATTTAAACTCTGTACTACATTAGCGACAAAGTTTCATTCTTTTACTGTTGAAATTGCTAAATGTAACCGTAATTTCTATGTGAAGAGTTTCTTCTTTCGAAATTGTAATTTGTGGTACACTTTACCGATTCTTGCTTTCTACTCAACTTTGATCCTCAAAAATATAAATGCAATATCAATGGATATCTTTTTTTTCTTAATTCGTTCTTTTAATACTCTCTCTCCTTAATAATGTTTTCTTTTTGGCATCTTCTCATTGCACTCAGTAACACCTGGCATCTTAATTGCCTTATTGCATTGCTTGGGGGATAGAATTAAAAAGTATATTACATATTTGTGTGCATATACAATTAGAAATTATTTTACTTATATCATTAATGTCAGTAAGAGTAATTATTATAATCCATTATGCATTTCCGAATAGAAATAAACAATTTCTTTCAGGTGTTAATGAAATGTTATTCTAAAACTAATTATGTTCCTTTGTTTTCTAGAACATTCATTATTTATCAAATTCTTCTCTCCATCTTTTGCGGATTTTGGAGGTAAAAAAAAGGAACACATTTTGCTTAAGACAAGATTGACGTTCATATCATGTAACACAGGATCTTGATATATCATGTAGGGACACTTATGTCACATTGGTCTCCCAAAAAAAGGAATTACTCGGGGAAAGAATTCCTAAACTGGCAACGGATTAACACTGAAGCATTTTATGTTGAATTGTTAATCATATCAGTTCTATAAGTTGGAGTGTCTGAAATGATATGTCTCCCTTATTCTACAGGTTTAGGTTTCAAACCTCCTTCAATTCCCAGCTATTTATTCTCTCGATCAAACTTGCTTGTTCTTTTCCACACTCACCATAGTCAGTTATAGTATATTACTCACTCTATTTAAATATACTAGTTCGGTTCTAGGAAAATTCGCCGTAAATATTTTTGCCGGAGGAAAGCTCGCCTCAGGAACTTCGCTGTATAGGATTTTTGAAGTAAGACATTTTCGCTTCATTTTTATTTTTTTAATATGCAAAGTGCCTTCAGTATCTGCCTATATTTCTGAGATGAGGTATTATGTACATTATTTACATTATTCGGACTATTGTCCTCATCTTTGTCGCCATATTTATTACAACTTTTCGGCCTTTCAGTATCTGTCTATATTTCTGAGATGAGGTATTATGTACACTATTTACATTATTCGGACTATCATCCTCATCTTTCTTGCCATTATTACAACATTTCGGCCCTTTAGTATCTGTCTATATTTCTGAGATGAAGTATTATCTACACTATTTACATTATTCGGACTATTGTCCTCATCTTTGTTGCCATACTTATTACAACGTTTCGGCCTTTCAGTATTTGTCTATATATTTTTGAGATGAGTTATTATGTACATTATTTACATTATTCGGATGTGGCACCATTTGACGAGGCAGAAAAAGAAAAGAAAGAAAAGAAGAAAAGGAGAGGCTAAGGACCGAATCGTGGATGATAAGCAGAAAACACACACGGCTAAGAGACAATGGATAAGGGATATTTTGAAAAGTAACAAATGGCGAAAGGGTGTCATTACAATGACAGGAAAATTCTGAGTAAAAAAAAAAAAAGAATCAGATATGTTTTCGCGACGGTTGTGTAATCTAGGGATATGTAAACACACTTTTGGTACGGGAAGGCATCTTATTATCAACTACAGACCGACTGGCTAAAGAAAAATTCAAATGAAAATGTTATTTCGATAAGTGACGAAAAACAGGCAAATAAAGGACTTTGGATAGATGGGAAAAATTAATTGTATCAAAGCCACACACACGACAGTCCACTGACCGAATTCTTTCGACGGAACATCTTTATGCCTGCGATAATAAAATTATGTTATCAAGAAATGTTCGCCAAAGAATGAATGGGGACTTAGAAATGTTTCTTTTTGGGGCGACGGTCGGCCGTATTAGGAAGACCACCCATTCTGATAATTGGCGATAAATTAATTGACGATCACCAGGTGTAGAACAAGAGTTATGACCACCGCCGTTGCGGCTAGGGAAAATGATAACTCCGATTAGGAGGAAGCAAAAAGAAAAAAAAAAAAGGAAAGATATTTTTTTTTAGTTAAGTAAGATATTTTTTTTCCGAAACAAAGCCGCGGATTCGTCCACGCCCGACTAAGACATCATTGGTCAAGTGGTGATCACGTGACGCACGAAGGAGGCTGTCGCCGCCCATCCAGAGTGTAGGTATGAGAAGCTGCTACGAAGAAGTGGGGAGGGCAGTTCACGCCCTCTGAAGTATGGTGAGAAGGTGGGAGTAAGGAAAGGTTCCCAAAAATGGAAAAAAAGTGGAAATTCCTGGCCAGAGAGGTGGATATGTATTTAGAATTATCGAGAAAACCTAACGCCGACAAACCCACCCCGGTTTTGGTCGGCGTCCATATAAGCGAAGCCACAACGAGCAGAAATCAGTTCCAGTGAGTTCAGTTCCAGAAAAGTTTGAGTTGAGTCTCCAGTTGAAGCCGCCTCGCAGATAGCTGACCAAGATTCACGCAAATTCCGGACTCCTCTTCAACCCAAGAACAATTATTTTGAAGAGCGACTTAGATCCAGACCACCAAAATAAGTCTTCTTTTTTTTTTTTTTTTTTCGACTTTCGTCCGAAGACACACCGAAAAACCAATTTCTTAGAGAGCAAACAACTTGAAGCGTTAAAACTCGCCTAACGGAAAACGACGTGTCACAATCCATAGAACGGGTCGGGAGATAGATGCAGTCCTATGTATCGAACAACTAGACATAAAGTTTGTTACCTTTTTCTTTGATACTTTGAACTTTTTTAGTTTTCATTTTCTTTTCTTTTATGCATATTTGTGTGGTATCACCCCCGTTGAACTCGGTTTGCATTACGGCCCCAACCACTGATTGATCTCGTCTGCCTAAGATCAATTCACAACGTGGGTATGCAGACTGGAGATCAATGCAGTTACCTTGGTAACCAGGCGTTGGAAGCGAGTTGGGAACGACGAGGCTGATATCAAATCTAACCAGATTCCCACCCGAATCACCAAAAGGTTAGAACGTAACATTTGGGTGCCGCGACCGATACCAAGCCAGTTGGTCGTCACAGGACGAGAAAACACGACTGACGTGACAGGCGGACGTCACGTTTGGAGCAGCGACACCCGAACGGAGCAGCGAGGAGCGAACAGCTGGCGCCGCGGCGAGGACGTCACAATTGGTGCTGTTTAGGGACGTCACAGTTGGTGCCGTGGTAGACCAGAATAGAACGTCACAGTTGGCGCTGCGACCAGGGGACGACGTCACACGGACTATTGTCCTCATCTTTGTCGCCATATTTATTAGAACATTTCGGCCTTTCAGTGTCTGTCTATATTTATGAGATGAGGTATTATGTACACTATTTACATTATTTGGACTATTGTCCTCATCTTTGTCGCCATATTTATTACAACGTTTCGTCCTTTCAGTATCTGTCCATATTTCTGATTATTATGTACACTATTTACATTATTCAGACTATTATCCTCATTTTTGTCGCCATATTTATTACCAAGTTTCAGCCTTTCAGTGTTTGTCTATATTTCTGATTATTATGTAGACTATTTAATTTATTCGGACTATTGTCCTCATCTTTGTCGCCATATTCTAGTTCCACATGCCATGTTTAATGGATGTCAGTTATCAGTTATCTCCTTTTAATTCCCCTCTCCAATGTCTCCACTGCCTTAACTGGGTATTGAACTCACACTCATGGCACAGTGAATAAAGGCATTGGTTAGATCCAGTGACAGGACCCAAAGAGTGTGAGTTCAATACCCGGCTAAGGCAGTGGAAAACTTTTAGAGGGAAATTAACAGATAACTGATAAATGATATCCAATAAACATGGCGGGTGGAACTAGAACAGTCTACCCCATTTAGCGAAATAAAGTGTTCAGTTCGACATTCCAACCACCTAAAGAAGGCCGGAGTGCACAACAGCCGAAACGTTGTAATAAATATGGCGACAGAGATGAGGACAATAGTCCGAATAATGTAAATAGTGCAAAGTAACTTGTTATGAAGTATATCTGGCTAACACTATTGTTACTTCAATTTAAACATTTTGATAAGCGAATTTATACTAAGATACACCCAAATTTGTGGAAACAGCAAAAGACATTAGCGAAAAAGAAAAAGTGTAATTTAGATCAGGAGATGCAGTACAAACGAAAAATATATATATATATATATATATATATATATATATATATATATATATATATATATATATATATTGATATCAATGCAAGGTTTCAGCGGAAAATGTTTCAATGCAGTCCAACGCAAAACACACATTATTTATGAAGCATTCCCTAGAATTTGATAACGAGGTACCTTGATAACAAGGTACCTCGTATATTAAATTGAACATTACTCCAAATGGGACGTTCAAGTTAAAGGTATCGAAAAAAAAATGTGGCGAAATTGTCTTACTTCAAAAATTCTATCCGGCAAATTATCCTACGGGGAAAATTCTTGAGGCGAGTTTTCCTACGGCAAAAATGTTTACGGTGAATGTTCCGAATATGTACAAGTTCATATGTAAGAGTTGGAAAATCATTTGTGAAATAGTTTGTTTTTTTTTTTTTTTTTTTTGTAGATTATACATTCCTCAATCTACGACTTGTTTTTAAGAAACGTAAAAATATGGACTTACTGATTTAAAAGTAGATATTGTTTATAATATAAGTCCAGTGTCAAATAGATCCATGAATTTTGACATGGTTTTTGAACTTAAATGTTATTTACAAATGTCAAATTTGAGACTCTCTATGTATCATTTATATCTGCGTATTTTTGTTTTATTTTTCTGAATTAAAAAAAATAAGAGGGATTTTTTTTCAGAAGCAGATCCATGAAAACTAGAAGTTAATAATTATTTATGTTAAATGAAGAATACACAGATATAAGCTTTAATTAATTTATGTAAATATTTCTTCTCTAATTAAAATGTACATACAGTGCTGTTCGATAAAAGTGATTCACCTGATTTTTTTTACTACATGTTCTCTTCTCCGATGAAACGAAAGTTTAGCTAAATTCAAAGGATAAGTGATCTAAAATCCGAAGAAGCTTTGAAAGCTCTTTGAATTTAGCAGTAAGTACTGACAAGTATCTGTTCAGTATAATGTTCTTGGGATGCTTCCATGGAACTGGTTTCTTGAAACCTATTGAAAAGACCCTCAGGAGCGAGCAGTGCAAGATAATTTTAGAGTCTTGTCTGTTCCCTTCTGCTGAAAGGGTGCAAATCGACCCCACCAAGCTCATTTTTTATGCAGGATAAAGCTCCCTGTCACAAATCAAAATTGATGAAGGAATACTTTGATGAGAATCAGGTGAGTGTTATGACATGGCCGCCCTAATCTCCTGACCTCAACCCCATAGAAAACTTATGGAGCATTATAAAGTACAGGCCCTCGAGAAAGCAGTTGAGCAACAAAGAGGATTTGATTGTGAATTTCATATCCGATATTAAATTCAATGCTTGGAGATGATATTTGCCAGAACCTAATCAAGTCAGTGCCAAAAAAGGGTTGAAAAGGTTATTCAAAATAAAGGAGGACCCATAGATTATTAAATATTTCCAACTATATTACCTATTATAAATAAATTATATTGCAGGGAATAAGTGAGTCACTTTTTTTTTTTTTTTGCACAGAGTTTTTCCCTAAATCTCATTTATATCCAAAATTATAATTATCAATAGAATACCTTAGGGTGAGTAAACATTTTACTAGGTGGTCGGGAAGGGGTCTTTATATTAGTAAGATTAAAAATTAGTTTGACCCCAAAAACAATAGGCGAAAAATTTTAAAGTAAGAAAAATCAGGTGAGGTACTTTTATCGGACAGCACTGTAGTTGTTTGGGATAAGAATTATTTTCTTAATAAAAACGGCCTGTTTTTGTACGCAGAATAACCAAGTCCCAATAACTGTAAAAAGTGATGGCTCGATTTTTACGATATTTATATTATGAACATGAAACCCTCTCCTAAAGTGATACCAATCAATAGTTTTCCATTCTGACTAATGTTGCGCCTTGAAGAAGGTTAAATGAATTTATTGTATGACAATTATTTCTAAAAATAATTTCACTATTTTTTACGAGTGGGCTACGTAGGTAGTGTCATTTTGTTCTATATTATCGTTTCTCAACCTTTTTACCCTTGCGTAACCCTTAAAATAAATTATATATCTCAAGGGATCCCCTGCGCAAAAACAAAATTATATACCATATCTTTCTCATTTTATTTTCATCGTAATTTACGTGTTAAATATCATCGTATATATTTTTTAATAACTGGTTTAAGGAAAAATTAATACTTCTTTGTCAAATATTTTGGTAATGCTAAATAAAATTCATACTGTTTGTTTATAATACTTCATCAGGGAGTTTTCATTCCCACAAAAAAATTCTAAATTCAAACATTAAAAATAAACATAAGTAACCAATATCATATACCTATAATATAAATGTAAACAAAACGAAAACAGATAATTGCTGCGTCAGTTTTTATTTTTTTATCCTTTACTGGCAATGTTGAAAAGACGTAAGGTAAATCAAATGAAAAAGGGCCTGTGAACCAATAAATAGGTTATGAAAATGTTATTTTCAGAGCTATTTAATAAAGTGAAACATGCTTCTCTAAGTTCATTAGCTTATCTCACCTGTTCTGGCGTAACCTTTGGGGATCTTTTGCAAAAACTTAGGCTTCCGGGAAACCACGGTTGAGAAACGCTGCTCTATGTGTTACGGGTTTTTTTTCTGCGTTACTGCCTTATTTGGTTGTATTATGTCTATTTTATTATTGCAATATGAAGACATCAGAAAAAAAATGAAACTCCTGAAATGTCCGTGTTCAAATATACGCACAATAATACCTGGACATTTTGAATTTGAGTGCAGTACTCAACTGGCGTCGAGATCCCATCAAATTACAGTTGAGCTGGCTAGATGCAGATGTAAGTTCTATGCTAACAGTTTTGTTTCTCGCACTTCTCGCTTGTGGAACTCTTTTCTCGTCTACATGCTTTCCAGCTAACTTTGATCTTCAAAACTTAATCCAATAGCAATCGTTATTTACTATGGTACCCAAGAATTAAGCGCTGTACGAGATTGCCTACACGTTCTCATCAACTTACAGTTAAGTTGACTAGATGTAACCGTAAGTTCTATGCTAACAGTTTCTTTACTCGCACTTCTTGCTTGATGGAACTCTCTTCCGGTTCCATGCTTTCCAATGAACTTTAATTTGCAAAAAATTAAATGCAATGTCAATCGCTATTTACTGTCCTTCTGATTACTCTTTGGCTCATTATTAATGTTTCTGTTACTAATTCTTCCATACCCAGTAACATCTGCGTCTTAGTGGCTTTAATGCCTTGCTTGGGGTGAAACCGATTTAAAATCACGAAAAAGACAAAGAAAGTGAACACGGAAGAAGAAAAGTATCGATGGTGACTTTCAGGCTTAGTGTGCGTTAACAAGCACATGGGCGTTGGTTAGAGGGACAAGGACGTGAAAAAGCCATGTCGTGAGAAGTGAAGTGAGAATGTGAGAATTATGAAGAGGGTGTACAGTTAGCATTGGGAAGTCACCTCCAACCGATATTCTGCTACCCTATAAATGACCGCCTGTTAAACTCTGACCTCATCAAGGACAACCATTTTGGTATCTTATCTGAGACATTACGTAAAGGTCATTTCGAGTTCACATCAGTCTTGTTGTCCATTATTTACATTATTCTGACTATTGTCCTCATCTTTGTCGCCATATTTATTACAATTTTTCGGCCGTTGTACGCTGCGGCCTTCTTCAAGTGTTTGGAATGTCGAACTGAACTCTTTATTTCGCTCACTGCGATAGACTGTTCTAGTTCCACGTGCTATGTTTAATGGGTGTCAGTTATCAGTTATCTCCTGTTAATTTCCCTCTGAAAGTTCTCGACTGCCTTAACCGGGTATTCAACTCGCATTCTTTGTGTCCTGTCACTGGATCTAACTAACACCTTTATCCACTGTGCCATGGTATGTAGAAGTAGAACTGTCTACCCCAGGGAGTGAAATAAATGGTTCAGTTCTACATTTCAAACACCTGAAGAAGGTCGGAGCGTCCAAATATGGCGACAAAGATGAGGACAATAGTCCGAATAATGTAAATAATGTACATAATAACTCATCTTAGAAATGTAGACAGATACTGAAAGGCCGAAACGTTGTAATAAATATGGCGACAAGGATGAGGACAATAGTCCGAATAATGTAAATAATGTACATAATACCTCATCTCAGAAATATAGACAGATACTGAATGGCTGAAACGTTGTAATAAATATGGTGACAAATATGAGGACAATAATCTGAATAATGTAAATAGTGTACATAATACCACATCTTAGAAATATAGATATTGTTGCCACTGGACATTTTTTCTATCATCAATCGATCTGTTTTTTCGTTGAGATTTTCTTTCCCTTTGTAACTTTGAAATCTATTTCATTCTCTCTCTCTCTCTCTCTCTCTCTCTCTCTCTCTCTCTCGCTATGTCTTTTTTTTTTATTTCCGGTACTCTCTTTCCTACATATTAAATGAAAGACACTCGTTTTTTTCATTTCGCATTTTATCTTTTACATTTTTTTCAAATATTCTATTTCTTTTTTGAAATATTTTGCTTTGCTAAGATATCTTCAAATATTTTGCTTTCTTCTGTTTTGCAATTAAATAACTTTCATCTTTATTTATCTATATTTCTGAGATGAGGTATTGTAAATATTTACGCTCTTTCCATTGTCAGGACTTCTGTCCTCATCTTTGTTGCCATATTCACGACATTTCAACCGTTGTACGCTCCTGCCTTCTTCAGATTATTGGAATTTCGAACTGAACCCTTTATTTCGTCCACCAGGTTAGATTCTTCTAGTTCCACGTGACATGCCTCTTCCGGGTGTCACAATCATCTCCTTTTAATTCAACTCTACATGTTTTGTTCATCTCTGCAGTAGACATGTATTTATTCTCAACCAGTGTTTTCGAGATCAATACCTGGCTATTGCAGTGTTAAACAAAAAATTGGAGAGTTATTTATCAGCGCTGGGATTTACATTACATAAATAATCTATCTTAGAGTATACACCGATTATTTGGGAATATCTACGCTGATAATACAACGGGATATGGGTTCACCTCGAAAATTCGAGAGGACCACCGCTTGGTAGCCGATTTCTCCTCTGACCTCACTCTAACGTCTCAGCAGGGAAAAAAAACTCGCTGGTCACATTCAGTGACTCGAAAACAAAACTAGTGACATTACATCATATCCGATCGGGTCCAGAAAATCCAGCAACTGCTATGGAGAAATGTTCCCTCAAGGAGGTTGCGTACCTTCAGCCTCTATTGGGATTTAAACTCAACCCAGACCTTAAGTTGAACATACAACCCATCGCTAAAGACGCAGGAAAATTGTCACTTTCCTGTACTGCTCTAATAAATACCCGACTCCTCCTACTATCTTCTACCGTTACAAGAGCCATATATGACCGAAAATAGAGAACTGCCACCATATGTGGACAGGAGCTGTCCAGTCCATACTTTCCAGTCTGGATAGAGTCCAAAAGCGTTTCCGTATTTTGTGGGTGACGAATTATTTTCCAATCTACAACCCCCTTTCACACAGACGAATCGTCGTAAGCCTCTTTTTTTTTACTTTTTTTTACTTTTTTTTTTTTTACTTGTCATCGCCCCAAGCAAGGCAGAAAAGCTACTAGCACGCTAGTGGTTACAGAGCATGGAGGAATTCTAGATGACCAGTGCTTGGCAACTGATCACTCCCTTGGTCTAGTTCTAACAATTCAGTGGAGTAAAACTGACTGGTTACATTCAGTGCCTCTAAAATCAAATTAGTGACATTCCATCATCACTGGGCGAACCTTGAACGGGTGGTCTCTCAGGGAGGCCACGTACCTTGAGCGCATAAACCCAACCCAGACCTCAAGTGGAACTTGGACATATAATCCATCGTTAGGGCGCATCGAGGTGGTATAATGGTTACCAAGCTTGTCTCGCTAGAACAATTACGGCAGAGTAGTGGAATCGATCATCACTGGGCGTCCCATACTTTCGGCCTTGTGCCAAATCTAAGATACGCTTAGAAAACCGCTATAATCCATCGCTAAAGATGCTGGGAAAATACTCAATTTTCTGTACCGCTCCAGTTGCTATGAACAAATATTCCCTCAAGGAGGTTGCGGACCATGACCTCCTTTTCGGATTTAAACCCAACCAAGATCTCAAGCGGAACATACGACCCATCGCTATGGATGCTTGAAATGTAGTCACTTTCCTGTACCGCTTCAGTTAATGACCGACTTCTTCTGCTATCTTCTACCGTTACAAGAGCCAGATTAGGCCGAAAATGAAGTACGGCTGTCATATATGGACAGGAGCTGCCCTGTCCACACATCATAGTCTCGATAGAAGCATCTCGGAGTTTTTGTGGATGACGAATTACTTTCCAACTCTACAAGCACCTTTCCCACAGTCAAAACATCGCAAGCCTCTCTCTGTTCTATCGCTTTTTCGATGGAAAGTGCTCAGAAGAACTACATACTTTAATTCCACCAGTTCTAAACCCTCGCGGATAAGACCTGTCATGACACTGACAGTATAGCTATCCATTATCGACGTATTCCATTGATGAAATGTAAGTTCCAATTGAACAGCTTCTTTCTGCGAACAGCTGCTTTGTGAAACCGACTCCCAAGACGAGGCTTCCTCGATCGCAACAATATCAAACCTTTCAGACATAACCGCATAAGCAATGCCTCTTACTATGTAAATCTTCACTTTAAGTGACCTTCAATCCTTGTACAGAGTAAACATCATTGTA
>CAHIKZ030004601.1:605000-685000 GCA_903632075.3 Acanthosepion pharaonis
AGCTATACTTAAAACTAGGTACATTAAACTTTATAACGTGTTTTACAAATTATTTCTATCGCAAATACAAATAAATTTATACTTTTTTAAAGTGCACAAGAACTTTATGGACACCCTGTATATATATATATATATATATATATATATATATATATATATATATATATATATATATATATATATATATATATTACTGGTGTTTCTAGGCGTGCGTAGTGAGGTATGGAGTGTGAGGAGTAAAAACGACAAAAATATATAGATTAGTTTAGACTTAAATATGAACATTTGACATATCTAAAAATGAAAAAAATAATGTTTCTCGATGTATTTTGATATATGTATATATTTTTAAAAAGCATTTTGATTTTAGATTTTCAATATATACTATATATGTTGTTCAGGCCAAGGACGCATATAAACAAAAACAAAATCTGTAATCCCTCCTTAGATTAAATAGCAAGAAATCCTCTTGGCCTCTCATTGATAAATCTCTATGGTATCGTCAAGGTTATTCTCCGAACTGGATTTTGAAATACTATTCTTGGCAATATATTCAAGTCTGTGTAACTAATGTAAATAGACGTGCTGTATTTATCAGGGTTCACAGATGCATAAGAACATAGATATATCTATATCACATAGAGCTATCATCTGACTGTGGCAGCTGATCTATACGTCCAACGGCAATCTAGTAACTTTTCATCCTCACCGAGCGACCAGTAAGTTTTCTCCACTCGTGATAAACAGGTGTACACTCAACGAAGCTCCGTGATTTAAACGTCTGTTGGGATTCACAACCTCAAGTGGAAATAATATATACGGTTCATCGCTAGAAAGCTGGAAAAAAATGGCCGAACCTTGCGCGCCTCCAGATTATAACTGACTCTATCGACCATGTTCTAGTTCCCATTTGACATATCAGAACGAAAACAAGAGAATTATCGCCCAGTCTTCATTTTCAAGCCTTGAGAATGTTCAAAAAGCTTTTAAGCAGCCTTGTGGGCGATGGATTATTTTCCACACTGTGACCCCATTCCCAGAGACGGAATGTTTCAAGCCACTTGCTACGATATCAAGATTTTCATAGCATTTATTCAGATGATCGAAATTTCTTCGGTCTACCAGTCTCGACCCTCAAAACTAAGACCAACCATGCCACGCCCACAGAATCAATTTAAATCTGTCGCCTCTGAGTGTTAACTTCAATGTTCACTTTTATATTTATATACGCTCTATCTCTGATATTGAGCACTTTATCCCAAAAACTATATTTTCTTCATATATATATATATATATATATATATATATATATATATATATGTACGGAAGAGATTATAGTTGTTCCAACGAAAGAAAAATGTATATTTTAAAAAGGAGATACCGTAAACATTGTTGTTATAATGTTGATTTGTGTGTGTATGTGTATGTGTATGTATATCTATCTATCTATCTATCTATCTATCTATCTATCTATCTATCTATCTCTCCATATATATATATATATATATATATATATATATATAGGGTCATAAAAGTTTACGAAGACATCCTTCCACGCGATTTCTCGGGTCAATCCTAATTGTTTTATTAACCATCAAGCAGAAAAACACTTTTTCCACCAGTCCAAGAAAGAAATTTTGGTTTCTACTACAGAAAAAAGACAATTTGTTGGGCATCGAAAAACATAAGAAAAATTAATTTCTTTTAATAATATGTGGAAATACCGACTCTTTGCCTGAATGTATGACAAAGTGGGAAAAGTTTTCAGGTGACGCCTTTTATCCTTTAAAACTTTATTGGACTAAATTAAGGTGAATCAAACATTCAGTTTTTCTGATGACTTATCCTTGCCAGATATTTAACACCTGATAAATGCCTAAAACATGGATAACTGCGGAAATATAAAATGTGTACAGAAACAAATATTGATGATGGAACTTTTTTCAGCTTTTAAAAAAGCGCTTGATCATGCAAAACATATAGAAAATTTTTACATAATTTATGTTCAGAAAAGATGAAAATTATAAAAATATAAAAAAAATACATATATATATATAAATTTCTGACAAACTCAATCCACATCAGGGTTGATAAAACAGACGACTGATATCTGCCGAAATAGACTATTCCCCATATGAGGTAATTTTGGATTTTATTCATTATTTGTTCTGTAAAAATAAATATATTGAGCTTTTTTGTAGATCAGTTTTAATGTTTTAGGATTCACTTGGATTTTATACCTGCAGATTTGTTACTTTTTATGTTTTTATGTTGAACACACAACAAACTCGCTTTCACGACGCCTGACACTACATTTGAATGATAACTCTAAGATTTTTAGGCATTTAAAACAACATTCCTGGACGCATACACAATTCCGGAAAATCCTCGGTGAAAACACAACTTTACTTAAACATGAAAACTATAAACAAAAACTACAAATTCTTGAAGTTATATACATAAAACAGTTGAAACCTAACCTAAGCAAAATCACCTATGAAGTCTCCACAAATATTCTTAAATGCCTATAATTGATAACAGAAGCCATTGGCTTATACCAACGGCTTCCCATACTTAATACTTCTCGTTTTCACTTTCGCGTGGTCATGTGTGATATCATAACCGGTGGTGCGATTTTTGCTTCCCGCGTCTCGTATGCACGAGTTTGTCGTTTCTTAGAAATCTTCCATGTAAACAAAAAGAGGCTATCATTATTGTTTTGTCCATGTACTGGTTAATATATTGAAATGTAATTGCCATCTTTGATAATGGCTTTTGAAAGCCGAAAGCTTAGATAGGATTAAAAAATATGATCAATATGGTGATTTTCTTTCCTATTTTAATGATAATGTTATTCAGCTTATCAGACGATATGAAAAGAATTTACATAAAATAGACAAAACTTGTCTATATTATTTAATGAATTTTATATATATATATATATATATATATATATATATATATATATATATATATATATATATATATATTCTTTCTTCTTCTTCTTTTTATTCTTTAAATGTTTAAATTTAAACTTCCTATTTTATTTCTTCTAACCTATAAGTAAGTCTTGTGTGCCGAAATAGCTATTTGAATGAGATAATTTGGGATTTGTATTTTTATGTATATATATATATATATATATATATATATATATATATATATGACGCACGATGGATAGCAGCTTGGTTTGAGGAATAGGAGAGCCGAGATCGAATTCCAGTCGAATACATTACATTCATTTACATGCTAATACCCTTGAGAAAGGCATCAATGCTCTTCTTCTCCCTCCAGCTATGGGTAAATAGCAGGACTGGGTTCTATAGCCTTGGATGGCAACTGGTCTAGGAGGACAACTCTGAATTCAAAACCTGCGGAGGGTCGTTTGGGGACCCTGTGGCACGTAGTGCACCAAGTCTCTGTATTAAGACCTTCAAAAAGTGTGGATGGTCCTGCGCAAAACCTTCACCACTATAATCAAATCTCATGTGCTGGTGTCGCGCTGTCAGTTTCCTAGGAACTGATACTTCGAATTCAACGGGAGAGTCGGTTATATCTATATGTTGTATTTGGTCAATAAGAATTATTCAAAAAATACAACTTTTTTTTTAGATTTTCAATCTTCCGACTGAGTTGTTTTGTGTCAGAATTAAATTCTAAAGCTTATTTATTGTATCCATCCGATTATTATTGACTCTCACGACAGTCGTTACAAAGAATTTAATGTTATTATTGTTGCGTTTTATTATAACTGCTACTTGGCAGATCCGTGGTTTTAACAGAGTGGTTACCTATAGGAAGAGGTTCTAGCCAAATCTGCATCCTCTCAGCGATGTTTTTCTACCCGTATAGCGAGGTCATTATGAGGGGTGTATTAGAAGAAAAGTTTGAAGCCAAGATTGGTGGGACAAACATTGATAACATCCGTTTTACTGATGATACGACCCTCTTATCGACCACCAAGAATAGCCTGATAATATTACTCCAAACTGTGATTCCTTTGCCTTACGATGTCTTCTGCTAAATACCAAGAAGGGGGTCGCACAGATGAATGTATTTGTCTACTTGGACACTTCTATCAACACCCAAGGAGTTAAAAAGAAGACTGGTAATAGCAAGAAGCGCTAAGATGGTAAAATAGTAAAAATCTGGAATAGTCAGAATATTCACATCAATCTAAATTTGAATTTACTTCGCCATAGCCAGTAATGGATACGAATCGTGTGTTCTGTCCAAGAGGGAAAGACATCTGATTAATACTTTCGTAATGTAGGCTTATCGCTATGAACAGCGAGACGCACTACTTAGTGGGTGATAGATACCATCAGAATAAACTACGTATTGAGAGAAGAGATGACACCAAGGAAGTTCCGTTACTTTTGGCATATTATGCGAGAAGGCGGTTTTGATGAGGACATTCTGCTAGATTGAGTAGAGGGAAAGTGGCGGCAGGAACAACTAGACAAGTCTTAGATTCACAAATCTATCTTACCATGGTCAAATTCCCTGAGCACCAATCGTGAATATTTATTTCATATTTTTTATATTGTTCATCGAATACAAAACCCAAGAACCACTCAAGGTAGACAGTTATTGAATCTGATTGTTCTAAGGGCGATGAAGGCGGGGGAGTAAGAGATGCATATTATGAGGAATTATAGGGGAATTCATTTCGATTGATAATGCTGATGGGAAAATCCAATATCGCTCCAAAAGTAATGCTTCACGTTTTATTAAATTTTATTTAGTTTTATCTAGTAGAGAGAAAAACAAACGGCCAAGAAGTTATGTTTACTGGGGTAATAGCAAAAGGAAAAATAGAGTAAAAAGATAAAAGACAAAGCAAAGAATGAAACAATGAAAAGAAAGAAAGCATAAAAGAAGAATATTTTATTGGAACGAAAGGAGAAAAGGTCAAGAGAAATGAAGAACAAAAAAATCGGTTAGAATGAAAAAGTACGAAAAACTAAAATGAATAAGGATTTGATATGTCTCGATATTTTCTTTCCTTAAATTGCTTCTCTCATTTCTACGTTTCTTCCTTCTTTCCCTTTTCTAACTTTCTTTCTTCTTTCCTCATTTTTTCGTTTCTTTCTTAATTTTTTGGTCTTTTCTTCTTTCCTCATTTTTTCTTCGTTTCTTCCTTCCTCTTTTCTTCGTTTCTTCCTTCATTCGGCATGCATATCATTTTAGTAATTTTTTCTTCTCTCATTTATTCTCGCTATTATTCCTCTCTCTCTCTGTTTATGTTTTTTATTTGATATTTCTTCACCGTTCCTTAATTTTGCTTCTCCCGTTCAATTTCCTCTTTTCTTCGTTTATTTTTCCTCTTTCCTTCTTTTCTTCCTCCCTCGCTTTTTTTTTTTTTTTTTTTTTTTGTTCTTTTCATTTCTTCCTCTTTCTTTACTTCGTTTCTTCCTCTGTTTTTCTTTTTCTGTTTCTTCCTACTCTCCTCATTCCTTCGTTTCTTCCTGCCTCTTTTCTTCGATTTTTCCATCCTCTTTCTTCGTTTCATCTTTCCACGCTATTTTCTTCACTTCATCCTTCCTCTTTTCTTCTTTTCTTTCCTTTTTCTTTCGTTTGTTCCTCCCTCCTTTTCCTTCCACATTTTCCTTTCTTCCTTCCTTCCTCTTTTCTTCCTTTCTTCTTTCCTCATTTCATTGTTTCTTTCTTCCTCCCTATACCTTTTCTTCGTTTCCTTCCTTCCCAGCTATTTTCTTCGTTTTTTCCGCTTCTCATTTTCTTTGCTTCTTCCTTCCTCTTTTCCTCGTTTCTTTCTTTCTTCCTTCTTCTTTTCTTCGTTTCTTCCTTCCTTCCTCTTTTATTCTTTTCTTCTTTTATTCTGCATATTACATTTCTAATTTTTCTTATTCCTCTCTCTCACTCTCTCTCTCTTACTCTCTCTCTCTCTTTATCTGTTTTTCCTTTTAATTACCTTCTCTTTCCCTTCTTATTCAAATATCCATCTATCGTCGAATATGTTTTATTCCTTCATAATTCTCTTCCTCTTTCCTAATATCCAGTCATCCGTAAATTTGAAAATTCAAAAATACGACGTTGAATTAAAAAAAAAACTTTTTAAAATAAAACTGTTTCAAAAAGATTATGATTTTCGAAAAGCGGAAAATAATCAATAGTCATTATTTTTATTGATATTTACTGATCCAGGTGTATTACTAGTAATGCGCTAGAACGAGACATAGGAGATGGAAGGAAGACAATGTTGCGTCAAAATTTCAAGAGTAATAACTAACCACTAATTTCGCAACTCTCAAATTAAGTAGGTCTCTTTCCCTTTACTGTTTGCCATAGAATTTCTTATCACCACCTTGTTTTAAATGATGGCATCCTGTTCGATATTTTTTGATTTCTGTGATTCTCCCTTACCTATGCTTAAGATTCTTTTTCGGATTTTAAAGATTTCCACTCTGTTTGTAAGATCCGTTGAATCTTTTTGAAACCTCCCTGTAAGGATTGGTACAAATTGCATTTTCAAATTCTAAACATGTTCAGTAATATTTTATAGGTAATATTAACGGCAATATTAACCGTTTCCTTATAAAGAAACATTCGGTATTCATTGACCAAGTAGCCAGTGCTATTGTCCGTTGAAATCTATAAAATCTTTCTATTAAAAAAATTTTCAGGAAAATAGGTTTCACAAATCCACCAATTCTCGTCGATCATTTTAGTATTGGTACGGTCTTCCTTCTTAACCTTTTATTAGAAGAAAATTCAACATCTCGATTAGGCCATTTTCTCTTCGAATAACATGTGACATCCATTTTAGTTGTGCATCTACTAATGATTTTCAAGTGATGTAGTTTCTGTTATTTAATACAGTTCTTTGTTTGGGATCCTGTAGCGCCAGTTCACAAGGTTCGAAGAAGTATGGTCCTCTTTAACACCTACAGGCTTCATTTACCGGAAGCTATTTTAATCATTGATTTTAGAAAGCAGTTTTATATAGCTGAGATATTTCTGAACGATTTAGGCGTCATACATGATGTCCATATGTAACTCTGACGAGGCAGTTAAGAATACGACTCGCGGTTTTCGTTTAATGATTTCATTTTGTAGCATCTGGCAATGTTAAAAAAAAAACAACTTCCTCGATCAGTGTCTCTTCTATGTTCAATCACCTATACAATGTTTGTTGTAACTGACCCAGACATCGGGGTATTTGAAGTGTTTAGTATTTACTAATTCTAGATACCATCACTGCTTCCATTCCAATTCGAGGCCACAGTTTCTGTTTTGAAAAGGTTTAGTTTTGTCCTATTGGAACAATTGTTAGAGAATTTTCGGTCTGTCCTGGGTAAGACGATAAACTACATCCGCGTCCTGGGTAAGACGATCAACTACATCCAACAGCAAAGGCCTCTGATCAGGAGGCTTTGAGGAGCGTGGAACCAGCTCTTAATTGCTGGTATCCCCAGGTGCACCCTGACTCGGGGTGGTAACACTTCTTAGGATTCCAGCTATGGGCAAATAGTTGACCCCTAAACTTCTGTCAAAACACTATGAAAGTGTAAGAATATGTTTTAATACAAGTGATACATTTTTTTTTTTGTAAATAAGTTGTACCAACAATACACTTTTGAAGAAAAAGTATTACCAGCAATAGATTTTTTAAATTAAATATTACCATCAATACATTTTTGAAGAAAAAAATATTATCAGCAATATATTTCTTGGAAAATAAAAATCTTGTTGGCATTAAATAATCCATTGAGGTTGATATGCCGTAAAACAAGCCAAAACGAACCAAATCGAAAATGGTCGGAATCATTCATATCCCAACATGGGATGCTTATTTCATCTGCCTAAACCTGTTCATTATCAGAACACTGGTAAAAAAAGAGTGGAATGTGGTATGGAATCCTTAAATTATCCATTATTCTTCACATCTTTGCTTAAATATGAACAGAGTATGTTTACTGAATAGATTAATACAGTGTGTCTCATATTTCCTCATAGTCTTTCTACTATTTCGTATTAACAATTATTATTATTATTATTTTCTTTGATTTCTGGCGTTTACACATTTCTTTCCAGGTCCCGCCCAGGGACCTAAGGTTAGAAATGGCGTCATGACACTTTCCACTGACAAAAAAAAAAAAAAAAAAAAAAAGATTACATGGATAAAGCCCTTCGTAAGGTGTGGGCTGTACTTGTTAGAACAACTTTTTGTATCTCCTTGAGGCATGGACTTCCAGGAATCCCTTCAATTAGTCTACTGCAATCTTTTCCAACCAGTCCTAGGGCTCCAACTACAACAGGGATTGTTGATGTTCCCATATGCCACATTTTCGCGATTTCTATTTCAAGGTCCTTGTACTTTGACAACTTTTTGAATATCTTCAAAGATACATTGCAGTCGGCAGGGACTGCCATATCAATAAGGAGGCACCGTTTTTGTTTATGGTCTTTAATAACAATATCTGGGCGGTTGGCATTGATTGTTCTGTCAGTGTGTATTATTATTATTATTATTATTATTATTATTATTATTATTATTACATGCATATTTTCACCAGTAATAGTTCATGTTTCTGCGTCGATATCAAGTGACAACAAGCCTATTCAATTTTACAGCACTACTCAACATTTTCACCGGATTAACAGATCAATAAAATCCAAAGTACAATGTCAGTGGTCCTCACATTGTATGTCGGCTTTCTTTCTCTTCGATGTAATGTAGCTTCCCTATACCTTTTCTATAAATACTTTCATTGTAATTGTTCCGATTAATTTCTCTCTATGGTAGAGAGACTCTATGAATTTAAGCGTAGTACTAGATTGGTAACAAGATATAAACATTTTACAGTTGAAATAGCTAGGTTTAACTGTAAGTTCTATGAAAACAGTTTCAGGCATTTCTTACTTGGGGTACTCTCTTCCGTCTTCTTGTTTGACTTTCAAAAATTTAAATTCTATCTTAATCGTTATCTTCTCTCATCTTAAATTCTATTCTTTTATTGTTCTCTCTCCTTAATGATATTTTCTTTTTCTCATATACCCTCACATTTGCGTCTTAAGGGGGCTTTATTGCCTTATTCGGTATGAACTAATTAACACACACACACAAAACACACATACACACTCATATATATATATATATATATATATATATATATATATATATATATATATATATATATATAAGTATAGGATTAGTGCATACGGAATAAATTCCAATAGCCAACAAATACTATTCTTAAAAGAGTGTTCTATATAGATTAGAGCAAACATATATATATATATATATATATATATATTGGGTATTTGGGCAACAATCCATCTTTTATACAAGTTTTGTAAAAGACGACTGATAAGATACTGCGATTAAGTTTTTTATTTAATTTTTCTTGTGTTCGCACAAGTGATTTCATTTCTGAACATCAAGAGGGTAACAAACTGCCCAAAAGTTCTGCATATCCGTGCACTTTCGGCTATTCTTTTAGCCATTATCAAGGCTGATTTTTATTTATTTTTTTATTTTAAACTGAATGTGAGGGTTGTGTTAGACATTTTTTACACACTTTGTGTCCAGAAAACAAAACACTTGTTCGAACACAAGAAAAATCAAATAAAAAGCATAATCTTGGTATCTTGTCAGTCATCCTTACTTAACAACAATTGTATCCGTTTTATATATATATATATATATATATATATATATATGTGTGTGTGTGTGTGTGTCAGTCTGTTCATATCTATCTAAGTTTCTTTTTATTATCTGATTATAATAAGATCTACATAAATATGTTTATATATGCTTCCAAAAGTCTTCAAGGCTATATGATCCACTCAAATTATATTGTCCATTTACAGAAAAAATAATTATCCTACGTATTTATTTAATACGTTTTTTAAGAATTATTAGAGAATATATTTATATATCTGGTCGTTGAATTTACACACCGTTAGTATTCGTCAGGCCTCAATGGATATCAAATGACAACAATTTCCCATATAGTTATTTTATACTAAAGTCCAACGAATACAGTGATCGTGAATCTCTATCTATAAAAGGCAGGATGTTTGTGTGTGTGTGTGTGTGTGTGTGTGTGTGTGTGTGTGTGTGTGTGTGTGTGTGTGTGTGTGTGTGTGTGTGTGTAACGAATGACCGGTCGCAATTTTCGACGGATTTGCACCAAAATTTACATGCACATGCTCCAAGTTAGTGGGAAGGCCAAGACCGACGTTGCATTTCCCAACCCTCATCTATAGTGGAAATAATCGATTTTTTCATGATTCTACGGCACTTTTTATGTAGCTTGCGGCCATTTTCTACTGGCCAGAGTGAGAGCCAATAGCTGGCTGCCACGAATAGGCAAGAAGCTTCTATTGGTCAGCGTGAGAACCAACAGCTGACTGACACGAATGTTAACTAGCATGCAAAAAAAATCGATAGCTGCATTCGTAACAAGCGGGAAAAATTTAAATCTGCATGGCACTTTACACCATTTGGCTCATTCACTTGCTTAAACTCAATGTTGATTCTGATTCCGCAGAACTGGGTTGGGTGTGAAAAGGTATTTGTTGTTAACATTCTTTTTTCATTCTGTTTTTCCAGTTACGATTCCTTTTTTAAAGCTGATCGTTCTGTGTTCATTTTGTTTAGTTCTTTTTTCGTAACAGATTTAATGTTTAGTATAGACCTTAGAAAAAAAATCGCAGTGTGAGATAGGCAAGAAGTAAAGCATGTAGCAACATTAGCACGGCAAGGGCACTACTTTAAAGTCAAGGAAGGGCAAAAATATTAAGTCAAGTGATAGCAATTGCTGTATGAGTCGTACGATTTTTGGATCAAGCACGGGCAACGCCGGGCCATGCTGCTAGTCACTCAATGTAATGTTCCTTAAAAGTAGCATGGCGTGTCCAGGATGCCAGCAGTGCTAGAGTAGCAGCAGAATGTTCGTTTTTGTGACTCTCGGGAAGAGTTTAGCAGAGTGAGTCTTCTCTTTCAAGTCTATGTAAACTCTATCAAACCTTGAAAGCAAAAATTGAGCGTCACCAGCCGATGCATTGAAGCGGTATACGCTCTTTTTTTTCTTTTTTTTTTCGAATCTGACTTTAATGAAGATAAAACATGGCAGACCGTGTCAGGTACTTGCTGGAGTGATTCAATGAGCTGATCATTTTTTTTCAGTCTTCCAGTTTTTATATACTCATCATTCTTCTTGTCAATCTATTTGTATAGTCGAGATATTTTGCTTCACCCAATGTTCACATGTTCTTTCGGGTGGGAATAAAGAAAGGTAAAATAAAAAAAAAGAAAAGAAAACGGTAACTGAAAGAAAGATAAAAAAAGAAAATTGAAGGAAAAAGAAGAAATAGAAACATGACAGAAAGAAAGAAAGAAAGAAAGAAAGAAAGAAAAGAAAGAAAGAAAGAAAGAAATGGATAGGTGAAGGAAAAAGAAGAAATAGAAACATGACAGAAAGAAAGAAAGAAAGAAAGAAAGAAAGAAAGAAAGAAAGAAAGAAAGAAAGAAATGGATAGGTGAAGGAAAAAGAAGAAATTAAAACATGACAGAAAGAAAGAAAGAAAGAAAGAAAGAAAGAAAGAAAGAAAGAAAGAAATAATGGGTAAGTTAATGAAAAAGAAGAAATAGAAACATGACAGAAAGAAAGAAAGAAAGAAAGAAAGAAAGAAAGAAAGAAAATGGATAGGTGAAGGAAAAATAAGAAATTAAAACATGACAGAAAGAAAGAAAGAAAGAAAGAAAGAAAGAAATAATGGATAAGTTAATGAAAAAGAAGAAATAGAAACATGACAGAAAGAAAGAAAGAAAGAAAGAAAGAAAGAAAGAAAGAAAGAAAGAAAGAAAGAAATAATGTATAGGTGAAAGAAAAAATAGAAAGAAAGAAAGAAAGAAAGAAGGAAAGAAAGAAAGAAAGAAATAATGGATAGGTGAAGGAAAAAGAAGAAATAGAAACATGACAGAAAGAAAGAAAGAAATAATGGATAAGTGAAGGAAAAAGAAGAAATAGAAACATGTCAGAAAGAAAGAAAGGGAGAAAGAAATAAAGAAAGAAAGAATAGAAAACTGAAGAAAAAATAAGAAAGAATGTCTATGACAAGACAAAAGAAGGAATTGCAACATGACAGAAAATTATAAGCACAAAAGGAATATTCGAAAGAAATTCCGAAATTAAAATGTTTATCAAAGAGAAAACATGGAATACAAAAAAGTATTATTGCTAAGGCAGAAAAAATAGAAATAAAACTGAAAATAAATGAATAAAAAGGACCTGTTTTATGGGGAAAGGAAAACTGGGATAGAAAAATGGGAGAGAAACGATAAAAGACTACCTTTGTTTCACGGAACCATCCAGCTGCTTTAACTATTAAGCTACAGCAACTTTCTAGAAGACCATAGCTAAATCCTCAATCCATTCCACAATTTATATTTCCCTTGTAGTATCAGCAGTATTATTTCATATCTTTTTATTATTATTATTATTAAAGGAAGCGCTGTCAACGATCATTGATACCAAATGTGTTGATAGCAAAAGCAAATATGGCGCTGGTAACGATCGTGGAATGATGGACTGATTCTTTATTGATCTATCCAACAAGGAAATAAATAAATCCCCTTTATGTAAACTTGTTTACTTCACCTACACCGCGTGTTATTCGTCTGTCAAATTTGTGCGGATTTTTCACACAAGGAAACAGTTGTGTTATCTCAGAACGAATTCACATTGTCTGCCTTTTTTCTTATACTTAAGCATTCAAAATGAAAACCTCCATTTATTTTTTTTTTTTACAGTAGGCATCTACCTACAATTTACAATTTTTTCCTTTGTGTACAAATCATATTTATGAAATCTTCACTTTTGGTTCAGATATTTTCATACAGAATGTTTGTTAGATTACCAACACGGTTTCGTTTTCCTATACTTTAAAAGCACACACCCGCGCACACACATACACACAATCTTATATATATATATATATATATATATATATATATATATATATATATATCGAGAGGAGAGGAGAGAGAGAGAGAGAGACCTAGTGAACAAGAACCTACCTAACACAAGGTTTCACCTAACGGATCTTCAGGTATTACATACTAAAGATATTTTACGAATAAAATATATATAAAAATATATAAAATATATACATGCATATATATATATATATATATATATATATATATATATATATATATATATATATAAATATAAAATAAATAAAATATATAAATATAAATAATAAATATATATAAATATATAATAAATATAAATACAAATATATAATAAATATAAACATATATATATAATAAATAAATATATATATAATAAATATATAATAAATATATATATAATTTATATAATATATATAATATATATATATAATAAATATATATATATAATTACTATATATAATAATTATATATTATATATATATTATATATATATTATATATATATAATAAGTATATAATATATAATATATTAAATAAAATATATGATATATATAAATATATATAATAATATATATATTTATAAATATATATACATAATAAATATAAATATAAATATATAATAAATATATATATAATAAATAGAAATATATAATGAATATAAGTATAATAAATAGAAATATCATAAATATAAATATATCATAAATATATATAAATATATATAAAATAAAATATATGTGAAAAATGTATAAAAATATAAATAAATATATATATGTATAATTATTTATATATTATATGCGCGGTACTTATTAGAAAGCGCTCAATATCAGAGATAGAGCTAACATATTTGGTTGCATAGATGTGAGTTTGTGACCCTGGTTTCACGCTTTAGCGATCGTCAGACAAACTCTGACGATCGCTAAAGCAATCTATCCAACGAAATAAAATATATATATATATATATATATATATATATATATATATATATATATATATCGAGAAAGAGAGAGATACACAGAGCCACTGAGCCAGAACCTACCTAACAAGGTTTCACCTAACGGATCTTCAGGCTAAAGATGGAGGTCCAAATGACATTTTATCAATAAAATGTCCCTTAGACGTACTCTTATTACCATATAATAACCCGAAGACCCGTTATGTTAAATCTTCGTAGGTATGTTCTGTTTCATTAGTTTTCTTTTTAATTTTTTCTGTACGTAATGTATGGAGCACTCCTAAGCTTTTACTTAATTCATTTTGGCGATGTTTTTTTTTTTATTTTTTTCATTTGACTTCTCATTGTGGTGCTGTTTGAGTATTTTTTACCAAAAAGGATGTCTTTAGTCTTTTCTTTTTTTACCGATTTTTTCCCTGGTATCGGTTTATTCAAATATATTTTTATTTACAAATTGTATTATCCGTTTTTTTTTCTCACACCAACAGAGTATTAAAATATATATATATATATATATATATATATATATATATATATGTAAAAAAAAAAAATTGCCTTGATATGCGTCATCTGGAAAATAAATGTTATTACAAGTACAAAGTTTATATTACTTAGACGGTACAGGATTCATGATAAATGCATAAATGCTTGATCTTTTTTAAAATTTTCTGATGGTGCCAGACCAAGGACGGATCCTGTCAATATACATCTTTTTTTAAAAATTGTCTTATATATTTCCTGTTTTATTGGATTATCTTCCAGCACTACTGACACAAAAATATTCACAAAAACACAGACACACAAATATATATTCAAACATGTTTTATTTAAAGACGTCGCAGTTTCTTCTTACCCGAGTACTTTCGATCTCCTCCAAGATCATCGTCAGGGGCGTATTGCAAAAAAACAAACTTATTGTAACTGTGATCGTTGTCATGTTGATTTTTAATCGTGAAAGCGCTTTATTATAATTATTTTAAATTTATCAGTTGTACCTTTCGTGTTTAATTTTTTTTTTTTTTTTCAAAACAAGTGTCCTAGTGTAAGGGAGCTGTCCAGAAATGGCAGAAATCCAAAATAGCATTAAATGTTGCTCAAATACACTTGAAAACGTTGCAGCTAGACTCGTAGTAAATGTTGTTCTGTGTTTGTTGAAGGCTTTTGATAAAGAAGGCCTCGGGAATTTGAAGATTTTGTTTATTATTTTGTCAACAAGTATTTTTCTGTAATATGAAAGTCAATACGAATGTATTTTTGAATGTTGTGCAATGGAACTTGTATTCAACAAATGAAGTGTATAACGTCTTCATAATGTTGCGATCGTCAAACCAACATATATACTTACTTTCTTATCATATATATATATATATATATATATATATATATATATATATATATATATATATATATATTACAGTAACACGTTATGCGTCTGGATACTTGAAGCTTTAACTTTTTTATTACGCTGGTAATTTTATTTTCAAAACTGTCTTATTTATTTCCTATTTCATCAAATTTACTTCCAACATCACTCTCGCTAACTATCTCTCTCCCTCTCTCGCTCAAACTCTCGAACTCACTCTCGCAAACTCTCTCTCTCTCGAACACTCTCTCTCGGACTCTCGAATTGGCATCGACTGTATGTTTTAATCAATTTACCAAAGAAAGGCGATAATTCCTCTAAGACACAAGGGGCTACTGGGAGTAAAGAAACGAAAAGTCTTTAGAAGGAACCGGAAACACAATTTTAAACAGGAAATAAAGGTAAGCTTCTACTTCTGTTCAAAAAACCGTACAGGAGAATGAAGCGGGCGATAGGTGACCCTATTTCATACAATTAACAGAATGAATGAAAAACTGGAAACAGAAAAGAAAGTATATTTCACCAATTGAATTTGACCTCTTTGATAATTAAATAAAAAAAGTACTCCAGAAGAAAAAAAGAATCTTGCAATCGTGACAAAGAAAATATCCTGTTCTGCTGACGTCGATTCTGCGAGACACAAACAAAGCATGAAGACGCAACTGAGTGTGAGAGAATATATAAAATGAAAAATGTTATTAACGGGAAAGAGAACAATAAAAGAAAAGTAATTGAGAAGACAGTAGTTAATGATTGACATTGAATTTGAATTTTTGAAGATCAAAGTTGACTTAACAAAAGACATTTTTTTTTTAATATAAAATTGTTACGTCCATCATCAACGTCTTAGATAAATTAATAAGTAACTGAAATTTCATTCTTTAATATCATTTAATTTTATTTATTTCTTGAATGGAAAGACTTTAGTCGAATCGTAGAAAGAAAGAAAGAAAGAAATAAAGAAAGAATGAAAACCGAAGAAAAAATAAGAAAGAATGTCTATGTGAAGACAAAAGAAGGAATTGCAACATGACAGAAAATTATAGGCACAAAAGGAATATTCGAAGAAATTCCGAAATTAAAATGTTTATCAAAGAGAAAACATGGAATACAAAAAAGTATTATTGCTAAGGCAGAAAAAAAATAGAAATAAAACTGAAAATAAATGAATAAAAAGGACCTGTTTTATGGGGAAATGAAAACTGGAATAGAAAAATGGAAGAGAAACGATAAAAGACTATCTTTGTTTCACGGAACCATCCAGCTGCTTTAACTATTAAGCTACAGCAACTTTCTAGAAGACCATAGCTAAATCCTCAATCCATTCCACAATTTATATTTCCCTTGTAGTATCAGCAGTATTATTTCATATCTTTTTATTATTATTATTATATTTTTTTTTTCTTTGATTTCTGGCGTTTACACATTTCTTTCCGGGTCCCGCCCAGGGACCTAAGGTTAGAAATGGCGTCATGACACTTTCCACTGACAAAAAAAAAAAAAAAAAAAAAAAAAAAAAAAGAAAGAAAAAGATTACATAGATAAAGCCCTTCGTAAGGTGTGGGCTGTACTTGTTAGAACAATTTTCTGTATCTCCTTGAGGCATGGACTTCCAGGTATCCCTTCAATTAGTCTACTGGAATCTTTTACAACCAGTCCTAGGGCTCCAACTACAACAGGGATTGTTGATGTTCCCATATGCCACATTTTCGCGATTTCTATTTCAAGGTCCTTGTACTTTGACAACTTTTTGAATATCTTCAAAGATACATTGCAGTCGGCAGGGACTGCCATATCAATAAGGAGGCGCCGTTTTTGTTTATGGTCTTTAATAACAATATCTGGGCGGTTGGCCTTGATTGTTCTGTCAGTGTGTATTGTGTAGTCCCATAAAATTGTAACAGATCCTATCTCCGTGACCGGGTCTGGGTGGTGTTCATACCAGTTTCTTTCAGTTTTCTTCCCGTAGAAGTTGCAGATTTTTCAGTGCAGATATTGGCCCACTCTGTCATGTCGGGTTTTATATTCAGTGGGTGCCAACACCGTACAACCTGCTACAAGATGATCAATCGTTTCTGGATATTTATCACAGAATCTGCATTTTGGACTGACACAATATTTTAGTATATGTGCTTGATAATTCCTAGTTAGCAAGCATTGGTCCTGCGCAGCAAGGATAAAACCTTCAGTTTCCGCTTTCAACCCTGCACTACGTAGCCACTGATGGGTACGGGTTTTGTCTACGTCAGCTTGTTTGGTACGGGCTGAGTATTGGCCATGAAGCGGTTTATCTTGCCATCGTATCTGTAACTGGTCTGTTGCATTCGTCTTAGCTATCTTTTTTAGGTATTTTGCAGTTTCAGCCGGTGTATTGTGCTGTAGTTGCATCTCTACGCCCATTTGGAACTCCATTTTGAATTTGTTGGCTTCCTTCATTACGGAGTGGAGACGCTTACTACTTTCATGTTCCTTGACGCACACCATCATCCAGTCTTCTGTAGTTTCCAAATATCTTTGGAGGCCAATTGTTGTAGTTTTGTAGGACAGTTCTAGTTGAACTAATCCTCTGCCTCCTTCGGATCTTGGCACATACAGACGGTCGACATCAGCTTTGGGATGATGCATGCGATAGCAAGTGAGTAGCTTTCTCGTTTTGGCATCCAGTCGCTTAATTTCAGCTATGGTCCAGTTAAGGACATTAAAGCTGTATTGCACCACAGGGACAGCCAATGTGTTTATGGCTGATATCCTGTTTTTTGAGTTCAGCTCAGTATTTAGTACCAGACGTACACGCCTGTAGTATTCTTTTCTTATTTTTTCCCTCATTTGGGGGTGTTGTATGCCATCTCCTTCGCTAATTCCTAGGTATTTATAAGCTTCACCATGCTCCAGTTCCCTAATCTTTGTGACAAAATCTAAATCTATTAAGCGTATTTCTGTAATTCTACCTTTCTTGAAAGTTACTTTTGCACATTTATCTAATCCGAAGTCCATACCTATGTCGTCACTGAAGTATTTTACAATATTGAGGAGGCCTTTCAACTCATTGTCGTCTTTGGCAAAGAGTTTGAGATCATCCATGTAGAGTAGGTGATTGAATATTTTCTTATTTATTTTGTAATCATAGCTACTGTTGTTCAGTTCATGTGTAAGAGGGATTAAGGATAAACAAAACAGAAGGGGTGACAGAGAGTCTCCTTGAAAGATTCCACGTCGGATATTCAGACGGTTGGATATGGCAGTGCCCCCGGTGTGACTAAGGTATAGTTTGGTGTTCCACATTCCCATGCTGTGCTTTAGGAAATTTAATACCGGGGGAGACTTTGTACATTTCAAAGTCTTAAGGATCCAAGAATGTGGAACACTATCAAAGGCTTTACGATAATCAATCCACGCTGCACTTAGGTTCCTGCGTCGTCTCCTGCAATTTTCCAGGATCATCTTATTTATCAGAAGTTGATCCTTGCAGCCATATGAACCTCTTCTGCATCCCTTCTGTTCCAGCGGGAGAGTGCTGTTTGTTTCGAGAAAGGAATAAGTACGGTTCGTCAGTACAGACGTGATCAACTTATACGTTGTGGAGAGACATGTTATCGGTCTATAATTTTTCGGGTCGTCTGTTTCAGTTGTTTTTGGTATGAGGTATGTCATACCTTCAGTAATCCATTCCGGGATTTCATAGGGATTATTTACAAGCGTTGATAATGTTTTTGCAAGAATTTCATGGGTAGATGTGAGATGATACAGCCAGAAATTGGGCAACTTGTCACTTCCTGAGGATTTCCACTTTTGGGATTTCGTTAGAGCTTGCCTAACATCATCTGTGGATATATTTTCCCATTCTTGCAGAGGTGTATCCAGCATTCGTTCTTCTTCACGCCGTATCCACTCTGCATTTGGGTTATACTCCTTTGGGCTGCTCCAGATATTTTCCCAGAATGTCTGTACATTATCAATCGATGGTGGCCTTTCTACATGTATAGGTGTTTTTCCAATTTCCCTGTAAAATTTCTTAAGATCTGTTCGGAATATTTTATTTTGGCGATAGAACCTACAACGTTTTTCGTATCGTCTTGTTCTCTGCGCCTTCAGCTGAAGTTTCTGCTTCAGCATTTCCTTGATTGATGGAATATCAATTAGGGATTTAATGTTATATTTCCGCTTGATCTTTTTGAATTTACGTGTGGAAATATTAGGGTTTCTGGTGAGCTCATCTAATATAGAAAGCTCACATCTGGTTTGTTGTATTTCTCGAATCAGTTTGGTTTTCCAAGCTGGTTCTCTGTGTCTCTTAATTTTATTTATTGTCTTGACATTATTAAAGGAAGCGCTGTAGAAATCGTAGAAAGAAATGCAGTTTATTATAAAAGATACAGTTTCGGTTTGTTTTTGTTTCTTTGTCTAATCTGAAATATATTTGCATCTAGATAAAAAACAACGAATAACCGGCAAAGATTTGCTCCTGTAATTAGGTTAATCTATTTTGGATGCGAGGTTAAGATGTTTCAAATATATATATATATATACTTTTCTATCGAGCACTATTTTTAAAAAATAATAACTAAAATACTAAGGAACTTTGGATTATTTACCTAGCCAGTTCCTTCCTATTTTCTATATATTTTCACATATTATATATATATATATATATATATATATATATATATATATATATATATATATATTCCTTTATGAAAAAATTAATATGTGCCTTAATTTTACTGTTATTTAAATATAACACTTTCAAAGATGGAAAGATTCTATTGAATCAATTGCTAGTTCTGCTACTGGAAAAATAATTGGTTAACTGGTCGTGCTAAATAATTCTTTTCGCCAAAATCTATCTTACATATTTAACGTCAACTATTTATCGATGCTATATTATTCACATTTAGACTAGAGCTTCTACTATGTATTTAGAAATTCTTGATAAAATTCAAAGAAGAATTTGCAATGTTAGTGGTCCTGACCTGGCATCTCGGCTTTCCTTTCTCACCGCAATAACTTAGTTTCCCCTTTGACTCTTTTATAAATATATTTTGGTAATTGTTTAGATTATCTGTCTAGTAGGTCGATTTTAAGAATTTAAGCACAGAACTAGATTAGCATCTAGGCCTCATCAATCTACAGTTGAATTGGCTAGATATATCCGTAAGTTCTATGCTAAGATTTCCTTCTCTCGCACTTCTCTTGTTCTCCTTTTTGTTTTCCAGTTAAATTTGATTTTCAAAAATGAAAATGCAATGTCAGTTTTTATCTTCTCTTATAATTTATGTTCGATTAATTTTCGCTCTCTTTCATAATGGTTTATAAATGTTAATTGTTTCCTTGCTTTGCTTGGGGTGAAATGATTAATACACACAGACGCGCACAGACACATATATATATATATATATATATATATATATATATATATATATATATATATATATATATATATATTTCATTAAATAATATAGACAAGTGTTGTCTATTTATTTTATGTAAATTCTTTTCATAACGTCTGATAAGCTTAATAACATTATCATTAAACGAAGAAAGAAAATCATAATATTGATACATATTTTTAATCTAATCTAAGTTTTCGGCTTACATAAGCCATTATCAAAGATGACAATTACAGTGCAATATATTAAGCAATACAAGGACAAGAAATTGATTATAGTCCGTTTCTGTTTACATGGAAGATTTTAAGCAACGATAAACTCGTACACACATATATATATATATATATATATATATATATATATATATATATATATATATATATATATATATATATACAGCGTGTCCATAAATTTGGTGTTCACTTTAAATAATTTATAACTTATAAGTGTAAGTGCACATTAACTTTATGGACATCCAGTATACATACACACACACATATATATATATATATATATATATATATATATATATATATATATATATAATCATCCACAGACACCCGGTTTTGCTGTATCTCAGCTCGTCAGTGTGACTAGACGTCCGATCGCTTCAAATCGAGATCGAAACTCAACAAATTTGACATGTCAGAGATTATAACCTCCTATTAGCACACGTCAGAGAAAAGGAATTTTAACGCATTATATACGTGATATATAAATGCCATATCGATCGCCACAATCTCTTAATTCATCCGAAGAGGGATAAAAGTTAATTGGAAATTGTTTCAGTATTGAAATGCATTGAATATCTAAAACAAAATGCTTTATTTATATGTCTTATTAATTCCTTACTATTTCTTTATCATTTTTTATCTTTTCCAATCTATCTATTGATCTAACTTTCTATCTATATATCTGATAATGATAAGACGTACATAAATGTATTTTTATACGCTTCCTAAACTTGAAGACTGTACAATTCCCTCAAATTATATTGTTCATTTACATCAGAAACGGATATGCAATGTGATAGGTCCTGATCTAGCATCTCGTCTACAGTCATTTTCTCACAGATGTGATGTGGCTTCCCTCAGTCTTTTCTACGAATATTTCCATGTCAACTGCTCTGACGAGATACTTTCACTGGTAGACCAACTGCATGAATTTAAGCGTGCTACTAGGTTGGCATTTCGGTCCCACCCTTTCTTTGTTAAAGCGGTTAAATGTGGCCGTCACTTCTACTCCAACGGATTCTACCCTCGCACTTCCCGACAGTGGAACTCCCTTCCTCTTACTTGCTTCCCTGGTACTTATAATCTTGAAATATCCAAATGTAATGTCAATTGACATCTTCTGATACCTTGATGCTGATCCCCGTCTTTCTCCATATCCTTTCCTCAAATAACCATCTTTACTCTGGTTTTCACTCTCTGTTGCGTGCTAGTATCACTCCTGCTTTGAAATGCTTAAAAAAACATAAGAATAATTTGCGTTTTCAGTCAAATTTGTTCTTCAAAATTTTAAATGCATCTGCAATTGCAATAAAGATTTTCCTTTTCTTATAATAATTCACATTTTCATCTTTTGCGTCTTATTGGCTTTGTGGCCTTTCTTGAGATGAAATCATTTATAATACTTCGTATGTGTTTTGCTACAAAATATTCCGCAGACATTTTCTGATGATTCTTTTTTTAATGGTATCAATTGTCGTTATATGAATTGAAACGGAAAAAGGATTTCCATCACTGACTTTTCTAACAAACGCTTCCTTGTTGAAAAAAAAAAAGCTTTTAGTAAACATCAAAATTTGCAGAACGAATAATGAGACTCTTACTTTATTGTAATTGACCCAAGAAATCGATATCTCAATTTATTTTCCTGTTGAAATCCTTTTAAAAAATTCCGGTCCCAAGTCCATACAATGGCACAAATGTTGACCTGAAAACAATTTTTGGAGAAAATATTTTTAATAGTCACAGAAATTCATAAATAAATTTTAAAGAATTACATCCGTTTACATCTGGAAGTGATTTGGAAAACGCAGAAGGAAAACAACAGATTTAATGAGTTTATTTTTAATGAGTTTAAGAAAAAATGAAATCTAAAATACAACATATTGTAAACAGGAATTACTTTCTACGCTAACAAGTTAAGCTCGATTTTTAGCTTTTATTTTTATCCTATGCAACATCATTTTTTATTATGTCTATCTCTGTTGAATGAAAGAAAATGTTTGAAATCCCTGTGCCAAGACATCATAAAAATAATACCTGCACCATTGCTATCATGTTATTTGGACTCTCTACTTGGTAATAATTTCTCACTCACAGCGGATATTTCTACAAGCTTTTCGCTGAAAACATTAAAAATGTCATCGTGTTGAGGTGTTAATGTTGTACTGATTACTGTGGCAAAGAGTACACCCCTTCAAGTCTTAGACGACCAGGATTCTTCAAAATTGCGTTTTTTTTATTATTATTATGTATGAATTGCTATGGATTCCTGAGAAATATAGTATATTGATTCACTTCACTATTTGCAATTTAGATGTTTTCTTCTTTTACCCTGGTATGACGATAAACTACATCCGGTAGCAAGGCCTCTCATCTGGTGATTGTAGCTTCTGAGGAGCGTGGAAGCGCCTCTTAATTAATGTTGTTCCCATGTCCGCCTGACCCGGGGTGGTAGCACCTGTTAGGGTCCCAGCTATGGGAAAATATTGAAACACGAAACAAAAACAAAATACTATGAAAATATAAAAATACATTTTTGTAGTAAAAATAACCTCAATTAATTTTTATATAGTAAAACCACGAAAAATATCAATATATAGAAAAAGGACCAACAATGCATTTTATAGCAAAATGACCAATAATATATTTTATAGTAGAATTACTAACAATACATTTTGTAGCAAAATGACCAAAAATACATTTTATCTGTAGTTGAAGCCATACAAATGCGTTCCAAATATATTTAGTTGAAGCCATAAAATGTGTTTAAGATATTTAGGGTTCAGCATTAAATAAGCCATAGATGTTGATATGCCGCTAAACAAAATGAAACGACCAATAATCTTACACTGGTATCGACCTAATCCTGCTATTTAACCCATAGCTGGAGTAAGAAAATGCATGTCTCTCCATAGATTCCTTACTTTGTTTAATGTGAATTGTTTTTCTTTGTGTTTTCCATGGTTTTGAATTTTGTTTTTCTCACCCTAGACTGGTGGACACAAAAGGATAGTGAGCCCAGTTTACCCTGGGTGACAGAAGATATGAATTGGTGTCACTTCTAAGATTGCTGTTCTTTATTATCTGTGAATTGCGATGGCTTCTTGGGTAAGACAGGAATGGTTAATCTAACCACAGATTCGTTTAGCCTTACAAGCCAGGAACTATAATTTATTTATTATAGACACAAATAACTTTTTTTAATGTTACTTTAGGACATTCCATATAATTCTTTTCTTCTCAGCCTGTGAAGGACCTTTTCGAGATCTTTGATGTTCATGGATAATAATGGGTCATTACTGTACCTCGCTGGCCTGTGCGTATTGGTAGGAGCGGATGTGACATGCTTTCACAATCATGTCAGTATTCGATTCACCTCTTGGCAGAATAATTCTTGCAGTCGACTACCATTGCTTTCTCTGGCAGACTGCTTACCAACAAAAGCTAGAAGACCCATTGTATCCTTCTATTTTTTTTTTTTTTTTTGGAGGGGGTGAAAAGATTGAGTCATATTTTTCCCACTTGCACGTAAGTGAATCTAATGAACTCGACCGGAATTCGAACACGGTTCTCCGAAATTCTCATTCCGAGCCGTTATCAATAATTCTACCAGCAAACCAACAATTGACATAACCTGGTAATGTCAAGTGGTCACCCATCTAAGTACTGACCAGGCTTACCTTTGGACGTAAGTATTTTCACATAACTGTTTTCTTTGTAATCTGTTAATTGCCGTGACTTTTGCGAAAAACCACAGAGGGATTATACTACCCCAACATTTATATTACATATGAATAAGATTGGCAAACCAGGGGATATAGAAAGAAACACCAGCCATCCAAGAAAATAACTTCTCTTCACAACAAGACCACTATTATTAGTAGTAGTAGTAGTAACCGTTTTGTTTTTCGTCCCTCATATCTCACTTGGCGGCGAATACTAAGTCGATATTTCCCAGACAGTAGCCAAAATTGGACTAAAAACCATTTGTAATTCCTCTTCTGTAATCATTATACCTGGCTTATTGCCTGGATCCTTTCGTATACGTGTTTGCTATGAATTTAGACGAATTTATCTCGAGAAAGTTCGCAAGGCAAAACAGAGTCTGTTAGAGCAAAATTAGTAGCAATCATTCAATTTGAAAAAAAATTGGTGTTTGTTTTTATATGGAATAATAAACAAAGCTGTGTTTAGTGCGACTCATAAGTAATTTCTTAGGAGCCAACTGTAACGATGAATGTATAATCTTATTTTTGTTAAATATATCAAAATAGACGATAAAAAATAGGTTGAATACAACAATGTCCAGCACTAAAACAGTCTATTGACACGGATTAATCTCCACTATTGACCCCAAAAGCCGAAGAAAATGATTGTTGTGCGTGTGATGGGACAGTCGGAGTATTATTTATTGACAGATCTAAAAACGCAATGAAACACTAAACGCACCTTTATACGACCTGCAACTGATACGTGTCCATAAATTTTTGGTCGAAAATCATCCTGCTGTCATCAGTAAGAGTTTATTTTTATTTGTCTCCGTGAAAACATAAGTCCGCCAACAGGAAGAATAACACAGGAATAATGTTTGGAACTTTGCTGGTCTGTTCTACACCACCCATTATAATAGATTAACCTTGTACCAAAAAATATTTCGATCAAAAAGGCTTTGACAGGGAAAACTTTATTTAATGAAATCTAGATTCAAGAGTTCGTCGAAAAGGTTTACACCTCAAGAGCTGTGGAATTTTACTCAAAAGTTATCAAAGAGCTGGCAATAATTGGTAAGAATTCAATGCAAATAATAGTGAATATAGAATTGAATAAAATTTTATTGTAACTACTTTTTAATTATGTCTCGTATGTATATCGGTCAAGTTTAGAACTTGCTCTTTATCGGTGAATAAAAAAATGTCTTGAATAAACGACATTTGAGAAAAGTTAAAATGTAATACACACGAAACGTGCAATGACCTGCAAACAAATGTTTGAAGAAATTATTGCGAAAGTAAAGAGAGTAAAATGTAGAATATTAAGAACATTGATTGAAGATACGAAAGTAACAAAAATAACCCTTACAATGTCTTCTGTCTTTTTCGACCCATCATAATATTTCTCTCTCTTCATATATATAAGGTAAGGCGTTTCGAATCTTAAAGTTTCTTTAGTAATGTGTTATGAAGTATCAAGAGTGGTCTCCACTTGTTTTGTTACTCTCCTCTTTCTGTTTACTGGGACTATAAAAGGACACTATACGCGAACCTTTTATTCTTAGTTGAATAAAGCTTTCTTAAAGCCTACACCAACCGTACTTTTGTCATTAGATAATACTTATTTATTTTCAGTATTTATTCTGTCATGTATTATTTTTCTTTTATTTAACATTTAAAATATTGTTGTTACCACTACTACTAATAATAATAATAATAACAAGAATAATAATAATTATGAAATAGACAAAGTCCGACAATTATTTTAAGACATTTTTATGTTTATACATTCTTTTCATAGATACAAATATTAAGTAAATGCTCTGTTTACAATAAACAGTATTAACAATATTTACATCATATAGCCTGGCGTGCTTTTGCCGATTTCGCCACAGGGGAACGTCCGGTTAGCCAGATCGAATTTACTGTTTTAAACTACAATTTTCCAAGATTTTCTCACACATTATGAAATGGACAAAGTCCGACAATTATTATAAACAGAGCATTTACTTAAATATTTGTATCCGTAAAAGGGATGTATAAACATAAAATAATTGTCGGACTTTGTCCATTTCATAATGTCTGACGTCATTTGTTTACATTTGGTTACGCATCGAGCAGATATGAATGTACGTGAGAAAATCATGGAAAATTGTATTTTAAAAACTGTAAAATCGATCTTGCTAACCGAAACGCTCCTCTGTGGCGAAATCGGTAAAAGCACGTCAGGCTATATGACGGTTCCGTTTAGAATACAGGTTCGATTCTTGTCGGAGGACGAATATATTCTATGAAAATTTCTCAGACATCCAGGCCGGTAAATGTTGTTAATACTGTTTATTATAAACAGAACATTTACTTAAATATTTGTATCTATAAAAAGAAAGTAAAAATGTCTTATAATAATAATACTTACGGTGATAGGGCCTGTAAGAATTTTATGGGCCTTTACTATACACACAGACAGAATAATCAAAGGTAATTGACCAGAGATTGGGATCAGAGATCGCAAAAACAAGATGTAATTTACTGACATGACATTCCTTGTAGATTTTAAGATCTTCAAAAAACTTTCAAAATACAAGGACCTTGAAATCGAAATCTCAAAAATGTGGCACATGAGAACATCAACGATTCCTGTTGTAGTTGGAGCCCTCGGATTGATTGGAAAGAATTCCAGTGGACATATTGACGGGATTGCTTGTAGCCCATGCCTTAAAGAAATAAAAAGAAAAGATTGTACTCACAAGTACAACCCTCACCTTTTATCTATGTAAATTATGTGTTTTTTGTTTTATTTTTCTCAAAAAATAACCAGAGGAAAACGTCATGGTGCTATTTCTGACCTTAGGTCTCTGATTGGGACCCGGAAAGAAATGATTACACAACAGAAATCAAAGAAAATAATAATAATAATAATAATAATAGAAGCTTCATGGTCAGTTTTTTTTTTTTCCAGCAGACAGAAACAATCGCTGGACCTGAGATCTGGCTTTTGCTAACAGATAGTTTTCTAAAGAGGAACACACAGTCATTTATATTTGCAGCCTAGAAGCATGCTATCAGAATGAATGCAATCAAGGACAAGATCATAAGAAAGCAAATGCACGATGTGTGTACAAGCTGATGAGACAATTAACCGCATACTCCGTGAATGTTACAAATAAGACATTGGATTGGTAAGACAAGTCATTGGGTAGCCTAACATAAAATTATCTTCTGTGGTATGCATATAAGACAGAGGCAATCGTAGAAAAGGAGTGTCAAAGGTTATAGAATTTCACTTTTCCAGACAGGTAATGTTATTGAAACAAGAAGACCCGAACGCATTATTATACATAAGGAGAATAGCAAATGTATGATTGTTAGCCTTTTCTCTTCAGAAGCGTGAACATCAAAATAACTCCGTCTTGGGTATGACAATAAATTACATCCGTGTCCTGGGTAAGAGGATAAACTACATCCGTGTCCTGGGTATGATGATAAACTACATCCGCGTCCTTGGTAAGACAATAAACTACATCCGCATCCTGGGTAAGACGATAGACTACATCCGTGTCCTGTGTATGACGATAAACTACATCCGCGTCATGGGTATGATGATAAACTACATCCGTGGCCTGGGTAAGATGATAAACTACATCCGCGTCCTGGGTATGACGATAAACTACATCCGCGTCATGGGTATGATGATAAACTGCATCCGTGGCCTGGGTAAGACGATAAACTACATCCGCATCCTGGGTAAGACGATAGACTACATCCGTGTCCTGGGTATGACGATAAACTACATCCGCGTCATGGGTATGATGATAAACTACATCCGCGTCCTGGGTATGACGATAAACTACATCCGCGTCATGGGTATGATGATAAACTGTATCCATGGCCTGGGTAAGACGATAAACTACATCCGCATCCTGTGTAAGACGATAGACTACATCCGCATCCTGGGTAAGACGATAGACTACATCCGTGTCCTGGGTATGAAGATAAACTACATCCGCGTCATGGGTATGATGATAAACTACATCCGCGTCCTGGGTATGACGATAAACTACATCCGCGTCATGGGTATGATGATAAACTGTATCCATGGCCTGGGTAAGACGATAAACTACATCCGCATCCTGGGTAAGACGATAGACTACATCCGTGTCCTGGGTAAGACGATAAAGTATATCCGAGAGAAAAGCCTCTGATCAAGAGGTTTTGAGGAGCGTGGGATCACCTCTTAATTTCTGGTGTTCACAGTTCCATCATGACCCAGGGTGGTAGCACCTGTGAGGGTCACAGTTATGGGCAACTACTTGACCCCCTAAACTGGGGTCAAACACTATGAATGTGTAAAAATAAGTATTAATACAGCAATACATTTTTGAAAAAAAAAATTACCAGCAAGAAAAATCTTGTCGGTATTACATAATCCATTGAGGTTGATATATCGTAAAACAAACCCAACCAAACCAAACCAAAATAATTGAAAAGCCTAACAAATATTAGGATCTTTCTAAGGAATTGAAGATACCATGGAACATGATTGTTGAAATAATTCCTGTGAAAATGGAACATCTAGAAAACTGAAAGAGTCTTTAAAACGTTCATTAAATTGAAAGAGTCTCTAAAACGTTCATTAAATTGTGAGAAGTCTTTTTAACAAGACCATTCCTGAAGAACAGAATCCCCCAACGACAATGTGCGTCACCAATATAATAATTTTTATATTTGTTTACAATCTTTTGCTCCGACTTCTAGCGACAAAAAATATCCCTTTAGTTCATCGTTTATAATTTCGTTCGACATACCAGAGAAGCGTGCGTAGCACAATCATTCTTTCTTAGAGTTTGAAGTTCATATTTTTCTCCATTCCTTTCAATATTCAACAAATGAATGGCGCCAGTATTGTAGACAAGATTTTGTAGGCTGCATACTAGTAATTTTTTTAGAACGTTACAATAAAAACGTCATACGCATATCTTATAAGTGACGTCATATGTCCAAAGTATTCACAGCTATTGAACAGAAACGACCAAATTTGCACAGTATACGCAGAGCTTCGCTATGAATGTGCAAAATCTGTTCATATATATATATATATATATATATATATATATATATATATATATATATATTACAGTTCAAATATTTGCAGACAATCCTAAAATTAGAATACGACAAACTTACCAGAAGAGTGAAAAAAATGAAAGCTATTATCAAAAGAATCAAAGCGCTAAAAATCTGTGCTGCAGTAATCAAGGGTATTTTGAGACCCAAATTTAATCATAAAATGCTTTTTTCCGTTTTGTCACAATAAAATTTCTAATATATATATATATATATATATATATATATACTCGAGGTGGTTAGCAAGCTTGTCTCGCTAGAACAATTACGTGAGTTCGATCCTCACTCGGTGTCCACTACTTTCGGCCTTGTGCCACATCTAAGCTACGCTTGGAAAATCACTATATATATATATATATATATATATATATATATATATATATATATATTAAGGCATTAAAAACATTAAAAACAATAAATTTTGTATTGTAGGCCATGATAAGTTTAAAACAAAACACACACCAGTCGACCGGTTTCGTCCCCTCTCGTCAGAACTGTTAACGGGGAACTAAGATTATCAGGAAAAGAAAAAACGTCTGTCATGGATGATTACATTAACAAAATGTTAAGTATATTGAATGACCCTTCCAAGTTCCAACGTCTTGGTTCCATTGCCACTCATGATTCTACATTGACTTCTGAAATTCGATTTCAGAAACGTCTTGTCAAAAGGGGTAAAAAGTGGTGTTCTTTCTTCTGAAATGGCGGAGCAATTGAGACCGCTTGGCTCTATTCGTCCCCGTCTTTATGGATTACCCAAGATTCATAAGAAGGGTGCCCCGTTGAGACCCATATTCTCGATGAGTGGGTCTTCACAGAATAAAGTCGCAAAGTGGCTTGCTATAATGTTGCAACCAGTGTTGCAACATTACAGTTCCTTTTGTATTAAAGATTCATTTTCTTTTTCCAAATTCATTCGGAATTGTGATGCCACTCATGGATTTATGCGTTCCTTTGACATCTGTAGCCTCTTCACTTGTGTTCCTTTATCGGAGACTATTGATATTTGCAGCGATATGTTATATCGTAGCGATTTGACTCCTCCGAATATACCTGAAGAAGTGTTCGTTGAACTCATGAAATTTGCCACTCTGTTTGTCGATTTCAGTTTCGACAATATCATGTATCGTCAGATCGATGGTGTAGCGATGGGTTCCCCTTTGGGTCCTGTGTTGGCAAATATTTTTGTGGGTTTTTATGAAGAAAGCCTTTTGTTAAGTTCTGCCCGACCCAAGGTTTACTTTCGGTATGTGGATGATACTTTTTGTGTATTCAGCCATGAATCGGAAGTGCATCAATTTTTTTCCCTACTCAATGGTGTTCATCCTGCCCTTAAATTTACAGTAGATAAGGAGGCCAATGGTTCATTGTCCTTTTTAGATGTTCTTGTTCAAAGAACTTCTTCCTTGTTTATTACCTCTGTGTACAAGAGCCGCTATTCATTTTACCAGGTTTCAATTTTCTAAAAATATTCCATTTAATGGCCGGACCTCCTTCATTTTTTTCTCTAAAACTCCAATAATAATTTGCTAGCCTTGTATTTAACCTGCGTTCGGGTATTCTAAATGACGAGGTATGTTTATTCCACTTCTTTTTAAATTGGCCCTCAGTGCAACCAATGCATTTTTAGCTCTGCCATCGTCACCCTCTACCTCGGCACAATACACTAGACATTCTGTGCAACATTACTCCATTTAAGGAACACTTATTGTTCTCCTGCAATTACAAAACACCTTAGTTCCATTCCCCAAATGTTCTCGAAGATTTGAATTCCTTTTGTTCAACATTTTAATAATGTTGCCTAGGTTATTATTACAACTGTATCTCAATTTGATTGTGCTCCGATTAAATAATTTGTGCAATCCAGACGTCTTTGTGAAATACTTGTTTAAAAAGCTAAAAATTTTTACCCTATATTAGTTGTTACTTGCATGTTGAAAGGTGGGTTGAACCAGATAACTTTCCTTTTCCTTAATTTGCATCACACACATACACACACACAAGCTCACAGACGCCAATACACACAAATTTAACTCATACTATATATTTTATTGTGTGCGTGTGTATATAAATATATATGTGTGTGCGTGTGTGTGTGTAAGCAAGTGCGATAGGTAAATTGTCGCCATTTTATATTTTTAATTTCGAGCATGCGCGTTGTCTGTTTTCGATTTTTTTCGACTCCACAGTATAGTAGGGTCAGTTGGGTACCGTCTGTGAGAAAAGGAGCCCCATGAAGCAATTCACACCGCCAGAAATTTGGAAAAGGCATGCTATACTGCTTGGCATTCACGCCGGAAGCTTCAATATGAACATTTCAGTGTCTTTGAGTGTCAATCTGAGGACAGTGCTGTAGATTCAGAAAGCGTTGGATAAGTCTAATGCTGATTGCCAAGGTGTTTGCGGGGATCATCAGAGACTGCGACGTTATGCGTCCAGTCATCTTCCTACAGGGCCTCCGGCTCAACGCGAAAGCCTACATCAAGTACCTTGAGAAGATAGGAATGACCTGGGTCAAGAGGGTGGCTGTTAGGAGACCACATGTCTGGCAACACGATTCTTCACCATGACACAAAAGTATGAGGACCCAGTCATGGCTATCAGACAATTTCTACGACCACATCACCCCTTACATCAGGCCATGTAACTTCCCAGACAGCAACCCCCTTAATTTTTATATGTGAGGTGCAATTGAGCGAGAAACAATTAATACTCGTTGTAACACCAAAGATGAACTGAAGGCAAGGTCTATGGCATCATTCACCAACTTAAACAAAAAGGAGACCGTCCAGAAGAGTTGCAGGAGATTCAGAAGTTGTCCGAAGGTCGTGATAGAAACCAATCTCGATTTTTTTGAATAAATTTACCCTTTAGTATTTTGGAATATTTTTGTGTAATTTTGGTAAATCTATCTGTTAAAATCACATGACAGTGTTATTTTCATGTTTGTGTAATTTAGGCGAAAATTTATCCATCGCACCTTGAAAATAATAGAATATACTAAATGTATCTAAAAAAAAAAAGATTTATATCTTTTTTAAGTTCCATAAGTTGAAAGCGCTCATTTATCATAAATACTTTGAATGAATCGATAAAATAAATATTGAGGATTTTATTTTTGCTGGGTGGGTATTTTCATATATGATGATATATTCCATGCTCCGTATTTATATAACACGCGCTATCACAGCTCAAACTGTAAAACCGTTGTGATGGATTAGTCACATACATCAGAATTCTCATTCAATCAAATGCTTCCTCATTGGGCAATGTTTAGCAAGGCTAGTGTTTATAGGCCTCTGCCTCCTAACATATGGCTCTCTGGTACTTTCTCTGCTATTTAGCTCTAAGCAATGTATTTCTTTACTTTCCATCTTTTTTCTCTCATCCATTTGCACAAACACGACTTTATGAATATAAGCGCAATACTAGACTAACAACGAATTCTCAACGATATACAGTTAATTTGGCTAGATGTAATTCTTTTTTCTATGCTAAGAGTCTCTTTTCTCACACATCTCGCTTGTGGAACTCTCTTTCGATTCCATGCTTTCCAACCAATTTTCAAAAATTTAAATGCAATGTCAATTAACATCTACTGCCTCCATGATTACTCTTCTGTACTCGGTCCTTAGTGCTGTTTCTGTTTTCTAATTCTTACACATCTATTAACCCCTGCGTCTTAGTGGCTTTACTGCCTTGCTTAGAGTTAAAAAAAAAGAAAAAGAAAAATGGTTACTCGCTGTTTCCCTCTGCTTCTATTGCTTTCAATATACCCTCTTTTCTCATTAAGTGTCGAAGAAATTTTAACCGTCACTCATATTCTAAGCATAATTACCTTTTCGTTCCCATTTATCTTAAAATGCCTTCGTTGCTCACATGCTTAATCTGTTGCCTTTTTAGGATTCTTCTGCAGAATCACATTTTTGGCGCGTCGTCATCTTTTCGTCGGTAAAGAAATTGTCCAACATACGCTTCCATAGTGATATTCTATAACATTTGAGTATACTTATTGTTGTTTCCAATGACATTTTCCTGTTTCTTAATATTTTGTCAGTTTTTATAAGGCATCTTTCGTGAATAAATCTAGAAATATTCATATTTTTTCATTGCTGCTATGGCAGTTTTTCAACAGGCGGATATAACTTTCTAAACTGTTCCGCCATTAACATTAGACGCTGCAGGACTGTCACCTTCAGAGTGTTAGGTCACATTCCGTTTTTAGCAGTTCCAGATTCCCTGAATTCCTTCCGCATTCTGAATTTCATCTAGCATTTTTTAGCCTATACACTTATGGCATATACGAATTACTAAAATTTTCCAACAATTCCTGACGCAACTAAATTTCATCTTTCTAGATTCCACATCCGCTTCCTGGGGTTGAATTGGCTACAATTCGAGAATCAATGTCGTAGAGCTGTCCTGCACAATTAAAATATATGAAGGATCAAATTACTGGTTGAGGGAATGATGCAAATCAGTTAGACATGTGTAAAGCAACCAACCTTGCGATCGCCAAATTAGTTTATTTGACATATGTCGACATTCCAATCACCTGAAAAAGGCCGGAGCGTACAACGGCCGAAACGTTGTGATAAATATGGCGACAAAGATGAGGAAAACAGTCCGTTCAGCATCTGTCTATATTTCTGAAATGAGGTATTATGTACACTATTTACATTATTCGGACTATTGTCTTCATCTTTGTTGCCATATTTATTACAACGTTTCGGTCCTTCAGTATCTGTCTATATTTCTGAGATGAGGTATTATGTACACTATTTACATTATTCGGACTATTGTCCTCATCTTTGTCGCCATATTTATTACAACATTACGGCCTTTCAGTATCTGTCTATATTTCTGAGATGAGGTATGATGTACACTATTTACATTATTCGGACTATTGTCCTCATCTTTGTCGCCATATTTATTACAACGTTTCGGCCTTTCAGTGTCTGTGTATGAATTTATGGGTATTATAAAATTAATGTCTTCAGGAACCGTTTATTACCAGTGCTCATATTGCAATTTTTGCTGTTATCATTGCATGTTTTTACCAGAGCTCGTATTGAAATTTTTGTTGCTGTTATGGCGACATAGATGAGGACAATAGTCCGAATAATGTAAACAGTATACATAATACCTCATCTCAGAAATATAGACAGATACTGAAGAAGGCCGGAGCGTACAACGGCCGGAACGTTGTAATAAATATGGCGACATATATGAAGACAATAGTCCGAATAATGTAAATAGTGTACATAATACCTCATCTCAGAAATATAGACAGATACTGAAGAAGGCCGGAGCGTACAACGGCCGTAACGTTGTAATAAATATGGCGACATAGATGAAGACAATAGTCTGAATAATGTAAATCTCGGAAATATAGACAAATCTAAAAAGCCTCTGTAATTTTATCGGTCCTGATTTGGCATGTTGACTTCAGTCACTTTCCCGCTGCCATGGCGCGAATTCGCTTCGTCTTTGCAAAAAATATTTCTATGACAGTTGTTCTAACAAGATCTCCTGCTTGGTATGACGAAGTATGTTCGAATATAAGTAATGATAACTCCTATTCCAGAAATTCATACAGAAAAATGATTGTGCTTAAATTTTAAAATATTGGCTAAACATTTTCATAGATGTTTCACATAGAACGCACTAACTGATGCTTCTTTTGGTTGAGATGATCTTTATTCATGTCTTTGAAAAAAAAAACTAAACACAAAATTGACGCGGCTGGGCTTACTGTCCGCAGATGTCAACTTAATCTTCAATTTCAACGAAAAGAGAGGTTTCCGAATCGCGCCATTTCTTTGCAGACATAGGCTACGGACATTGGATGATTACCAGCAAGTACGAGAGTGTAGCTTCCATATTAAAATAGGCCGTGTGTTGTATCTGCTTTGTCGAATAACCGGGAACCGTTCTTAAATGTACATGAATAATATAGATATTTTCATGGCAATTCTTCAGATCATTGGCACCATAACCTGACGAATTCAAGCGTAGTACTAGATTGGCAGCTAGGTTTTGCAATTGAAATTGCTAGATGTAACCGTAAGTTCTATGCTAAGAGATTCTTCTTTCGTAGTTCTCGCTTGTAGAATTCTCTTCCGGGTTCGTGTTATTTACTCAGCTTTGATCTTCTGAAATATAAATGCATCGTCAATCGTCTTCTTAATTTCTGTACATTTATTGTTCGGTCTCCTTAATAATCTTTTTATTTTTCTCATTCGTTCATACTGCGTAATCTCTTGTGTCTTAGTGGCTTTATTGTCTTCCTTTGGGGTTAATAATTAAAAAAAATGATATGCAAGAAAAAATCGTATTTTATTTTATTTTATTTTTTTATGTATATTATCGATAAAAAATAAAATGATCAGCTTTAATGCCCGTCTGTTATTAAAAATAAAACATGTCTTAAATTATGTTTTTCTATTGGACATCAGAAGGAGAACTGAAACAAGCATTGGTGAAGTCCTATTTTCAATTGACATTTTTAACTCATCAAAGCAAGATGCGAGATATTCCAGTTCCGAAGTAATAGTTTTAACGTGAAAAAATGACGATTTTTAATTTTTTAAAAATTTTTTGGTTTCTGTTAAATATTTTAAATGGTAGCCATGTTAAATGTTTTGCCAATCCTTCCTTCCCTACAACGAAAAAATGTAATGAAATTCAACAGCGGGTGTTTCTAATTACTGATTACATTTGACTACTCATTTCGCGAGTTGGGTTCCATATTAAACCTGGCCTTTGTCATATCCGTTATTCTTTTTGCTTTTTGTTTGTTTGTTTTTTTTAATCACAGGGATTAGTTATTAGTTGTACAAAAAAGTAAAGCAATTTAGAGAGTGTTCTGAACAAGCTTTCTCGAAAGAAATAAAATGTTTTTCACAAAGAAAATTATGAGAAACATTACCTTTCGAAAGAAACTAAACAGCATTTGCACGAAAATCAATCTAATTTCGTTATCAGTTTTTTTTAATTAATTTTTAACAGGGTTTCGTCAACCCGGACAGTATTCGGATATCTAAATGGATGGGCAAGTAACAGAAATGCGAGTATTCTTAAAGAAGGACAGGTCTGAATTCAAATCTATGGAAAGTAACATGAAAGCATACCCTTATCCATCCCTTGACAGGGTATAAATCTGTGTCATAAGAACAACCCATAAAATTACACAGACTTTACCCACAACCCAGTAAATCCATGGGTCGTGAATGCCAAGAAAGGTAATAACTGAATATGGTTTATCTATTGCATTTAAGGCAAATGAAATATGTATTGGTGAATACATATTTCCAAAACGTTTGATTTTATTGTAGACTGCCCACAACGTTGCAAATATGTTGTCTTGTAACGTGTCAAGTGTTTCGAGAAGTTATTAGAACGTGTTGTCATCAATTTAAAAAATACGAAAAGATATTTTATATATTCTATACATATTGTTAAGTGAAGCAAATGTTTTCTGGTGTTATAATTTACCAGTGTAGATTTTTTTTCAGCTCTAGCAAAGTTGCTATAAGTGTGTGAAAACGTTGGAGATGAACGATCAGTTTTGAACCAGGAATATACTTGATTTTAACATTATTCCAGGAAGATATTAGAACGTGTATTTTTCAATTTAAAAAAAAAAATTATACTTTTTTTTAATCAATTCACCCCAATCAAGGCGATAATGTCACTAAGACACAGGAGGCTACTGAGAATGAAAGAGGACGAAAAGGTTTTAGAAAATCCGAATGATAAGAATGATAAACGGATTTATCTACTCTTAATGAAATATATACGTTCTATACATACTGTTAAGTAAAAAAAAAAGTATTCTGATGTTATAGGACGTGCCGGTGGTGTAATGGATAGCGACTCCAAACTGCGAATCGGAGAGCCGAGTTTCAATATCAGTTAAGATTGTTATATTCACTTACGCGTAAATACCCTTGAGAAAGGCATGAATCTACCTGTTCTACTGCCACTTATGGGTTAATTAGTAAGTCTAGTATAACTAAATCATTATTATCTCCGAAACATTCTTACAATCTAAAAATAGTTCGTAGCTTTAAATAACTAACAAAAGGTTTGTCTATATTTCTGAGATGAGGTATTGTAATTATTTACATTGTTCGGGCTGTTGTTCCCGACTTTATTGTCATGTTCACAACGTTTCGGCCGTTGTACGTTCCGGCCTTCTTTAAGTGACTGGAATTTCGATCTGAACTCTTTTTTTCGTTCACCTAGGTAGAATGTTCTAGTTCCATGTGCCATGCCTCTTCCGGATGTTCAGTTATCTCCCAAGTTTCCATGTAGATAAAAGCGTTGGTTAGATCCAGTGACTTGACCCAAAGACTTGTGAGTTCAATACCTGGCTACGGCAGAGATGAACAAAAACTTAGAGAGTTGAGTTAAACGGAGATACCTGAGACATCCTGAAGAGACATGACACGTGGAAGTAGAGGAAATAAAGGGTTCAGTGCATATAGCGGAAAACTTGAGCGCCGTGTCTTCATTTCGGTTTTACTAATAACAACGTTTCGGTCGTTTTCACCTCCAGACTTCTTCAGATGTCTGTTGTAGTTGAACTGAGAATTTTCTAACTTTGTCCCCGTGTATTACTTGTCTTTCCATCGAGTATAGACAGTTTTTGATTAAGCATTTAAATATCACTGCATATAGGAGAAAACTTGAGCCCAGTGCCAGAAAAATATACTGAGGAGATTAACACGTGTAAAAAACACAACACTGAAAAGGGAATAACTATTTTAAATATCAAATGTTTAATCTTTGTTCACTAACAACGTTGTCCCCGAATATAGATATTAATTTCTTCTTATATCACCTGAAACATATAAAAATATAAAAATTTTCTATGAATGAATTCTGATTACGATCGAAATTATTTTTCACATGTACACCTTGTGCAAATTAATTAAAATCCGCTTTAGTCTCCTTTCTTTCATCATACGCCAGTTTTAGACGAACTAGAGTGTCAGGGTGTAATCGATTTCTATTCTTTCCTCAGATTAGGTCATTTGCAGTAATATGAATCTATTTTGGGGTGTACGATGAAATTTGCTTGGCCTTGAAAAATATTACGTCATCCGTGATTGGATCAGATTTTTATCACACACAGACACTATTGTCTCTACTGTCGATTAATTGTCCTACGGTCATTGTCTTCGATGGACGTTACTCCAAGTAAGGATAGGAAAATTGTACAATGCCTCATCTCTGAGATATAGACAGATTCTGAAGAAGGCCGGGGCGGAAAACGACCCAAAAGTCGTAAATATGACAATAAAGACGAAGCCAACAGTCCGAACAATGTAAAAAGTATGGACAGATCCTGAAAAGATCGGAGGATACAACGTCCGAAACGTCATGACTATGACAATAAAGATGAAGACAATAGTCTGAAGAATGTAAATAGTGTAAAATACTTATCAGAAATATAAACAAATATTAATTTTATTCCCCAAATCTGACTATTCCTGTAAAAAACCTAGACGACATTACATAAGGATACGAATATCCTTGGTAGCAAAAAATGTTAATACAGTTTATTCTTTTTAGCAAAGTAAATTGTAATTAATCTTATATAGCAACATCTAATGGTAACTGTAGTAAAAACATCGATGACATTATTAAGAGTTTCGAATATCAAAGATCGTCGTGAATGCTTAATGGTAGAGTGGTATTGAATTGTGTGCTATGAGTGTAAGAATAGGTTTAGGAAGTGAAAAGGCGTGTAAATTACTCTCTCGGGTAGTTTGTAATATGTTTCTTAATCATCTCTCAGTTGCGTCTCTGTCTTTGGGCAGAGTGCGCTCAGGAGTTTCTCCGTCAAAGGACAGAGTCACAACTAGGAAAAATTATACTGAGACATGCCCAGCCCTGAGGAAAAGCTGCCCGAGGCCACGCCTTCTCATTGCACCAGAGAGAGGGACCGGTGCTCGCACCGAGGCTAGCGCAACCGACGCTTGCTGCAGCTGTCAGCAATTTTTATTCCTAGCCAGGTTGTACATGCTCGGGCTCCTCACATTAAGCCGACCTTGCTTCACAACCTGACCTCGTGGGGTTAAGTAAATACAAAAAATGGTGGTAGGAAGTGAATATTATGAGGTTAAATAAGATAGATAATGACTGACCCTTGACTTTAAGAAATTAAGATTTACTATCCTTTGCATAATATGATAAAGTATCTCGTAGGAACACAACATATATTTGTATATAAAAACCAAGTTACAACTCTGCACGAGCGAGAAAATAAAGCCATTCAGCCTCAAATCCAGAAAAGAAAGCAAACTAGACACACTAGTTTGTCCTTATCTCAATCGGCTCGAGAGATAACAGCTCTATATGAATCTTTCTGGGGAAAAACTACTATTCAAATAGGAGGCTTTTACCTTCATTTTTTTCCGTATTTCATCTTATTTCCCAGTGTGTGATAACTTACTTGGCAACATAGCCAACTTTTATCTACTAAATTTCATTTAATGTAAGGGTTGTGAGTCACTCAAGGGTAGAGAGGTATCGAATTAACTGTGTCTTATGAGAGTAAAAATAGGTAGTAATAAGTGAAACTTGAGTTAAAAAAAATTACGATTTCAGTGTTCATGGAAGCATCCATGCCACGCGAATATCTGCAAAATGAATACGAATATCTTTTGATATTGGAACCACCATTCAAATAGAATTGTTCTTGTTACTTATCCCACTTCATTTTTGGTAATTTTCCTTCTCTTTTCGAAATTCGGGACATTAATGCACCTGTACCAAAATTATTTTTAACACCTTCATCTTGTTTTCTAATTCACTGAATCCAGTTATTTCTTGTAAAAGAAAACGAATTTTTCACAGTTGCAAAAATATCATTAGGTAATCTGATTCTTAAAGAAACGGAATGTTATCGATGATTTGATGAAAGATTATGTTGATCTCAAAATAAAATTGACGTTATCAAAGAAAGAACGAAGTGTTCACCTCTTAGGATTAGGAAAGCCAGTCTTTTGAAGAGGAGGTAACTCTCTTGAAATAATTCAGGTTTTGCTTTTAGATAAATACGGAGAAGCCCCTTTTCAATTTGGGGGCGAAATTTGTTGACTCTAAATATGAATCATCAAAGATCGGATTATATTGTGAAAAAGAGAGATTAAAAGATGATGAAAAAGAAAAGGGAATGAAAGAAAAAAACGTGAGAGAAAGAATGGGCCGGAAGAAGGTTCTAAACAAATAAGGGAATAATGAAAAACAATAGAGAACAGAGGACATAGAAATGGTACCTAGACACCTTAAAGAAGAAGAAGAAGAGTGACTGTATGAATGTGTGTTAGAAAAAAAGGAGAGAGTAAGGGTATAAATGTAGATCAGAAGAAGAAGAAGAAGAAAGAAATAAAGGAAGAAAGAAAGAAAGGAAGAATGAAAAGTGTCAAATAATGTATCAGTCGAAGATGAAACGTAAAATGGAGCTGATGGAAAAACGTAATAAAGAAGAAGAAGGGAAGAAAAAGAAAAATGAAGAGGAGAAATATAAGAAGAAAAAGAAGAAAACGGGAGAAAAAAAGGAGAGAAAAAGTAATAATAAAATAAATAAAAATAATAAAAATCGAAAAAGATGAAAAGAAATAAAAAAAAGCGAAACAAAAGACAAAATACAAGTGTTAGAAGACACAAAGGAGCCTTAAAGGAAGAGGAGGAGAAGACGAAGAAGAAGCCGAAAAATAAGCAAAAAAGAAGAGAAGGAAAGAAGCAAGAAAATGAAAAGACAAAAGAAGAAAACTGAAAAAAAAAGAAACAAAAAGCACAAAATAAAAACGCAACAGGGAAAACGAAACAATTGGAAATAAAAAGTATTCACAAATAAATAAAGGAAAGATAAAACAAAAGAAAGAAATGCTAAATAATACAAGGAAACTTAGAAGGAAAGGAAAACCGGAAGAAAAAATACAAGAAGAAATGGAACAAAAAATCGAATAAAAAATAGTTAAATAACGAAATCAAATAAAAAGAATTGTTTCTCTCTTATTCCGCCGGAGATCGTCGGTTTGTCTTACTGGACTAGCAATATCTGATATCAGGTTATTTATGGCATTTCTGTATACAGGATAAATTACTTAGAGATGCCCCATCGTTCAAAGTTATCACCCACATGATACAACTTTGTTACACTATACATTGTTACTAAGCGGACATAACTTGGCGCAAGGCCACGACGCTCGCATTCACACTTAAGTTAGTAGACGCTTCAGTATCAACTTACTGAGCAACACACTAATCCTTCTGTGAACCTTCAGGATATAGTTGGTTATGGTCCTCCACAACCTCTCATCTGTTCTAGCTCTTGGCTGAAAAAATATAATCTCTTTTGCCTTTGCTTTGTTGGACAGACTCCCCAGACGATGCTTTCCTTACAACTACAATATTGGTAACTTTAAGTCCAGGGTCAGACGACATCTATCCTACATGTACTTAATAATATGTATTTTTTTTTATTCCTCCTCCCTTAAAAAATGTCACTCAGTAACCCTCTTCATTGAGCGAACCTTGGTGCTTTGTATTAAGTGAACTATCAGTAAATAAATAAAATAAAAAAAACTCTCAATTCTCGGTCCGCTATCCATCCATTCGAACTCGTCAGGTAACTGGCTTTCCGCATCTTTTTTGCCTTCGATATGTCTTGTGATTATCAAATTCTCCAAGCCGTCCTTCCTCATTACATGTCCAAGAAATGTAACCTGTCTCTTTCTGATTCTAAGTATAAGCCCCTATTTGGTTTCCAATATGATTTCTTCGTTAATTGCGCTCTGCGCCCATGCTATTCTCAGCGTCCTTCCTTTGAAATCCCCCCCCAGTTTCCTCTTCATCTTTGAAGATTGCCCAGTAAACTACAGGATTTACTAACTATAGATCAGTTAAACCCGGAACAACATTAAAATTTTCTCGGTTAATATCAAAGTAGTAAACGGTTTTCAAAACTAACTTCATAGTATTGTGTTACTGTAGGTAACATTCTAGGTTCCTTAATATTACAGTTAGTGAAGAAACAAAGACATAAAATCCATCGTTTGTACCAGTGATAACATTATAGTCAGGGTTAGTGTCGGTACCATAGAATGCAGCATAATATATTCAGGAATCTGATTTAGTTAAAGTAAGTCATGGATGAAGCGATCCAAGGATTTCTCTCAAATAAGCTAAAATGGAGTGGTTATATAGAGACTGTAAACAATCAAGTACGTTCCACGAAACTCTTGGACAAGCATTCTCCCTTGCATGGAGTATTGCTGCCATATATGGTCTGGAGCCCCTTCTGTTTGTATCAAGGTCCTCGATAAAATCCAAAGACAGATATGCAATGTAATTGGCCCTGATCTGGCATCTCGTCTGCAGCCGCTCTTTCATGGACGTGCCGTTGTCTCCCTCTGTCTTTTTTACAAATACATTCAGGGTAACTTTCGCTGGTTCCCAGACTTCATGAATTTAAGCGCTCAACTAGGCTGGCATCTCGCTCTCACCCTCTGTCGAAGCTTATAAATGTAGCCGTCTTTTCTACTCCAATAGCTTTATGTCTCGCACTTCTCGCCTGTGGAACTCCCTCCCCATTTCTTGTTTTCCTGATAGCTATAATCTCCAACTATTCAAATGTGTCTCAATCGATATCTCCAGATGCCTTGATCTATTCCCTAACCTCCTCTTCATTCTTTCCTCTATCACTTCTCTTTGCTCTCGCTCCAATTCTCTGTAACCCCTTGGGTGCTAGTGGCTTCCCGCCTTGCTCGGGGTGGAATTGCTTTTAAAAAAGTATATCTCGCCTTATTCTAATGTGGTTTTAGTCAGCAACCAAATATATAAGCATGCGGCCATTTGTAGTAGTATTAAGGATGTATTTATCTTGCGATATAACGGAAGTGTTCTTTTTGGTCAAATATTATCCTTTACGAGAGAAGAGTTTCGTTTGGTTTAACAGACCAATCCTTGCATCACACTTTCTTAGTCAGGTGTGGCAGATGAAGCTGGAATGTGGAATGGAGGTCTGACATTGCTCTCTCTCTCTCTCTCCCCTCTCTCTCTCTCTCTTTCTCTCTCTGTTTCCTTTGTTCGCTTCTGATCTTCAACAGTTGGTCTCGCCTATTCCCGACCTTCATGATCTCTTCCATGAACAACGTGCACTCATTGAAACATTATTGATAGGGCATTCGTACAGTTGTATTCGTACTTGGATGCGCATGGCGTTCCAATACAGAGTCATTGATGGAATGATCAAAAGATGCGTTAATGCCACAGTTGAATAACCGTTGAGAAGGCAACGCGAAACAGCAGCACTATGAATCTGCATCAAAAATCAATTCAATTCTTTTGATATTATACATATCATTCGCGTCTTTGTTGCTATTATCCTAACGTTTCGACATTAGCACCCCCGGCTTTCTTCAGGTTTTGAATAATCGTAATGGAATTTCGAACTGAATTTTTTATTTAATCTATTGCTTCGTTTCGTTGTCCAGTGAGTCAACAATATTTCTGGACAAAATCTTTCATTCTCTGATCTCCCTGTTCTAATTTTGAATGCAAAAAATACTCCTTCATTTTACAACTGTTAACATTTTACGTCCTGAATTTTTTATCCTTTCTTTCCTTTATAGGATTTTGTTTCCGGCAATTCTAAAGTCTGCTTCAGCTGTGTACTCTTAACGACTGAGTCTGAACTCTGAAATTTTATCATCTATTTATTTAATTCTATTTTAATTTCTCAGGTTCAATTATCGCCCGGTTCACACTCCTCCACAGTATTTTAAATAGTAGTAGAAGGTTTATCCTTTGTTTCCTTTTTAGGATTGGGTTTCCGGTTCCTTCGAATGTCTGCTTCAGCTCTGTAATCCTAACATTTGCGCCTGAACTCTGAAATTGTATCCTCTATTTATTTTCATTTTATTTTATTTTCTCTCCTCCACCAATAGGAGTAGATAGGTTCGCCTGTCGCCCGGCTTACACTTCTTCCCACAGATTTGGACAGGAATAGAGATTTAGCCCTTGTTTCCTGTTTAGGATTGAGTTCCCGCTTCCATCTAAAAGTCTCCTTCAACTCTACACCTAACGCTTGTCTTTTCCTACACTAATACATCTCCAGACAGTAGCCCTCTACCTTGAGTGTTTCTTGGGTCTTGTATTGGGTGAACATTAGTAAAAACAAAATCATTTCAAATTACGCAACAAAACTTTTGTTCGCTTAGTTAAAAACGAATACCGTAACATATATATCTAACGGCCAATTTAACTATATATATATATATATATATATATATATATATATATATATATATATATATATATATATATATATCCTAGTGCATAAGAGTTCTATCAAGAATTAAGTTATATATGTCTGAGAATTAGGTGTGGCATATATATTTACCTATTATTTATAAAATATGTTTTATGGTTTGGTTAATGAAATTTTACAGGCCGATTGCTATATATACTGACAATAATTTACATATATTGCAATTCAAAATGGTCACGGTTTGCTTTTAAAATAGCCATTAATTTCTCCTCAACGGAACTGCATAACTTCTTCAGCACCCCTTCGGTCAAATTGTAACGATGCTTTGTGTATTTTTTAAAAATTCTCTCTGTTAAGGTTTCATGTCCCTCCTCCTCATACTTACTCTTTCTCTAAATTCGTTTTTGATTTCCGGAGTTGTTTTTTCTGTTTTCATTTTGAATTTGTAGGTCTGATGATTTGGATCGTATTTACGATTCCAATGGAATAAATTATGACCATGGAATATTAGTGTTTAAGCCTTTTTTTATATATATATATATATATATATATATATATATATATATATATATATATATATATATGATGCCTGATGATAAGAAAATCATAAAATTCAGGGTCACAAACTCATATGCATAAAACCGAATATGTTAGTAGTATCACTGATATTGAGCACTTTCCAACAAGTACTGCCCATGTAAAATAATATATATATGTGTGTGTGTGTGTGTGTGTGCGTGTGTGTGTGTGTTCTAATGAACTCTCCCATCGTTTTCGACATATGAGGGTCAAGAAACTTATTTCTTTAGAACCAACAGCTAGAATACCCTCATTATTAGTGAAAGTTTGTGCAGAACCAACCACATTTGGAATACAGATAACTGGTGCATAGTATGCCACAATGTCCTCAAACTAACCTCGGCACATTTTGTATTCAAAGTTGTACTTCTCCTAGCCCGTTCGCCACCCACGAATATAGGACACGGTCTGTCCTGCTATTTCCCCAGAGCTGAAGGTTGATGAGATGGAATCATATTTTCCCCAAGGGTATTAGCACGTTAGTGAATATAATGTACTCGACTGGAATTTGAACTCAGCTCTCCAAGCCGGTATCTATTTCCCCAATGCGCCTCCATATATATATATATATATATATATATATTGATATGTCCCAGAAAGGGATATATTTGTTCGATTTAGCAAAGTGGTTTTGGACTAATGTCACCGAGTAGGACAATCTAGCAGGTAACCGTAATGGACTGGTCCTCGTCGTAGTGGTAGACAATAGGTGAAGACAATAGGCGTGCCCCTGTACCTCCACATCAGTCTGTATTTATGGCTGACACCAGCCAATCATATTACTCTGAAGGGGAACCCAGGTGTATGCATATTCATTACATCATATATATATATTCATTACATCATATATATATATATATATATACATAAAAAAATACAAAAGCAAAATTATTTCGTCCTCTCATGGACTTCGTCAAGGCAAATATTTTTCGAGACATGAATGTGATTCGTATATCCCACAGCAGAAATCATTTAAAGCTGATGTAATCCCTTATTATGAACAGTATATCCAAGCAAGCCTTAATAGCGTTAATTATGAGCAACGCCATTTTGAAAATTAAGATAGTGTCTACGTTACGCAATTTTTATTATAATTGTATAGACAATTGTATGATGAGGGTTATTATTAATATAAATGCAATGTTAATGATTTTAATGTAGACAATTGTTTTAAATTAGTCCATAAAATGATTTGTTGCAAATCTTAAAGACAGACTAAAAGTCTATTAATTATACAGGGTGCGATGGGTAAATTATCGTCTAATTTACACCAAATAGAAAATAGCGCTGACATCTCATTTTAACAAATATATTTACCAAAATTGCACAAAATATCTTGAAATACTAAAATTTATTCAATAAAATCATCATTGCCTCCAAACCAAGAATTCCAGATGACTTCGGAATTTCCAGCACTTCTTTTGGACAATTCCCTTGTTTAAGTTGGTGAATGCTGCCATAATCCTTCAGTTCATCTTTGGTATTACAAGGAGTTTTGTTGGCCTGTCGGTCAGCTGCGCCCTACACATAATAATCTAGTGTGTGCAGTCTGGGACTTAGGGGCCCAGATCTAAGGGGTGATGTGATCGCAGAAATTGTCTGACAACATAACTGGGTTCTCCTGCTTGTGTGGAATAGTGCAGAGTCCTTCCAGAAGCCACCCTCTTGACCCAGAACATCACTACCTCCACAAGACACTTGGTGTATGCCTCCTTGTTGAGTCTGAGGCAAACATGCGCGAAATTAAAAATATGAAATGGCGATAATTTACCCATCGCGCCTTATATATATATATATATATATATATATATATATATATATATATATATATATATTATTTTTTAACTTTACAGTCTCTTTCTCATAGACAAAAAGTCGCAAGACTCTCGCGAGCCTATCGCTATTTCCATGAAAAGTCTTCTGAACTATATTTCTTAGTTCCACCAGTTCAGACTTTCGCATCTAAGACCTACCAATAACTGTCTATTTGTCTCTGAGATTAGGTATTATGATGACTGACATTGCTTACACTATTCGGATTGTTATCCTCGTCTTCATTGCCATATTCACAACGTTTCGCCTTCTATATCTCTAAGATGAGGTATTATAATTACTTTCATTATTTACATTATTCGGACTGTTATCCTCATCTCCATTGCCATATTCACAAAGTTTTGGTTGTTGTACGCTCCGCCCTTCTTCAGGTAATTGGAAATTCGAATGGAACCCTTTATTTCGTTCAAAGGCGTAGATTGTTCTAGTTCCCAGTGCCATGCCTCTTCCAGATGTCTCAGTTATTTACCTTAAACTCAACTCTCCACGTTTTTGGTTCACCAATGCTGTGACCTGATACTGAACTCACAACTCTATGGGTCGAGTCACTAGATCTAACCAACTCCTTTTTCCACTAGGCCATGTGTCCTTGAGAGTTTTGAGTTAAAGAGAATTGACCGAGACATCCGGAAGAAGCATGACATGTGGAACTAGAACAATCATCCCCAATCGACGAAATAAAGGGCTCGGTACGAAATTCCAATCAAGTGAAGAAGAACGGAGCGTGCAAGGGCCGAAACGTTGTGAATAGGGCAATGAAGATGAGGATGACTGTACGAATAATGTAAATAATGTAACCAAGGCTTACCATGTTACGTCAAACCATCTTCATTGCCTTTGAATACTATTCAATAAAAGGGACGTCCATTTGAACAGTTTCTTTTTAAGAGTAGCTGCTTTGTGGAACAGGGTCCTAAAAGTATGCTTCACAGATCTTCATATTCTGCATATCCTAACTCTTTCTCTTTCAACAATCTCTTTCCGAAACTTTCCATCTTGTGTGGTTCTTACTCGTTGGGGGAATAATGTATTTTGGAAGCTTACTCGGAATATTACTCCAAATTTCGCAAAGAGCTTTTACTTATATGTTTATACCCGATATCATACGACTTGACATCAGGTAAAACACACAAAAAACTCACAAAAAACTTAACAATTATTCTGTTTCCATTTAATTTTTCTATCTAAATATTCCTGAGTATGACGATAAACTACATCTGGCAGCAATGCCTCTAATTGCGTGACTGGAGGTTTTCAGGAGCGTGGAACCACCTTTTAATTTTTGTTGTTCCCTGGTCCAACCTGATGTAAGGTGGTAACATCTGTTTGCGTTTCAGCTATGGGTAAATAGTTGACCCCCAAACTGGGTTTAAAACACTATGAAAATATACAAATATTTTTTTTTATATTGAAAATCGAAGCAATTCATTTTCATAGTAAAAAAATTAACAGATTTTTGAAAATAAAATAGTAGCAATATTTTCTTTGTATAAAAATTCCAGCAATAAATTTTTAAAAAATACCAGGAAAACATTTTTGTAAAAAATACATTTTTTTAAATAATAAGCAATACATTTTTGTAAAGAAAATTAATAATACTCTTAATAAAATTAAATTTCGGCATTAAATAACCCACAAGGAACTGATATGCCCGTAAAAAATAAACACTTTACAATCCAAAATATACAATAAAAATGTTCCGACGAAAGATCGCACTGTTAGTCGTGAGTTAGAGTCTCATTAGGAGACCGACACTTCCCCATTTTCCAAGGATAAACTAAACCTAATATATTTGAGGAGTTATAGATACTTGTATTTGTGTTTGTCTAATATGGATACAACCTCCTTCTGGTATAAAGTTTGAGCTTTACATATGCAAATTTTGCATCGGCTTTGCAACTGATATGTCGCTACCGTTCATTTTTGTTTACACTGTCATCATTATTTTTCTCTATAATCTGCATTTTTGTTTTTTTTTATTTTTTTTCTGAATAAATATCATGTCAAAATTCTCCCGGGGAAAACCCATTTTCCAACCCCAGGCACATAAATATGGAAAACTGGATGACAAAATAGAAAAATAATCCTATATAAAACGTTTCGTCCTTCAGACAAAATATTGTTTTTATTGATGAAATCATATACACTACTGGTCAAAATCTTATGGTCAATGAAAATAAAGAAGAAAGATACCTTTTGCGTTGTTAGACTCCAACACTTATTTGAGTCGGGCTTATTCCCTTTGTTCTATCTGTTATATATAGTGTTATGAAGATATAAAAAAAGATTGTCATAATTTCTACACACTTGTACAAATTAATTGAAACAAAACGAATAATTCCGTTATTTACTTCTTTTTTCGTATTTTCCTAATGAAACATGACCCAGTGCACATGTTCGTCCTTCGTATGTCCATTCCACGAAGTCGTTCCTTGCAGATTGATCACTGATTCTCGTTTTAATTTAAATCAGGAGAGTATCCGGTTTATTCTATAGTACTTTGATTTGCTCACCGGTAAGGCTTGTCAATGTGCTCGTGCAGCGTTACAATTTTCGTTTGCATACTTGTAGTAACATCCATCGCAGACAATGGCCGTAGGACAACTAATCGACAGTTGAGACAATAGTGTCTGTGTGTGATAAAAATCTGATGCAATCACAAATGGCGTAATATTTTTCAAGACCAGACAAATCTCATCATACACACCGAAAATAGATTCATATTACTGTACATCACTGAAAATATCCTAATCTGAGGAAAAAACAGAAATCGATTACACCCTATCACTCCAGTGGGTCTAAAACGAACCGTATGATGAAAGAAATGAAACAAAAGCGGTTGTTTTAATTAATTTGCACAAGGGTGTACAGTTTTGCAGTTTTCATTAAAAGAAAAATAATTTAAGATAAAAACGTACAGAATATACATTTAAGTAAATTTGAGTCCAGATTTATTTAGAATTTCTACCTTTCTTAATAAAAACGGTGTTATCACAATGTGTTATATTAAAAAAACGACATCCATAAAAAAAAAACATGAGAAGAAGGGATTTCAAATTTAAATTTAAAGTTTATGCATTTTTCACCATGTTTAATTTTGATCAACGCGTGTTTATCATTTCGTTACTTCATCTGCATATATATAATTTCACCAGTAAAAGCATTATTTTTCTGAAGAAGTCCTTTTGAAGAATAAAACGTGTTAAATAGGATTTTTGCCGCTTTCATCAAGTTTCTCAACTTTAGTCTGATATATAGTATTTATATATCAGATTCACACATAAATATCTAAACAGATCTGTGTGATCAGTATACGAAAGTGAAAGTCGATTCACATCAAAGGACAGTGAACGCTGATTACACACCAGATGTGTCTCGTGTCTCTAAAAACGAGTAGATGCTTTACGATTTACTATTTTTAAAATGAACAATATATCATAACAATCGCGTCTAGTAGATATTGCTACTAGAGTAATCTTGATTGCGATTGAATGATTTCAATTCTTAGAAACTTTTCATGAAGAAATTTAATGAACCAGTCCAGTAGACCATTACGATTATATGCTGAGTGCACCAGACTTATAGATCTTGCCATACCAAAATCATATGTTTCAGGAAAACTACTCAGAATGCATATCTGTATAATAGTTAAAATTACTTTTAGAAAACTACAAAGACGGTTTAAGCCATGTATGATAGTAACGATATTTCCTCTCAAAGAATGGTCGTAGGCTAGCGGGGAGAGCGACTGAAACTGTAATAAAGAAATTGGTTTCAATGAAACAATATATAACAGATCATCTTGTGCCAGTTGCAGGAATAAATTAAAATAAAATGAACCCTTTTCGTATCATGCAAAAACATAAAACACTGGAAATACAAAGACTTTGATTCCTAAATTCGAAAATGAAACTCTTTCTCCTTTTATAAGCTGCCTTTACTGGGATCGGACGTTGCGTATGACACCGTTTGGCTGAATCCGGATATGGATCGAAAAAAGAAAAAAACGTTTCCTTCAATTCACGTGCCTTCACATATACCAGAGAGCCTATGTCTATGCATATTAGCTAGTAATCAAAGGAAAACGTGGCTTCATTCTGTGAATATAAGAAAATTAAGTATCTCTCTCTCTCTCTCTCTCTCTCTCTCTCTCTCTGTGTGTGGACTATAGACGATTTTAAGTACAGTGATGATGCGATTGTGTAGAATTCTGCCTCTTATAATTATTTTGAAATATTTGAGATTATAAACGTAACAATGCATTTCTTGGTGTATAGCGAGGTGCGGTGAAGTAATGGTTAGCGGCTCGGGTTGAGGAATCGCAGATCCGAGTTCGAATTCCAGTTGGATCCATTACATTCACATACGTGATAATACCTTGGGAAAGATATGTATCCTCTTCTTCTCCGCTCAGCTATAGGTAAATAGCAGGACAGACTTTGGTGAAAACCGGTCTAGGAGAAGAAAAACTCTGAAATTAAAACCGGCCTTTAGAATGTTTTGATTCCGTCAGGTTATCTTACCCAAGAAACATCAATTCTACTTTGGATGAAATATACATGGACCCCTTACGACCCTATGGGTCACGGGATTAAAAAAAAATGCATTTCTTGTAATTATTTGATGAATCAGTTCTTTTTACAGTTTACCGACAATGTTTTTGGATATTATCTCCGAAATCTTTGAAGTGTAAGTTTTTTAATATTTGTACAAACAGTAATGTGCTCTCAGTCGTTTACAAGTATAAGGTGACTCAGAAGTTAGAAAAATGTCATCGATATGAACTTCCAGATATTAATAAGCCTTTTTCAAAATTATCATTTTCTTATTGATAGACACTGAAAAAAGATATTATTGGAGTCACTATCGATATAAAATATTTATATTACAAGGATTCATCATAAAGAGTATCGTAGTGAAATAGAATAATTTCATTCGAAATTCGGCAAAGATTGTTTATGCAGAATTCAAAGAGAACAAAGGGAAGCGAATGAATCGCTTTTACACTTTACTTTGTCACATATAGATGTAAGTTTTTATTATATAATTAAACAAAATTTTCTTTGATTCATTGTTTAACTTTGCTTTCTTGACCAGTCTAGGTTGATACAAAAGCTAGTCGTGTTCAGTATATTTACTTTTATATACATTGCCAATACAAAAGGAGATGTTGCCTAATACTTCACAAATCTTTGTATAAAATAAAAAGTATCTAGTTTTCTTATTCAAATTTTATATAATTTATGCTAATGATTTTGATTTGAATTAATAAGTCTTGATATTAATTCCTTTTCCCCTTACTATGCTTCTTTTTACAAAAAAAAAAAAAAATTATAAAGCATAAGTCTATCACGTTAAAATACTGGTTCTCATATGATTACAGAAGTTATGCAATGTCAAGCCTGGTCAGTACCTACGTAAATGACTGCTTAGGAATACCAGATGCTTTAAGCTTGGGGTGGAGTTGGTGTAATGAATAATGGTTCTAAATCTGATAGAGTTCCAATACCATTTGGGTTTTTTAATTTATGCACAAATACCTTAGGGAAAGACATGAATCCATCTCTTCTCCCCCAGCTATGGGTTAATTAGTAGGACGTGTATCACTAAATTATTATCCAAAATAAAAAAGTTTTACAATAAAAAAAGAAAATCTTCGATATTCATTGACCGAAAACCTATAGCTACTTTCTGTTGAAATTTATAAACTATTTCTCTTACAAAAATTCTTCAGGAAAACAAGTTCCTCAAGTCTAGTAGCTGTTATCGTTCTTTCCAGTAATGATTGGTGTTTTCTTCCTAGCCTTTTGTTTGATGTAGTGTGAAAGTTCAGCATTTTGATTGTTTTCTCTTCAAATTACACATGCTATCCATTTTATTTGTTGCTACTGCTGGAAGTCCTCAGGTGATGTAGTTTCTGTTATTTTGTACACATTTTTCTGATTCTGTAGCGCCAGTCCACAATGTTCGAAGAATGATAGTCCTCTCTAAGACCTACGGATTGTCTTCACTGGAAACTATCTTTACTGTTTATCGGAGAAAGTGTTTTTATACAGCTGGGCGTTTATATATTCACAAGAAAGCCATGCAAAAAAGTTTCCAATTAACTTGGCTATATAAGAACATGACATAAAGTTCTGATATGAATGTTTTGTTTGTGTAGCAATTTTAGGTATTGGCAAAAGTACCCCTAACTCAGCCTGTTCAGTTTTCTTATCTCCGAGACTAAATTTCTTATAACTGATCCATACACTGAGCTATATGAAGTATTTAGTTTTATTAATTCCAAATCCTACTTTTGGGGATGGATTCAGGGTAGTTAAATCATTTCTTTAATTCTAATTCCAAATTATAGTTTCAGTTTGAAAATGTTCATCGGTCTTGGAACACTTGGTAGACCAATGATTCCCAACGTAGCGCCATACCCCACCCCTGGGGCATGTTAATATTTTGGTGGGGCATGTTTAGGATGTGCAGCCTTCGGCTTTCTATACTAACAGAATATGGAGGCAATTTGAAAAGGAGTTATTAACAGTGAATTGTTTTCTAGTGAGCTCAAATTTCATTTTGCATTATTATTTCATGATTAAAATAATCAAAGTATATTACAGAATAAACTTTCATTCAAATATTTTATATTTCTACCTTTCAGTTCTCTATTATATGTTTTGAAACTATATATATTTAACTGTCTTTTTGTTTTTTAATGTTTCTCTTAAATGGACGCCATGGTCTTTGGAGGCTTGTTTAGAGACAAAGTTAATGGCCTTTTAAGCTTTCTTCGCGTGAATTGCAGTAAACTTTTGAATATGTGACTTTTGAATTAAATATCATGGGGGTGGGCACCAGAATTTTAGAAATACCAAAATGCGGCATACCCCAAAGTCGGTTGGGAACCACTCGTTTAATGTACGAGAATAATTTTATCTGAAATTTTCTCCCATTTTTAATATAAGGATATATATATATATATATATACAGAGAGAGAGAGAGAGAGAGAGAGAGAGAAGAAATATAGTCTTAAGTTGCGCTATATTTATGGCATAAAATGTTCATTATCAAAGATAGAGCGTGTGTAAATATAAAAGTGAACATTGAAGTCAACACTTAGAGGCGACAGTCTGTTTCATGCTAGACGCAGCCTGTTTCATGTTAATGGCCTTTTAAGTTTTCTTCACGTGAATTGCAGTAAAATTTTGAATATCTAGGAATTAAATATTATAGGGGAGGCACCAGAATTTTAGCAATACCAAAGTGGGGCATGGCCTCAAATCGGTTGGGAACCAATGATTATGTTGATTTTTTGTTCAAGGCTGTTATTATCCCAAATATGAATACCTATATCATCAGCACAGATCTCCTCATCATCAGTTCTCTGGCGTCGAGAAGGAAAACAGGAGTGCTATTTTATATTAAGATATTCGTTTTTGGATGTGGTATGGAATGCTTAAATTATCAGTGCCCATTTCTTCACACATGTTTGTAGCGTTGCAGACACCAATTTCGTTCTCCGAGTGTAGCTTCTTCCAGTCAAAGGTTTGTGGGTTTAAAATATCTCTTTGGTCAGATCATCACCGAGGAAATAAAATAAGAAATTGTAGCAGTAGGTGAATTTCATTCTGGTTGTAAACTGGACGAGCGAGATACAGTTGAGGCAATCTGAGTGAACGAACAGTCTAACAGGTGTGCTTTATTTTCCCCTCTTTGTGGCTTTCCGTGGCTTTTGCTGTTAGGAACCACTATCTTATAGAGAACAGTATTATTTGTTCTGTCAGTTCTGTCTAAAAAAGTAGTTAATCAAGAAGTCAGGGTCTGGCCTCAATGCCCTTCTTTGTCAGGATCATTTCACTTGGTTCTTGGAGAGACAATAACACAATTTCTGTAACATCTTTCAGACGTTTTTCCTTTAACAACATATCACCTGACACTGATATCGCTACATATGCTTCTCTATACGTAGAGCATCTTGAAAGTATTTTCTCTCGGGCAGCTTAACGAAGAGAATACGTTCATTTGAGTAAACTAATCCGCCATGAATATCTTTCTTCTAATAAGATTTATTTTCTCAGCCTAATAGATTAAAGCGTTTTTGAGAATTTAGCTCTATAGTAATTATGAGTTAAATCCCTCTAATTGGTAGTACAAACGGAGAGGGTAGTAATATGACGGGTAATAACAGAGAACTATTAAGACTATTTAAATCATTTCACTCTAAGAAAGGTGATAATGCCACTAAATGTCAAGCATTACTGAGAGTGGAAAGGGGAGCAAAAAAAGCGAGAGCGAATTCCTGATGTAATGTAATAACCAGTCACCACCATGAATGATTACACTCTAGGTAGTAAGTACCTATAAAGTCAACCATCTACAAGAGACTTAGGGGAAGTGTGATAGAGACGACGCAAGCACATCCGATCTTCCAATTAGTAGCACTCACTACTAGATTGACCTGTGTGTATAACTGTACCGTATTTCATATTGTACTCTTTCTTCTATTATCCACCTGGTGTTAAGTATTTATTCCCTTAGCACGGAATATAACAGTTTCACGGGCGAAAAATGCAAGAAAACAATAGAATTTACGGTTACATGTAGGAATAAAACGCTGAGTCCTATTTTCCAATCTAGTAGGACGTTTAATTATTGCGGTCGAAATAGGAAGTAGGAAAACTCATTTAATTGCCATGAAAAATATATATAAACAGAAAAATGCCACACGGAAGCCACGTTACGGAGTTGAGGAAGCGACGGAAGTCAAGATTTTACGTCAGGACCGCTAACATTACATAACCCTTTGATATAATGGAATATGCCTACACCTATGTTCCCCCTCACTGGAATATGATTGGATGGTGTCCGCCATAAATACAGACGGACGTTTAGGTGAGTCAAAGAGCCTTAGTCTGAGAGCTAAGTCTATAACGACGTCCATTGGACTACGGCAGTGATCTACACTTCTTACCTGCGACTACGACGCGTAACAGTCGATTACTGCTACCGTATTCTACTTGGTTATAGTAGCCAAAATCACTTAGCTACTTCGTTCTGATATATCCCTTTCCGGGAAATATCAGATAGATAGATTGATAGATAGATAGATAGATAGATAGATAGATATGAGCAGACTGAGATAGATAGATAGATAGATAGATAGATAGATAGATAGATAGATAGATAGATAGATAGAAACAGACTGAGATAGTGATATAATGGAATATGCGTACAGCTGTGTTCACCCTCTCTGGAATATGATTGGCTGGTATCCGTCATAAATACCGACGGACGTGTAGGAGAGTCAAGAGCCTTGGTCTGAGAGCTAATTCTATAACGACGCCCATTGGTCTACGCCATTGATCTACACTTCTTAACCTGCGACTAAGACGCGTACCAGTCGATTACTGCTACCGTATTCTACTTGGTTATAGTAGCCAAAACCACTTAGTTACTTCGTTCAAATATATCCCTTTCCGCGATATATCACCCTTCATACCCATTAACAAATAATTTAGTTCGAAATTCAAAGGCAGTTATCAGGATCGACAGGCACCAAAAGAACTCCGTCGGGCATAACTGTCCAAACGCTGTTATAATATCAACGAAGACGGGGACATTAATCCGAATTTAAATAATGTGAATAATTGAAAGGAAGAAGCCTGAAGAAGTGTCAAGGGTTGTGAATACCTCGTTTGCTATAATTTATTTCTTTTCTTTCATAGACCAAATTGCGATGTAAATTAAAATGCACCTGGCAACATATGTTCCTGAATATTTCGGGCATCGTATTTAATTTCATTTCTATTTACAACATATTTGTATATATCAATAACACATATACATATATAACTATCTTTCTCTGGATCTTTCTCTATCTACATATACAGCCAAACAAATTTTGTTAAATTCAAATGAAAAGGTTTGTCTATTTAATTTTAATATATTTTTTCTATTTCCGATGTTACATATTATAAATATAACTTATTAAGCATTTTGTTAAATTACATTTACCCTCTCACTTTTGTTTCTTAGGAAACTGCATTTTCTGGCCGGTATATTTTATGTAACCATATGTATCCGCTTTAAGTTTATGTTTGGCTGCTGTTTGTTGCCAATCTACGAGCCATGATCGTTTTATAAAATAATAATTTCTTAATTTTTACTTTCTATTAGCTTAAATTTAACGTAGGTCATATTTAGTTCGTTGATCGGAGTAAAGACCTCAAATTTTATAATACATTTTTTTTCTTAAAAAAAAGAAAGAGCTTGTATTTTCCTTTTAAATCTAAATAAATCGTTCACTCGCCGGCATTTTTGCAATCGTCTGATGAGCTGCATTGAAATTCGACTGCAATTGTGTAGCGATTTTTACATGTTTTCGGTGTAATATCCTAAAATAAATGTTATATATATATATATATATATATATATATATATATATATCGCTATCACTTGACTTAAAATATTTTTGCCCTTCCTTGCCTTTAAAGGAGTACCCTTTGCCGTGCTGATGTTGCTACATGCCTTACTTGCTGCGAATTTTTTCTAAGCTCTATACTAAACATGAAATCTCTTACGAAAAAAGAACTAAACAAAATGAACACAAAACGATCAGCTTTAAAAAAGGACTCGTAACTGGAAAAACCGAATGAAAACAGAATGTTAACAACAAATACTTTTTCACACCCAACCCAGTTCTACGGAATCAGAATCAACGTTGAGTTTAAGCGAGCGAATGAACCAATTGGAGTAAAGTGTCATGCAGATTTAAATTTTTCCCACTTGTGACGAATGCAGCTATCGATTTTTTCGCATGCTAGCATGCTAGTTAAAATTCGTGTCAGGCAGCCGATGGCTCTCACGCTGGCCAATAGAATCTTGCTGCCTATTCGTGGCAGCCAGCTTTAGGCTCTCACTCTGGCCAGTAGAAACTTGCCGCAAACTACAGGAAAACTGCCGTAGTAGCATGAAACAATCGATTATTTCCACTATCGATGGGAGTTGGGAAATGCAAAGTCGGTCTTGGCTTTCTTTCCGCTAACTTGGAGCATGTGCATGTAAATTTTGGTGCAAATCCGTCGAAAATTGCGGCCATGTATTCGTTACACACACACACACACACACATCCTGCCTTTCATAGATAGAGATTTACATACGTTCTATCTCTGATATTGAGCACTTTATCCCATAAATATAGCATACCTTAAAACTATATTTTTTCATATATAGATATAGAGGAGGAAGATCGAGATCTAGACATAACATATAAACTTGGAAATAGACAACTATGTAATATAACGACCTAACAGAACTAAGTAGACATAGATCTGGAGATAGGCTAAATTACGTATCGGTCACGTGTTACGTAATAACGTTTAGATGTTGAGAGTGAAATCAAAATACGGGGGTGGGTTGAAAGGTTCAGAAGACTGACTATGAAAAACTGAGTCCTAAGCTATGAACAATTGCATGCATTAATTTAAACCCTTCATATTGGAGCATGTGCATGTAAATTTTGGTGCAAATCCGTCGAAAATTGCGGGCGTGCATGGCTTCTTTCCAGGTAAAGCCACATCTAACTAGTTAATGTAGACTTCAAATCTATCTAACAGCAATTTCTCTTGAAAAAGGTCAATGTTTTACATCAAGTACCTTCAGAAAAACGGCTTAGCCCGCAAGGATATTCATGCTGACATGTTTTATACATTAGGGGTTGACGCCCAAAAATTATCAATAGTGCAAATGTGGGCAACCTTATTTATGATGGGAAAAGAAAACCATTATGCAAGGAAAACATTAAAATAAAATATTCTCCCATTTGCATCGCTGATAAAATAACATCTTATTTCACGGACGGACCGACTTATTGAACGGAATAGCTGAAAGAAAAGGAAAGACAATCGTGATTTCTTCTCAGAGAGATTTTTACGCCACTAAGTCATACGCAAATCTATATAAACACATTTATACGTGATCCAAACAGAGTAACTATAACATGCTGACATGATTAATACATTAGGAGATGACGCCCTAGCATTATTAACAGTGCAAAAGTTGGCAACCGTATTTATGATAGAAAAGGAAAATCTTGAAGATGATTCGAGGTTTGGCGTTCTGCAAATGCCTCCACCGAGGAAAACATTGATTGCGTTCGCCACGGGGTGATTGATGACAGGTAAGTAACTATAAATCAAATAGCGTGAGAGAGTTGAGTATATGCCGCTTAGAGAAGTTGGCAAGACGAAATTTTCTACTCAGTCTATACCATGTCTACTGACACCAAGTCAAAAGCGAGCAAGTATTGTACTTGAGGCTCTCGCACATCTTTTTGCTGATTCTGACTCAACAACTGCTTCCGAAAGGGGTCCGTCCCCAATCGTATCTCCAGGGGTGTGATCACGCTGTTAAAAATGTCAAGGATGGCGGGTGGGTCATGAAATTAGATATAAGTTAATGGCAAGTCAGGCAAGGAAAAGATTCCGTCGAGGTTCCAATCACAAGATTCGTGAAGTCAAAACCCTGGAGAGGTGTACTCAGAGGTCGACTGACGACATGTGCGAAGCGTTTCAGCGGCATTTCGAGAGCCGGTTTACCAAGGAGCCTGGTCTCAGCAACGAGTTTCGTAGTTATTTTTCTGACATTACTCAGCTTTCGCCGACTGAAGCGGCTAGCTGCAATGGAGAGATCACAGGGGGCGAGGTCCACGCGGCACTGAAGAAGTTCGGCAGAGGCATGCCGCTGGATCTGGATGATTTGCCCTGGGAATTGTATTGTCGCATATCTATGTCCCGATTTTGACAGTCGTGTCCAACAACAGGTTCCAACAGAGGTCCATCCTCGACCGGATCTCCAGAGGTGTGATCACGCTGTTAAAAAAGAGCAAGACTGGTAGGAGGGATTTAGATGATTCGAGGCCCACAACTCTGCTAAACACAGAGTTAAAGATTTGGGACAAAATCCCGACGGATAAATAAAACAATAAACAAATTAAATCTGCCCCCGCAACAAAATAGCAGAATAGGCTACAGCAATCAATCCAAAAATTGGACGAATAAATAGCTTTAGCTTCCCAGACGAAAACAAACTATCAAATAAGCGACCTAAGCAAATCCCAAAAAGATATTTTCAATACGTTAATAAAACAACGAAAACCGAAAAGAATAATTAAATATATAAAATAAAAAATGAAAGTATATAAAAATAAGTAAAATAAATTACACAAATAAATAAACAAGCCACTCCCGCCAAAATAAGCGCCAGAATGGACTACCCACAATGCAACACTGACCCATATATATATAAATAGCCGAGAAAAGGCCTAACACTCGCGACCTGAAAAAAAACCTGTCGCCTCTCAGTGTTGACTTCAATGTTCACTTTCATATTTACATACGCTCTCTCTCTGATATTGAGCCCTTTATCCTATAAATATAGCACACCTTAAAACTATATTTCTTCATATATATATATATATATATATATATATATATATATATATATATATATATATATATACACATATATATATATATATATATATATATATATATATATATATAACATTAATAAACTTATAAATGTAAGCAGCTAAACTCGTCCAGCAAAACCTTATGTGATTTAGCTTGTGAATGAACGAAACCGCCCTGACGATCCGCGTAGGTAAAACCTATGTAGGCTAGTCTGGAACTTTAGGTTAATTTAGTTATATATATATATATATATATATATATATATATATATATATATATATATATATATATATATATAAATTAAATTGAATTAAAGCATCAAACACTGTTTCATCTTCAAACGAAATTTTAGAAATCCTAAATTTTAGGATTCCTAATTTAATTCTAATAATTATATTGAAGTTTTCAGCTCTTGTTTTTGAAACATGAGAACTCTTATGTAGCGTAGGAATTATATTTTTAAAAAATAATTATAATTTAGGCTCTACTTTTGTATCGAGCACTGTTTTTTCTTTAAAAATAAAAACAAAAATACTAAAGAACTTCGGATTATTTACCTAACGAGTTCTTTCCTATTTTCTGCATATATATATATATATATATATATATATATATATTATGATTCCATGTGAATCCTCGTTGGCGTCATGTTCGAAGGATTTCGCTTGTCACTTTTGCTATGTCAAGCGAAAGCTCGTTTTCACATCCAAAAATACTCGTTATATTCGAGACTTCGTAGACGCCGGTACTAGTAGTAACGCGTTCCAATAATATCCGAACTAGTATTACTTGTTCAAGTAGTAATCGTCAAATGATCAGAAGAGAGTCGTAATCCGTATAGTAGTAGAGTATAGAGAGTGAAAGTATAGCAATAGTAGAGAGACAAGATGAGTGAATAGTGACCCGTATAGTGACAGAGGAGAAATAGTCGTCAGTGAATATTACGCTACATTGCGTTTATTCACCTCCTTTATCATCATGTGATCTACTTAATAATGGAATCGCCCGTGTTACACACTGGCGATCTCGTTTCAAACCCCAGTATCGACAACGACACTTTCTCTCATACAACAATATATATATATATGAAGAAAAAGTGTCTTAAGATGTGCTATATTTATGGGATAAAGTGCTCAATAGATAGAGATCGAGCGTGTGTAATTATAAAATAAATATAACAGGTAGCCTGACGATTGCGTCTAGCATGAAACAGACTGTCACCTCTAATGACGACAGGCAAGGTTCTTTGATTTAGATTTTTATACAATGAAATGTACATGAAAGAAGGATTGATGCCTTAATACACACACACACACACACACACACATATATATATATATATATATATATATATATAATAATCATCCACAGACTGTTTCACGGTATCAAAGCTCATCTGTATGGGTAGACAACCGACAGATTTGGCATCAGTAGGCGGTTCTACCGACAAGCTATCGTCGAACGGAAGGGGAATTTTAACGTTTTTGCTATGCGAGAGACATCAGGAGAGATTGATTCGAGTAGAAGAGCATTGCATTAGCAGCACCAGCCACTCTTTATAAAATCACCCCTTCCTCTCCGATAAATCAATTGAATTATTGCGAGAGTATAAATAGTCATCAATAAACAGACTGTTTCGTTGTATCACAGCTCATCAGTGTGGCTAGAGATACGATTGATTTAAGCTGGGATCGAAACCAGAGAGTGCGAGAGATATGGAGAAATTAATACAAGTAAAAAGTGTGTCACTTAGCTGATTGATGCTATCCTCAGCATCCCGACCTTAGAATTTCATAGACGGACCCGTCCATACGCTCGACAGGTTGTATCAGCAGTTGTTTTTCGAGTTTTTTTTTATTGCTTTTCTCTGCGTGTGTGCGTTCGCACACGTTCGACCGTCCTGCAGATGTACATATGTGTAGAATGTCTTGATTATTTCTCCTTTTCGTCGTTTTTTTTTTTTCTCGGCTACATATTAAATTAAATAAAAAGTAAGTAGGAAATATCGCATGAATGTAACATGTTTCTTGGTTTAATTCATCCTTACGAGAGCTCTTTGAGGAAGCAAAATAAGACTGCATCATGTTTCAGTCCTTAAGTCCTATGTTTTGTTTTCATTAGTTAGGTAGACGTCATGCCTGTCTTAGGCGGATTGTGTTTATATAGGTTTCAATTTTGAAATTATGTTTGAATTTGTTTTTCATATTTCTAAAACAATTCCCTCTTATTTCTTATTTAACCTCCCTCACCCTCAACAAAACACACACACACACACACACACACACACACACACACACACACACACACACATACATACATATATACTTCATCGCACTGACTATGTTAAGTTTGATCGAGTGAACATACGCAGAAACGAAGGATGCTGGGAATTTTTTTTTTTTTATCGAGCCTACTTCATTTAGATTTCTTTTTCTTTTCATTACTTTTGTTAAATATTCAATATTAAATATTGAAAGGCACCAGGTCTCTATATTCGGCCCTTCAAAAAATGTGGATGGCCCTGCACGAAGCTTTCACCACTATAATCAAATCTCACGTGCTGTTGTCGGGCTGTCGGTTTCCTAAGAACTGATCTTCTTGACCCTCATACGTCGAAATCGCCGGGAGAGTCGACTATATATATATATATATATATATATATATATATATATATATATATATATAATTATTTATTTAAAATATGATTCCAACACGCTACATAAGAGTTCTCATGTTTCAAAACAAGAGCCGAAAACTTGAATATAATTATTTGAATTAAATTGAATTAAAGTAAACTATGTTCCATCTTCAAGCGAAATTTTTTTGGAATAACTTATTTCTGAAATTTACGTATTTTAATAGCATATTCATTATTGAAATCAAAATTTCCATGGTAACGGCTAGAGCGATTGTTTAAATAGAAAGTGGTGTAGGGTGTTAATAATTTGTATCCGTATAGAGTTACATTCATAGATGTCAAGTCAGGGTAAGGTAGGGGTGTCTAAATTTAAAACGGAAGATGATTTCGCCTAGTCTGATTTACGTGTCTATGGAGATTTATTTATTATTTTATTTTATTTTTTTCTGAAAGGGTTTTGTGTATATATAAAAAAAACTGCCGTAACATTTGTTTTTTGACGAATTCATAAAGGGTTATCTTTTTTTGTAGGGCATTTAAACTATTTATTAGGGCTATGGATTATAAAAATTATTTTATTGTTTGTTTTTATACTAATTATTCAATGCAAAAATTTGATGATGTCGGCAAAAAACCGTTAACTCATGTCTATTGTTTAATAGCTTTTTATTATTTAGAAACTTAATAATGTGTAGTTTTTCATGTAGGCATAAAGGGCATGGGTCATACCAAGTTTTACAAGTTCTAGTTTTGTTTATAATTTTCCATTTTACTTTTGTTGTTTTATTTATAAACAAACAAACAATAAAATAATTTTTATAATCCATAGCTCTAATAAATAAATAGTTTAAATACCCTACAAAAAAAGATAACCCTTTATGAACTCGTCAAAAAACAAATGTTACGGCAGTTTTTTTATATACACAAAACCCATTCAGAAAAAATAAAATAAAAAACAATTAAATCTCCATAGACACGTAAACCAGACTAGGCGAAATCATCTTCCGTTTTAAATTTAGACACCCCAACCTTACCCTGACTTGACATCTATGAATGTAACTCTATACGGATACAAATTATTAACACCCTACACCCCTTTCTATTTAAACAATCGCTCTAGCCGTTACCATGGAAATTTTGATTTCAATAATGAATATGCTATTAAAACACGTAAATTTCAGAAATAAGTTATTCCAAAAAAAATTCAAAAGTCAGAAGTGACGACCCAGAAAAATACGAACAAGAAATTGTCAGTATAAGCAGTACCCCACAACGTAACAAGTACCCTGGGTACTAGGAAACAGCTCCAACAAATAGGGACAGAGTGGCACAAGAGGATAACAACACTCAGAAAACACCTTCCGTCTACCCAACGTGAAGAGATTATCGGAGAAAATACAAAGGATCAGTGCTCCATATAACATCAGGACGACCTTCAAAAATGGTTCAACTATTCGCAGACACCTCTTTAGAGTAATACTCCCATAGAGGAAAATTTCACTAAGGACTGTGTGTACGCTATACCATACAGCTGTGGTAAGAAGGAGAAACAAGCCGCTCCCTTAAAATAAGACTACAAGAACATCGTAAAGCGGTGACACGATAGGAAATGGAAAAATCAGGCGTAGCTGACCACATATGGAGGGAAAAGGGGGATGAAGTTGAAATAATCCAGAGAGCATCACTGGAAAATACGAAAACTGAAGGAATCAGCAAATATGCTCGGCCACAAAAATCTCCTGAGCCAACTAAGCATAGAAATAAATACGAGAACCATTAATAATGAGTGCTTGAGAAAAACAAGGAATAACAACAAAAATTGCAATATAAGCTCTGGTAAAAAAATGAAATAATAATAACAGAAAAAAATGAATTATGAGCACTATTAAAGAAATGAGCTGAGACACTAGGTTTATAAGTCCCAAAAATTCATACGCAGTTGTCCTTATGGACACATTGCAAAGTGGATAAAGAGGTTGGTTAAATCCAGTGACTAGACCCAAAGTGTTATGATTTTAAATAGGTTCAGGCCAGGGCAGTTAAAGGGAAATAACTGAGACATCCAGAAGATGCATGGTACGTGGAACTACGAAATTTCATCACCTGAAGAAAGCCGGATCGTACAAGGGTCGAAACGTTATAAAAAATATAAAAATGACCTAGAAAATAACATAATGTCGGACATAATGCATTTCATTAAACTTATATATATATGATAAAATATAGTTTTTAGGCGTGCTATATTTATGGGTTAGGGTGCTCAATGTCAACACCCGGCGCTGACTGTCTGTTTCATGCTTATACGCAGTCGTCAGGTCATATGTGTTATGTTTTTGCTCGACTATTTATATATACAAGTCAATAATCCATTGTAGCTAATCTATTGTAGTGTTCCTACGGTTGATTTTCACCCAGTAGCTCCTAGAATAATTTGAAAACATAACCGTTACTGCCTACAAAAATAACCGTTCAAGCATCTGAAAGTGTTTTCATTCAGTATGTAAAATGTAACACCGTGAGCAGAACATTCATTGGATTAGTGAAAGCGACATTCTAAAATCTAAGGTGCTAAAAACGGACATTTCGTTAGAAATAAAGAAGAGTGTGCTGGGTTGCTATGTGGTATTCATCCTTTTGTAGGGCAATGAATGTTGGACAACTTCACCAAGAATGAGGAAAAGAAACTAGGAGCAGCAGGAATGTGGTTCTACAGAAGGATACTGAGAATTGCATGGGCGGAGCGAGTAAGCAACAAGGAAGTCTTAAAATGGCAACAAAAAGAAGACTTGTACACAAAATCAAGAAAAACAGCTGAAATAACTTGAACACGTAATGAGGAAAGAGGGCTGGGAAAATATAACCTTCACGGGGTATACTGAAGACAAAAGAGAATGGGGAAGTCAATCAACTAACTACCTGATCAGCTTTTGGGAATAGGTTTGGGGGACGAATCAAAGGAATAAAAAAAACTTGTAAGAGTCAAACAAGATAGAAAATTGTGGCGAGCCATGATCGTTCATGTCCTGAAGGGACGCGGCTCACAGAAAAAGAAGACGATTTTATTTTGTCAGATGTAAATAGCTCCTACAATATTTCATCAGTTTTTCTTGTCTTTTTTTGCCATTGGATATATAGTACTGATTTTGCTATTGGATATATAGTACTGATTTTGCCATTGGATATATAATACTGATTTTTCTATTGGATATATAGTACTGATTTTCAAAGCGTAGGTTAGATGCGACACAAGGCCGAAAGCAGGGGGCACCCAGTGAGAATCGAACTCAATACTCAGTTGTAATTTTTCTAGCGAGAAAAGCTTGCTAACCATTACGCCGCCTCACAGTGCATTTGGATTTATAAAGTACTCTCATCTTATTAGCGACGAATTATCCGATATTATTATAGTGTTTTTGATGTTTGCTTATGTGTTGTTCATATCAGAGGTGCTGAACTGGCCAAGATAACTTTTACAAACAATTTTGATCTGTTGCGTATTGTTTCGCGGTTTTTCTGTATTTTTTTCGAACGTGACTGACGTTGATAGGGGTCATCTTTTGTGTAATATTTGCAAACAAGCGTTAACGGATTTTATTTCTCTCTTCTTTTTACTCTTTCTCATGTGCTTTGCAGACAACAGAATCGAGCAGGTTGATTCTATCATCTCAGAGTCGCAAAACCAAGGCGCGTAGTCTTTCGAATTGTTTTTTTTTTTTTTTTTTCCTTTCTTCATTCTTTCTCCAAAACACAATTCCCGCTCTTATAAACACAGCCGCCATGAACACCCGTAATATTTTCTAACAAGATCTACACTTACTTGTCTATATCGCTGAGATGAGGTATTATGATTACTTGCATTATTTATATTATTCGGACTGTTATCCTCATCTTCATTGCCATATTCACAACGTCTCGGCTGATGTACGCCCTGGCCTTCTTTAGGTGATTAAAAATAAGGTGTTCGGTTAGAAATTCCAATTATCTGAGGAAGGCCGGGGCGTAAAACGGCCGAAACGTTGTGAAAATATATGACTACTTATTAGCTTGCCAGATACTTTATGTTCGCATATAATCTATTTCTATTTACGTTTAATACCACACTGTTAATAGGTTTGCCTATCATCCTGTTCACACACCTCCCTGGTCTTTTGGGCTGGTGTCGAGATTTGTCCGGTGTATCCTGTTTAGAATTGGATTTCCGCTTTCTTTTGAAATGTACCGCAACTCTGTATATTATAACGTATCCGCCTAAACTGTGAAATTTTATTTACTGTTTATTTGTTTTCCTAGAAGTAGATAGGTTCGCCTATTGTCCAGTTCATACTCCATCCCGGTTTTTTAAAGAGATGTAGAAGTTGTTTCTTGTCTTCTGTTTAGGATTGTATTTCCGGTTCCGGACTAGTGGTGGTAAAAGCGAAGTAGAAAGCTTTAAAAAAAACTTTCTATTTCGCTTTTACTGCTACTAGTCTTTTGCGTTTTAGTGGCATTATCGCCTTGCTTGGAACGAACTGATTAAAAAATATATATCTTTACAGATGAAGAAAAAATTGGCATGCGAAAGCAGAACATATGAACAACAAGAACGCTGAAATATATTTAATAAATAATGCAGAAAGAAGGCCTAGAGAATTCAACACACACAATGCATATTAAAGGCGGGAGAAATCGTGATTAAGCTAGTTAACAAGTTTGTTTAAATGAGTCGCAAAATAGGAAGAAAGTGGAATGATAAGGGATGAACAGTTATTTAAGGTAACAAAGTAGAGGAAGTTATGAATTGCCAGGATCGCCCACGTCTTGAGAGGACATATCACATAAAAGTTGAAAGAAGACGTACAGAATTCAGTAATGGTAGTGTACAGGGTCCGGGTAAACAGAAATATCGCCTATCGTTTGGACAGATATTTCCGTTGTTGTTAACACAATAACAGGCTTAAGAGCCACTCCTGCTAGAGATTTATTGAATGAGGTTGTTGAAAGTATATAAACTTTTAGTAATAAAGGAAGCATATTCTTGAAAGTTTGTTCCATTAAGTAACTGTTCAGTGAAATAAGCTGTTCAAATGAAAGTTCCTTCTTACCAGAAGGGAATAAGAATCATTCGACCTTAGCTGTGAAGGTCAGAACGAGTAGAACTGAAGAATATAGCTCATTAGAGAATTTTCCATTGAAATAGCGACAGAATAGTGAGTCGTTTGCGTCTTTTCGTCTGGAGGAAGGGGGCTGTAAGGTTGAAAATACAGTGCTGTTCGATAAAAGTGACTCACCTGATTTATTTGATTACTGAATATTCTCTTCTCCGATGAAACGAAAGTTGTGCTAAATTCAAAGGATAAGCGATCTAAAATCCGAAGAAGAAGCTTTGAAAGCTCTTTGAATTTAGCAAGCATCCGTTCAGTATAATGTTCTGGGGATGCTTTTTTTCTATAAAAAATCAAGATGAGAACAATAGTTGGAAATAACTACGGTATACGGACAACTCTGTAAAACCTGATAATCGCAGGACAGACCGAAGGCAAGAGGGTCAAACGAAAACAATGCATAACCTACCTAGCGAGCTTGAATAAATGGATGGCAGAAAAAAACTTTAAGTGATATAACAATTTTTTTTTTTTTTAAGAACTACAAAGGGCAGGTAATTGTGGAGAGCCATGATCGCCTACATCCTGAAGGGACACGGTACATAAAAGGAAAGAAGGGAAAGAGAGTCAAAAGAAAGCAATGCATAACATATCTAGCGGGCTTAAGCAAGTGGATGACAGAACAAGGCCCGGGGGAAATAGCAAAGGGACAAAACTTATTGAGAGCTACAAGGAATAGGAGGAAGTGGAGAGCCATGATCGCCTACGTCCTGAAGGGACACGGTACATAAAAGGAAAGAAGGGAAAGAGAGTCAAAAGAAAGCAATGCGCTTAACAAATATCTAGAACAGGGCTTAGGGACAGAAATGGATGACAGAACAGGGCCTGGGGAAAGTAGCATAAAAGGAAAGAGGGAAAGAGAGTCAAAAGAAAGCAATGCGTAACATATTAGAAGGGCTTAAGCAAATTGACAGAACAGGGCCTGGGGGAGAGCTACAAGGAATAGGAGGAAGTGGAGAGCCATGATCGCCTACGTCCTGAAGGGACACGGTACATAAAAGGAAAGAAGGGAAAGAGAGACAAAAGAAAGCAATGCATGACATATCTAGCGGGCGTAAGCAAGTGGCTGACAGAAGAGGGTCTGGGGGAAGTAGCAAAGAGACAATAATTATTGAGAGCTACAAGGGATAGGAGAAAGTGGAGAGCCATGATCGCCTACATCCTGAAGGGACACGGCACATAGAAGAAGAAGAAGACTAGAAATAGCCAGAGAGTAGAGATATGATTGCGAAGCTTCTTTTGTGGGAAACCGGTTTTAGTACTGAAAATAATTCATCCCACACAAGTCTAGGAACGATAGTGAAGAGCTTATCCAAACAATTACTATGAAAGCATTTATAAAAAAGGCACAGAGAGGCAACCTTACGGCGATGAGCAAGTGGCTGAAGCCGAGCCGCCAGATCAAGATCAATAATATTGCTGATTCTTCTTTGGATCTTATCAAGGAGCGCCAGGTAAATCGTAGGTGCACCGGACCATATATGGCAGCAATATTTTAAGCATGGTCGAATGGTAGCCTTATAGATGTGCAAGATAGAATTTGAAGAGCTCATCGGAACAATTACCATAAAATTATTTATAGAAATGGCACAGAAAGGCAATCTTACGCCAGTGGGCAATTGACTGAAGCCGATTCGCCATATCAGGACTAATAATATTGCTGATTCTTCTGTGGATTTTATCAAGGAGCTCTAGGTAAACAGTAGGCGCACCGGACCATATATGGCAGCAATATTCTAAGCATGGACGTACTTGTAGATATGAAAGATAGATTCCGGAGAGAAAAATTGTCTCGGCCGGCACAGTGAACCGACTTTCTAAACATCTGATTTAGAAATGGTTTCAATATAGTCTTTCCACTGTCAGCTGAGAACGTTAGCAGGAGGTGACGCAACGAGTCCCTTTCCTGAAGGATAACATCAGCCATGATGCTGGAAGGCAGTGAAGGGTCTCTTAGATGATTAACTGAGAGAAGATGAGTTTTGGAGTCGTTAAAATTGACGTCATTTTTGCCCTAGTTAAGGACGTTCTTGAAATCGTTTTGGACACCATCTCCTATTTTGACCATATCGGACTGATCAGCCTTACTATCAATATTAACCTCGCAACACAGTATTCGTACAGTTCACGGTGACATTTATGGTTTTCTTCCACGCTTAGACAAATTCTCTGTCGTGCCAAACTGTTTAAACTTCTTTATAACGGACTGTACCGTAGATCTAGGGATAGCTAACCGGTTTGAAATAGTGCTTTAACTATTTCCCGACTTGTGGAAGTTAATAATTCTCTGTCTCAAGTCAACGTTAATGACCCACGTTATGTTCTTTGCTAGAATTATCAGAAATATTCTACTGAATAAATAGTCTAGAAGTCTCCACCGATGAAATAATTATATAAATTATTTATATTTACAGCAATCCACCAATTTAAAACGATATTTTATACTGTACGAATAATTTTTTCTTTTCCGATTTTGCAGAAGTCACCTGTAAAATTTGTTTTATTAAACTATTGTTCTGAAAACTGAGTTTTATTTAACTTTTGTTTTGCTCTTTTTATCCTTTTTAATCCTTAATTTTCGCTTGAGGATGAAACAGGGCTTGTTACTTTAATTCAATTTAATTTTAATAATTATACTGATGGCTTCGGCTCTCGTTTTTGAAACATGAGAACTCTTATGTAGCGGAGGAATCATATTTTTTAAAAAGTAATTATAATTTAAGCTCTACTGTATGGAGCACTGTTTTTTAAAAATAAAAACAAAAATACTAAAGAACCCTGGATTATTTGCCTAACGTGTCCTTTCCTATTTTTCTACATACCTGCAAACACACACACACACACACACACACACACACACACACACACATATATATATATATATATATATTAAAGAAAAACTGACCACTTTAAGGTTCCATTATAATAATTTATTTCACCAGAGCCCTTTTAAGGAACGCTGGATCATCAGATAACACTTCCAAAAAATGAAACGAAAGATGAAATGAATATATATGTGTGTGTGTGCGTGCGCGCGCGTGTGTGTTTATACCTTCTTTTTAAAACATCTTCATGTTTATACATTCATTTTATAGATAAAATATTTAAGTAAATGCTCTGTTTATAATAAACAGTATTAAACAACATTTACCGGTCTGGATGTCTGAGAAATTTTCATTGCAAATAACCGTCCTCCGACAGGATTCGAACCTGTATCGTCATATAGCCTGACGTACCTTAACCGATTGAGCCAAATGCCATAAAAATAATTGTCATTATTTTTCGAGTGCGCACACGAATAGACATAATGCACATTGCTTAAAATAAACACAGGGCGTCTAATTTAACGGGTATTACTAAAAATAACGTGCAAAATTTTATTTTTATATATATATATATATATATATATATATATATATATATATATATATATATATATATATATATATATATATATATATATATATATATATATATATATATATATATATATATATATATATATATATATATATATATATATTTATATATATATATATATATATATATATATATATATATATATGTATATTTACATGTGAACACATTTTTAACCTTTACTTGTCACGCTTAATATTTTTGGAAGTGAAAATGAAACGTTATATGTATACTTGCACTATTTACATTATTCGGGCTGTTATCCTCATCTTCATTGACAATATAGAAATCAGTAATATGGTGTGGTAGAGAAAAGCAATGAATAACAACAAAAATTGCGATATAAGTTCTGGTAAAAATGCAGTAATAATAACAGAAAAATCGCAATATGAGGACAGGTAAAATCGGTTGCTGAGACAATAGGATTATTAGTCCCAAACATTCATCCACAGATGTCCCTCAAGGACCCATGGCCCAGTGGATAAAGGCGTTGGTTAGATCTAGTGCCTTGATCCAAAGAGTTGTGACTTAAATAGGTTCAGGCCGCAGCAGTGGTTACCCAAAACTTGGAGTTGAGTTAAAGGGAAATAACTGAGACACCCGGAAGAGGCATGGCACGTGGAACTAGAACAATCTACCCCGATGGTTCGAAATTCCAATCACCTGACTAAGCCCGGAGCCGAAACGTTGTGAATACGGTAATGGAGATGAGGATAACAGTCCGAATAATATAAATAATGCAAGTAAACATAATACCTCATCTCAGAGATATAGAGGCCGAAGCGTCGTATGGGGATATCAATCCGAATAATGTAAATAATGCAAGTAATCATAATACCTATCTAAGAGATATAGACAGGATTGAACTTGTTTTTCTAGCCATGGATGTCAACCAACCTAGGAGATATACAACTCTAAATTTGACACCGTGTGTGACCTTAAGCCTGTTGTTATTCTCACGCCATCTGACATAAAATAGTTTAAACTTCTCAGCAATTGTCATATTTGTCCAACGAGACGATTACCATCATGAATATATGAATCGCATGATTTCAAAATGTGCGGCGAACTAATTACTCTTGTACATTTGATCTTTGCCGTTCACGTTCGTGTGTAGTTTCTTTGCTAACCCATTGTTTACAGGATACAGGATTTATTCTCGAGATACTGTGTGTACTAAGTACTCTCTCTCTCTCTCTCTCTCTCTCTCTCTCTCTCTCTCAATTGCCATTTTAAAAAAACTATTTGATAGTTCTCCATATAAATAACAAAAAATGATTAATGTAATTGAATGCCCTAAACAATTCCCTGAATTTAGGTCAAATTTCTTTAAGGCAAATATTATAGTAAACAATTTTGTGTCAATTAATTTTAATGATCGACTTTTCCAAATTATGATATTGGATGATTAATACATCTCAGACAGGAAGTATATTCCGTCAAAATTTGTCCGAAGTTCATTTCAGAAGAATTCTGCGAGAAATATGGTCGAAGATTTCGAATTTAAGCCAACATCTGGGTAGGTAGAAACAATTGGTGAGTTTCGAAGAACAAGTGAGAGTTGTGAGGTGGAAGCAGAGAATTTCTGACGGTCTTTCTTCTCTCAGAAGAATTTTCGCTAATTTGGTAAAGTCGATCATTAAAATTAATCGGTACTTAATATCAGTTATTTTTACACACACACACACACACACACACACACACACACACACACACACACACACACATATATATATATATATATATATAGTCACTTAGCTGATAGATGTTATATTAAGAACGTTGATTCTGGAGTTTCGTTTTAAAATCGTTTTGTCAGCTCGTCAGTAGATTTCATCAATTGGCTGGAGATTGTCTGATTTTCATTATCTTTAAATTAAGTTAAACATTGCCTAACTTACAGACACACACACATACGCATACACACACACACATACACACTTTGTTTTATATATATATATATATATATATATATATATATATATATATATATACATACATACATATATATATATATAAAATAAGAACAAAATACTAAAGAACTCCAGATTATTTATCTAACGTGTTCTTTCCTATTTTTCTACATGTCTGAATATATATATATATATGTGTGTGTGTGTGTGTGCGTGTGTGTGTATGTGTAAGCAAATATATGGATATAGATCCGACAGTATGAAGAAAAATATACAGAAAAGACAAGCAAAAATCTTAATATGCAATTATTAACATTAATACAGCATAATTGTATATTAAGATTTTTGTTTGTTTTTTCTGTATATTTTTCTTCATATATATATATATATATATATATACGCAAACAAGTTTGATGAAAATATGATGTGTACTCCCGGTTTAATATATTTTTGTATTTTTTCCAATTTTGGAATAATATGTTGAGAATTGTACTCGAAGTTGTGGATTAATCCGAAAATTTTAAAAATCTCTATCTTAAAAGGCAGGATGTGTGTGTGTGTGTGTGTGTGCGCGCGCGTGTGTGCGTGTGTGTGTGTGTGTGTGCGCGCGCGTGTGTGTGCGTGTGTGTGTGTGTATGTGTAACAAATGCACGGCCGCAATTTTCGACGGATTTGCACCAAAATTTACATGCACATGCTCCACGTTAGCGGGAAGAAAGCCAAGACCGACTTTGCATTTCCCAACTCCCATCGATAGTGGAAATAATCGATTGTTTTTTATATTTCTACGGCAGTTTTCGTGTAGTTTGCGGCCATTTTCTACTGGCCAGAGTAAGAGCCAATAGCTGGCTGCCACAAATAGGCAGGAAGATTCTATTGGCCAGCGTGAGAGCCAACAGCTGACTGACCCGAATGTTAACTAGCATGCTAGCACGTAAAAAAAAATCAATAGCTGCATTCGTCACAAGTCGGAAAAATTTAAATCTGCATGACACTTTACTCCAATTGGCTCATTTACTTGCTTAAACTCATCGTTGATTCTGATTCCGCAGAACTGGGTTGGGTGTGAAAAAGTATTTGTTGTTAACATTCATTTTTCATTCGGTTTTTCCACTTAGGAGTCCTTTTTTTTAAAGCTGATCGTTTTGTGTTTATTTTGTTTAGTTCTTTTTTTGTAACAGATTTAATGTTTAGTATAGAGCTTAGAAAAAATTCGCAGTGTGAGACAAGAGGTAAGGCATGTAACAACATCAGCACGGCAAAGGGTACTCCTTTAAAGGCAAGGAAGGGCAAAAATATTTTAAGTCAAGTGATCGCAATTGCTTTATGAGTCGTAAGATTTTTGGATCAAGCACGGGCAACGCCGGGCCATGCTGCTAGTGCAATATAAAATTAAGCTCTCAGACCTTAGCGATTATTTTTAATCAGACTTCTTTGGCTGAATATTTGTTGCCTAATATAACATTTTCATATATATATATATATATATATATATATATATATATATTCCTTCGCGACACAGAAATTACTAAGTGTCGAAACTGGTCACCCTTATTCAATTTTAAATTCAATTTTAAACCTTAATTGTTGGATGAGAGTTTCTTCCACAGACGATCTTTGAAATTCAAATATCGCCTGAGGATGAAATTGGTATATGATACATACATACATATATATATATATATATATATATATATATATATATATATATATATAAAAGTGGACATTGAAGTCAACAAGCTGTGTCATGCTAAAAGCAATCATCAGGTCATATATATATATATATATATACATATATAGATAGATAGATAGATAGATAGATAGATAGATAGGTATAGATATGGATATAGATAGATACAGATATAAGTATTTAATAATACTGATGAGGTTTGTTTCTTTTACTTTTTATTTACTCTTTCCAATTCCCAAATAACTTGTCTTCTGTCAAAATTTAAAATTGTATGCTTTCCAAAATGCATATTTTATGCAATCGCCTTATTTCGATTGAAATTACAATCGGTATTCAGATTTATTCGTCTGTTTTGAAAATTCTAATGGTTTTCAATTTGCTGAATTATTTTGAAGTCATAAAAGGTGACGTCATCTGCAAGCATAAAAGTAGATTTATCCGTGTTTTGTTTTGTATAAACACACTCCAATATACGATCTGCTAATGGAGAAAGATATTTTATTTAATGAAGGATGTTTCTGTTCAATTCTAATGGTTACTAGAATTTGGAGTCCTTTTTTTTTTTTTTTAATTGAATCCGAGATAATATTTCACCGAACTCATTTTGGTAAACAAAAATAACTTGCAATTTCATATAAGGAATGGAGTCAGATTCAAAAAAGGAAAGGATGATATATGGAAAATTATGGAAAAACGCGCGGTCACGTCGCACACACACACACACACACACACACACACACACACACACACACAAACACACATATAATCCATGTGGATCCTAAATATCAAATATTAAAAACTGATCTACAAAATAGCATATCAATTACACAACAAAAATCCAAAATTACCTTGATATGGGGGTGGGGTTATACATCTATTTCAGTCAAAGTGAAGTAGGTGTATGGACTGTATATATATATATATATATATATATATATATATATATATATATATATATATATATATATATAAGTGTGTGTGTGAGTGAAAACAAAATGAAAAAACTTAGCTGGCACGTTTTGTACTCTAAGGATTTTATTTTTTTAACAAGCATTTAGACACAAAAGTAAAAATGTTATTGGTTTTCAAAACAAATAAATTGAAAAAACAATAACATTTTTGCCCTCATACATAAAACAGTGTCACAAAAATACATATATGTATGTATGTATGTATGTATGTATATTTGAATAAAAAGAAAGAACAGTTTAGATACGTGTAGCGAAAAAAACATATTTAAATCAGTTAATTTTAATAATATATATATATATATATATATATATATATATATATATATATAGTGTAACCTGGATATAAGAGAGTTGTCGGGACCGGAGGAGTGTCACTTATATCCGGGTTTCTTTTATATCTGGGTTTCATATCCGGGTTTATTTTATATACATTAACACAGGCTCTAATTTGGGACCAGAGAAAAATCTCTCTTATATCCGGGTTACACTGTAATACATATATACATTAGAATGTGTAATGTATATGTATATATACATATATGTATATATATATACATATAATATATATTTATATATATAATATATATATGTATACGCACACACACACACACATATAAACACTGTGTATGTGTGGATGTACACCTTATGTATTTGTTCTGAGGCCTTCACGAGTGTGTCAAGGCGTTTAATGTCGTGTGAACAGGGCAGATCCCTTCGTGTCAGACTTTACTTCTGTCTGTCTGTCTATCTCTATCTCTCTCTCTCTCTTTCATTCTCCCATACACACATTCTCTCGCACTGCCACTGATTGTCTTCAGTTTACACACACGGGCGTCTTTTGTACCCTCGAAATAATTCTCAAATATGCGCATGCGTGTTTATGTGCGTACAGATATATACACACATATGTGTGTGTTTGTTTATATGTGTGTGCGTGTGTGTCTACTTACTTGTGGACAGATATGTGTCAAAGAAAATGCCCCCCCCCGCCAATGCCACCCTCTCTTCCCACGATCTTGCCTTCTTCTCCTCCTCTTTCTCTTCCTCCTTCCCTGATTTTCGTCTCTCCTCAGCCAACCACCAGCTTTTATTGTGTGTCTGTGTGAGCGTCTATGCGCATTTGCGTCTCTTTCTCTCGCTAAAGCTGTGCGAGCCAATCGATGTTCTTGTCATTTAAAAGCTAGCAACAATCCAACCCGTACAACACGTTTTTTTATTATCCCCTTTTCTTGTTTTTTTTTTTATAATTCTTCATTGCCTTTTTTTTGTATCTTTCCCTCCTCCTCTTGTGCCTGTGTGTGACCCTTTATTCGCTGTGCCTGTCCAAGACAAGAAAAAAGAAAAAAAAGAAAAAAAAACAAAGGAAAATTCAAATTCCGTCCATTTTTCGCCTTGTACACGCTCTGCTACCATTTAAAAAAATCATCTAGTGCCTCTTCAAAGAATCAACATTCTCCGTCATTTTATCTATCTATATGTTTATGTGAGAAGGTAAACCTATCAAAACACAGTTTTATAAACACACACGCACACACACACACACACTCACACATATATATACATATATATTAAATATATATAAATATATATATATATATATATATATATATATATATGTAACAAAGAGAAAAATTTCCCGACTAACAAGCTCTATCTGTGTTTAAGTTGAATTTACTAAATGCGTGTGTCTGTCTGTGTGTCATGGGATAAAATATATATTTGTGTATAAAATGCTAAAATGGATAAAGAGAGAGAGAGAGAAGAAGAAGGAGGAGAAGAAGAAGAAGAAGAAGAAAAAAAAAAGAAAAAAGAAACAAAAAATATTCTCCCTCGTTAATTTCTTTTGTTCGTAAGCTCTATAGGCAAGCATGATGAAAAGTCGCACCTCTTAAAATTCTAGAATTCTTTGGAATATATGTGTACTAGCTACCCTCCTAACTAGCCAAAAAAAGTTTTGTTTTTTTTTAAACAAAAAAGAGAGTGAGAGAGAGAGAGAGAGAGAGAACAACGAAAAAAGAGAGAAAAAAAAAACTAAGCAAAAAAAAAAAAAGAAAAATGTTTTGTTGAAAGTTTCTGTCAAACCTGTCTATCTGTCTGTCCGTCTCTCTATTTGTCTTTCGGTCGGCTTTTCAAACTCACTAATTCGGTTTTTGCAGTCCCGTTTCCGTGCGTATATGTTACTTGTATCACACGTCATTGCAGAGCGATCAGGATTATTACAAGATGATTTCGGCTTCTCCCGTATGTGGGCACCCCTCCACGCGCGACTATTACAACATGATTGGAAAATACCTCAACGTTATTTCACAAGGATTCAGTTACTTTTTTACTATTACAACTTCTACGATGACGGCGACAAATACAAATAAGTCAGTACCACATCCAGCAAAGGCATTTTTACCAAACAGCACCCTCGCCAACGGAGATTACACTGAAACTGATCCAGAAGTACCAAATTTGGAAACCAGGAAGAAGAGTACCATTTTTATAATTCCAATTTCGGTTAAGAAACCAAATACTAATAGTGGTACTACTACAACTGAGACTACGGCTTCTACTTCACTCTCTGCATCTGTCAGTACTTCTTCGACTGCTATTGCGACGACGACTTCTGCTAGTGCTATAGTTTCGCTACCCGTCTCGGACGGCACGTATGTCGTTACTTCAGTTCAAACCAAATCTACCAACGCTTGCAACACAGTTCACATTAATAACAGTAGAAACGTCATTAAACCAACAAACAACACCTCCATCGGATACGGAGATGAGAGTTGCAATAGCCGTACAAAGCGTTGCTACAGTTACTACCAAGGCCTCAACAGGAAAAGCGATCTGCCGAAAGGTACTGGCAATAAGCTTGTAAAATCTGCGTCGTCTCCCAGTCGCTCTTGTTTCTTTTCTCAACACGTTGGGCTAAACTTGCCCTTGTTCATGTGGCTATATTTTATACAAATTCTAATTGTACTAAATGGACAAAGTAAGTATGCGATGGCTGAAGCAACATCTCACGGTAAGTACTTTTTTTTCTTTGACACTGTGCACTATGATCTTATGTACATAAACATGTTTAGGAGGGGGTTATGTGGGATAATCAGTATTATTATTAAACAGTGACTTACTTGGACCACTGTCCTGATATTGACTGTTCTTCGCAATATTTCGATCGTTCTATTCTCTGGTCATCACCGGCAGACACCTGAAAAAAGTACAAAATATTCCCCGACCGAAAACACGCTGTGATAATAATAACTGAAATAAAGATACTCGTCTGAATTGGTGTAGATAAGTACAGTTTGCCTTGATAATATATATATATATATATATATATATATATATATATTTCCCTAAC
>CAHIKZ030004601.1:697500-720000 GCA_903632075.3 Acanthosepion pharaonis
CAAATATTTTAAGTACTGCTTTTCTCTGCCCCAATTTCCCTCAATCTGTGAGTGTCAGATTTTCCCTCATTCCTCATTATTTGCCCGAGAAATCTCAACTGCCTCTTCCTGGTGTTAAGTATGATTTTCTTTTTTGTTTCCATTCTAACTAAAACCTCGTTGTTGCTCACTTGCTCAGTCCATGGTATTCTCAACATCCTTCTGTAGAATCATATTTCTGTTGTTTCACGCCTTTTCTTCATCTCTATAGATTGTCCAACATGCACTGCCATAAATATCACGTCACAGTTCAGTAGACTTTTCTTTATTTTCAACGAAATTTTCCTGTTTCTTAATACTCTGCTTAGATTTTGGAAGGCATCTTTGGCCTTCCCAATATGTCTTCGGATCTCGGCATCACATTTTCCGTCGTCTGTTACAACACTTCCCAGATATTTAAATTCCCTTGCCTGCTTGATTTTCGTATTCCCGGCCTGTAATTTACATTTGGGCTCATTTTTTTTCCTGAGAACCATAGAGTACCTAAAGCAAGATGGAGGTAACTCGAAATTGTAATTGTTTAATTGATAATTAACTTAATCTACTATAATACTAAAAACATTAAGCACACTCGCTTCAAATTCACTGCGTTGATTGTATTTTATTAATTTTAATTTTGTTCTATGTTAAGCCTTTCCCCATCAATTATTCTGGGAAAAATGTTTCATTTTCAGACATTTTTTTTCTTTTTAATATAGTAACAAAGAAAGTGAGGTACCTTGCAGTACGTGAGCGGTTCGCTAACACATATACCAGACGTATGAGTTGACAATTGGTCTCGTTTCAAGCTCAGAAGAGCATAAAATAAATCAAGATCGACGTATAAACACGTCTGTAGCTGGTTTTTGATCGTTATTTTTGGACGTACTTATTCGTCTGTGGATGAAAAAGACGTTTTCGTATATACACGTCTATGCCGGGGAAGGGGTTAATTTCGGGTTTCTTTGATTGGAAATCTGTGAAACTGCTTGTTGGAAATGAACGAGACCCGATCTTTGGCACATTGAAATTATATAGAAAGATTAGAAAATCAAGTATGAACTTGCCATTTTTACAAGTCATAAAAAAGAATAAAATGGCTACACAGTCGAGAACAGTTAAGTGATTATTTGTAAGTAAGAAATAGTAGATATAAATTAAATACTGATTCGTAGGAAACACCACTTTAACACATTAACAGCCAACAATGTGATGACTGGTGTTTGGCATTTTTTTTATTATGACGCCGACTACGAGTTAACGTTTGTCGATTTTGAGTTCTGTCGTGTTTGACATTTGCAGATATATTTCCATCAATAACAATGAGTTTATTCGCAGTAATAATTTTAGTTTGAAAACAATGTAACGACTTCAATTGAAAATATAAATCAGCTAATGAAAATGTTTCATTCCCTAAGTTGCCAATTACAATGTTGCCTATATATATTTTGAATGAAAACATACATATAAGTTTTAGATTAAAATAAAATTCTTTTCATTTTTCATTCAAAATACTCTATTTTAGGAATACGTTTTCACAACATCACCGACGTGACGCCGACGTGATCATATTGAAACGCAACGCCGATCTTGAAAAATTTCAGTTATCTGTTTTGATTAGTCTTACTCTTATGTCCATTGTCTTTTCATGTTGAATTAAATATAGTCTAATGTTAATTATGTTTTATGAATATGTCCTGAAGATGGTCTACTAGACCGAAACGTCCAACGTTGACATTATATTAACGTTAAAACAGCATAATTGCATATTAGGATTTTTGTTTGTTTCTTTCCGTATAGTTTTCTTCATATATATATATATATATATATATATATATATATATATATATATAATCTAAAGGTACATTCCTGTCCACCTTCACAATACAGGAAAATGCACCAATATACTACAGCACAGAAACAAAAAAAACATTCTCGTGTCCTGTATAACAAAATCAACCAGCCAACACTCAACAAAATTTATTACGAATATAGTAACAACATATTAAAATGCATATAACATATATTGACATATATTACTAAAAGCCAATTTATTTTTTTACCAATTCCAAGCCACCTCTCTCATATTGAAACGCTTGTTTTGTAATTACATTCCGTAACGACAACGGATATTTTTTTAAATATTACAAATTACACGTTCGCGCGTGTTTTTAAAAATCACTATGCCAACGGAATGCATATTTTATAGCAGTTACAATAGCATGTTTTTCTTTGTAAATTAACCCTGAAGATGATCGTAGAGAAGTTCGAAAGTACTTGGATTAAAAAAAAAATTATGGCATCTTCTTTGAAGAATTTCATCTCAACAGCAAGAAACTGATTAAACAACTGCAAAGGATAAGTATAAAAATAATTAGATAGAATATGTCTATATAATTCAAATAAACATGTTTGGATATATAGAGAGATAGATAGATGGGCATCTCGAGGTAGTGTAATGGGTAGCAAGCTTGTCTCGCTAAAACAATTATGACAGAGTAGTGAGTTCGATCCTCACTGGGTGCCCCTACTTTTGGCCTTGTGCCACATCTAAGCTACGCTTAGAAAATCACTATGTATGTATGTGGGTGTGAGCGCAAGTATACGAGCGCTTACATTAGAATAGTTAACAGAAGTATATTATTCTTGATACACTGAAGAAATGGTCCGGTTCTCTGGGTAAAGGAATTGGTTATCCTCTACAATGTTGTGTCTATTTCTAATGCTCATATGCCGTATAGAGAAACGTCGCAAATCTCCTGTGTTCGTTTTTTTCGCTTTCGGGAGTTTTATAAATCTGGCCTCATACTAAGTTTGGCTTTGTTCCAAAAGTTTTCAGACCACCTGTCGTCGAGTGAAAATATTTGAACTTTTTCACATTCCAGTGCCAACTGAGAAAACAAGACTTCAGTAATATATCCTTGGACTTTGAGAACACCTAGTTATTGTCACGAACCTGTTAATTAAATGTTCAAACAGATTGCAATAATTTTAATGTCTTTGAAGTTTCCATTTGTGTTTTAGCCGTAAGAATACTAAATAAACTTGGCAACTCAATACTAATACGCAAATAAATTTAAAACTTTTACAAATCTTTCCTAGTAACTTTTTGATTATTAAGTCGTGTCAGAAAATGTCAAAGGCAAGCTTTATTAAAAAAATACATATATATAGCCACCCATAGAAAAATACAATGAGAATTTGATAATTTAATGACTGCTTTTGAGGATATTGACAAAATATTATCTACTTGTAAAAATATATTGTAAAAACGTTTGTTGACAACACATATTTCAACACGTGGTAGTATACATTTCCCAAAAAGTCGTTTATACAGGGTGTCCATAAAGTTCGTGTCCACTTTAAAAAATTATAACTTTATTTGTATTTGCGATAGAAATAATTTGTAAAAAGAATTAGAAAGAAGTAAATCTATATTTTTTAAGGTTTTATTGAAATTTTATTTAAGTTTCCACATGTCCTCCATCATTAGCAATACAAAGAGTAATACGATTTTGCAGTTCACGGAAAACATTTGCCAACTGATTTACAGTAATGCCTGAAATCACATTAGTTATTTTAGTTATACTTAAAACTAGGTACATTAAACTTTATAACATTTTTTACAGATTATTTCTATCGCAAATACAAATAAAGTTATAAATTTTTATAGATTGCGCACGAACTTTATGGACACTCTGTATATATATATATATATATATATATATATATATATATATATATATATGTGTGTGTGTGTGCCTGCCGCGTGAATAAAACAATGTGTGGATAACCAAAAATCCCTAAAATCTTCGTTTGATGCGTAACAACACCAGATCATTAACACCATCGTATGCTAATATATATATATATATATATATATATATATATATATATATATATAATGGACACTCTCTCGTCGGTTTCGACGTATGAGGATCTGACAGCTTAGTTGATTCATTTATGAAATTTTGTGCGATAATCTTAAGTGGCATTTAAGACACACTAGTGATTTACAAAAGAGGCCACATATGGAACAAGAGTGAGGATTGTGAGATGAGATCACTGTTAGATTGGCTGACCTTTTAGTTCTTGCTCTCGCTTCTTAAAGATGATTCATACAAGCAGATTGAAAACTGCTGAGTCCACTAAAACACGTTGATCTCCATTCTACCCACTGGAAGGCTAAGAGCTCAAGGGTGTCATGTGGTATATTGACAGCTGACAAGTTGCTTTTCAGCCTGTCTTTGTATCTTAGCTATGGGTGTCCTACATTCCTGTAGCTCTGATCTAACTGGCTGTACATTAGGATCTTGGGTATCGTGTCATCAGACATTCTCAAGACATGACCAGTCCACTGTAACTGAGACTGTAAATATATACATACATACATATATATAAGTTTGTCTATGTAATTTACCCGTGAAGTAAAAAAAAACAAACTACGATGCCTTCCTTCATGAATTTCATAACATCAAGAATCTAATTAGAGAAATGGAAAAGATCAGCATAAAATAAGTAGACACGATATGTCTTTATTATTCAATGTAAAATATATTGTAAAAATGCATTAGTTTTGTGTGAATAATTCATGTATTTGTAAATTGATTGCACGTTTATCGTAATTTAAATAACTGATCCAAGTGCGACTTTTGGATAATAAGTGCGACATTACTGTAATATGAACAATATAGTTCATGCCACTTTGACAGAAAAATTTACCAGTAAAAAAATTTGTTCAACACCATATTTGGTATAAACGTAAACACTTTAAAATTTAAAATCAAACTCAGCGTTGCTTTGGCGCGTTCCAAAACCAATAACTCATTTTCAATAGCATTTTCGGATACAACAACACATATTTTCGTTGTCCTCTTATTACTAAGAGAAAAAACCAAGAACAACATCTATTCTATACCTGAAGGTGTCTGTAGGAACAGACGAAAGCTTGTAGTAAAAATAACAACTAATACGGCAGAAATTTATATAAACAAGGATCAATTCATTCATAACGGATCTGGAGGTTTTTGTATACTATTTGAATTGTTTGCGATGATGGATGTCTCGCCATTTAAAGCATTAACCTTCGCATTAATTTTGTGTGAATAATTCATGTATATATATATATATATATATATATATATATATATATATATATATATATATATTAAGAGAGAGAGAAATCAATGTAACCTTTTAACCACATTATTATTTTCATAGCTTGAAAATCATCAGAATCGATCGGTTTATTCCAGCGGAATACTGAATATCAAATAACAGGTAAAATAGTCAACTGTTCCTAAAATAAATATTCTTATTAATTTGAATGTATTTTTTATGAAAATATTCAAGTATGTATCGTTTTACATCATAAACATGTATACGTTCGAAATGATATTTATTGAAATAACATACATTTAGATAACGCCGTGGTACCTTCATAAAAATACTGATACACATTTTCTTGCAAATCTTTTGTTCAGAATCATTAAATAGTTGATTTTGCTTCGAATTCTTGTGGATATTTGGCAAGGAACATTTTCCATCGATTTTCTACTTGTTTTACTTGTCATTCATGTAAACATTTTTAAACACATTAGTAATTTATTTTAAACAAACATTTTCATACTTAATATTAGTAGTCAATGAATAAATACTCATATTTCTATTCAAATTCATTACATAGTCTATTTTTCATATATTTTTCAACTTCAATTGTACATTTGCCAATGGACATTTTTCAATTGATTTTCTACGTGTTTTTCTCGTAAAAATGTGTAGAGTAACGCTGTCTCTGTTGAATGTAATGATTCTCAATGACCCATGGTATTAGTTTGGTGTGGCCTGCATAGGATGTGCACCCTTAGGTGCTTACTATACCAACAGAATAAGGGGGAATTCGAGAATGAGTTATTAACAGTGAATTGTTTTCTAGTGAGCTTAAATTTCATTTTGCATTATTATTTCATGATTAAAATGATCAAAGTATATTACAGAATAAACTTACATTCAAATATTTTATATTTCTGCCTTTCAGTTCTCTATTATAAGTTTTAAAACTATATATATTTAACTGTCTTTCTGTTTTTTTAATGTTTCTCTTTCATGGACGCCATGGTCTTTGGAGGCTTGTTTAGAGACAAAGTTAAGGGCCTTTTAAGCTTTCTTCACGTAAATTGCAGTAAATTTTGAATATGTAGGAATTAAATATCATAGCGGGGGCACCAGAATTTTAGAAATACTAAAATGCGGCATAGCCCCAAGTCGGTTGGGAACCACTGGTTTCATGTACGAGAATAATTTTATCTGAAATTTTCTTCCATTTTTAATATAAGGATATATATATATAGAGAGAGAGAGTGAGAGAGAGAAAGAAGAAATATAGTCTTAAGTTGTGCAATATTTATGGGATAAAATGTGAAATATCAGAGATAGAGTGTGTGGAAATATAAAAGTGAACATTGAAGGCAACACTTAGAGGCGACAGTCTGTTTCATGGTGGACGCAATCGTTAGTAATGTTATGACTTCAAATCCGCGGTTGTCACTCTTTTTCCCTGTCTCTAGAGCTGACGCCTCTTCAATGTTCTCTTTTATATACATACATATATATATATTATATATATATATACATACATATATATATATATATATATATATATATATATATATATATATATATATATATATGTATGTATGTATGTATGTATAAAGACTGACAAAAACCACTCAATATAATTGAAATTTTGAAACGTATGATGGGAGAATGGACTCAGCATCAAACCGCTATGATCAGTCATCTTCAGTTCTATATGTTTTTATGAAAAATAGATATTATAACAGCCTTAGGCGGGTAATTGAGTCAGCAAAGAAAAAGCCACTAAGGTAAAAACTTATGTTGGAAAAATTAGATTAAATTTCTGCAAGAACATGGCTAACAAAAGGGTCACGCAACAAAGCAACGAATAAAAAATTTATACAGGGTGCGGCAGAAAGACTTCCCATGTATACCCCAGAAATACCTCCCGCACGATGGTCAGACACTAGACGCTGGTTTCAAGACTTTTTTTTCCCTCTGGGCCGCATTCACAGAATGAACATTTGCTCACACTTCACCAAATTTATATGTGATATAAATTACAGGTACGAAGACACTGTCTCAAGGTAAGGGAAGTCCCGGTAAAAAGGAGCAAGCAAAAGAGTTCTAGAGACAGTGTAAAAGGGAGACAACAGCGGATTTGAAGTTATAACATTATTATAGATAACACTCTCCTCCAGTTTTCGCAGTCTAGTTACTATATTGTTAATACTTGATATTATGCAAAGATATCACAATGATAAAATCGGTTAATAATTATTTATATCTAATTCTACTGCGACCTATGCATGCAGTTACAAGTAATCCATGATAATATCTTAAATTTTGAAATCTTATTTATTTTTAGTATATGAATATATTTAACTGTTTCTAATTCTTTGATTGTCTTTCAATCATTTTGCCAAAACGTTTTGATAACAACAACAAAGATGAGAACGACAGTCCGAATATAAATAGTATAAATAATGATAACTCCTCATCCATGTAATTCAGACAGACATTTGACCATGGTAATAATTCTATCTTTGTTTCCATCTGGTTAGTTACGTCCGTTTATTGAACTGGAACTGTTGGGTGTTCGAGGCAGTTGCATCTGCATTTGCATTAAATGTGTTTCTTTTTATTCTTTACGCTTTTTTATACATAAATTCTTGCTCTTTACCCAATATGTACATTTATAGACAATCATTCGTATGAGTTTGACAAGCCGTAATTCCCAATGTATACGGCGCATTTTTTTCTTAAAAAATAATAGGCAAAATTATGGGTGCGTATTATGCACAGTTACAAAAAAATCTTTAAAAAATTGCCGTTTCATAGGTCGATCTCAGTTGCGAAATGACTACTCACTACAAGCATACGACAATTTGACACTAACATTCGGCGATTGCGACCCCATAACAATGTCAAATACAAATACTTACATAATATAAATAACTAACAATACTTATAAATGTAAAATAAAATAAGAATTTTCATAAAACTAAATCAAAATAATAGTATTCTATGTTTAAAACCATTTATTAGTATTTTTGTTAGTATTTTTTAAAAATAGTGCTCGATACAAAAGTAGAGCATAAATATAATTATTTATTTAAAAATATGATTCCATCGCTACATAAGAGTTCTCATGTTTCAAAACAACAGCCGAAAACTTCAATATAATTATTTGAATTGAATTGAATTAAAGTACCTGTCTTCAAGCGAAATGTTTTTGAAGATGGAACAGAGCTTGGTACTTTAATTCAATTTAATTCAAATAATTATATTGAAGTTTTCTACTCTTGTTTGATATATATACCCAGGTAAGATGAGAACGAATTGAGTACAATTCAACGTTCTGATCTGAGTAAAACCCACGGATCTTATAACCACCCGCTTCTTTTCTTTCTTTTTTCTCAAAAAGAGGCTGTATTTTGCTTTTGAATCTAAATGAATCGTTCAATCGCCAGTAATTTACGGAGATTCCTGATTGTCTGATGAGAAGCATTGATATGTATCGAAACACGTTTACAACTGTGTAGCGTTTTTTGACATGTTTTCGAGGTAATATCCTAAATGTAAAGGTATATATATATATATATATATATATATATATATATATATATAGGCTCGATGTTAGAGAATTCGGGTATAAGTGTTTAAGTTTATCTTTTAATCAGATAAGAATGCTAATTTTCAAGAACGATATCTCTTTCAAAAATAATCGCTTCTTCTTGTAACAGACTAAATTTAGTTAATTTTTGTATGTGACACGAAGTATTACTTCGACTGACATATTGTTACGGGTGTAGTGGTAGAATTTACCCCAATACTATGATCTGCTAGACAAATATGGCAACTATTAAACCAAATATTAACTAAGCGGAACTTCATTTGTTGCAAGAGTATAATTTAGGGGCATCCTGAGGATCAACCTCACAACGTAAACGAAGTAAATTCCTCGCTAAATTCTATAACACGTCTCAATCGGTGCTTAATAAGTATAGACTTCTTTGACAACAGACCATAAATTTGGACCACTCAGCCAGGATAGAAAGTATTGCTTTCATGCGCCATGTTCTTTTAGAGTGTGGGTTAGAGTTCTCCACAATTTCTTACCGTTTTGTTGTTCCAGTTTTTGTCTCCTGACAACTCTGTCCTTTTTGTCTTCTTTCTGCTATCCATCTTCTCTCACTCGCCCTGCCGGACCCATCCGCTTGTCTTTCCTTCAATATCGTCTGCGACTGTTAAATTATCCAAGACTTCCTTGTTCCTCTCACACTTAGTACATTATATTCTTAGTGATCGTCGTATCAAGTCTATTCTTCATCTTTGAAAGAATTGTTTAACGTCCAATGCCATTTGGGGGATTAGCTATTACTTAGCATTCAAGCAGATTTTCTTTGATTCAAAAGACATTTTAAAGCGTTAATCTTTTGGGCCAGTTTTTTGAAGGCGATATTTCGCCTTTCCTATGTCCCTTTGAATTTATTTATCAGATTTTTCGTCGTTTGCTTTGACAATATACGTATAGTTTAAATTTTATATCTGTTTGATTTTGACATCTCCAATATATAATCTGCAATATGATGCTGTCTCCGTTGCTAATAACACTGAATGTTATCTTCTTACAACTTAATGATTAGTCATTTCTTCTTGCTTTTCTCAAACGCCTTTATAGCTATTTATTCATTTCGCGATCGCTATGCATTACCCAACGGAGAGATGCCCAAGTATACGAGTAAACATAAACTAAATTTCAGATTAGATGACTAATGTACCAAAGCAACAATCATTTCCTCACTCAGCCGAGCAAAAGCTAGGAGAATATGCGGCCAGCAATATTTACGTGTATTATTTCATGATATGAATTGTCATTGATTGCATATATACAAATCAGTAATATTTGAAGATGAAACAGCTTTTACTGGAATCAACCTGCAATAGACCAATTGATCGATTCCAAAACCTTATCTCTTAGATATCAGATCCCGACGTTTCTCTAATTGTCGCATTCGATCCAATCAGTTGGCGCCTGATCGATCATTAGAAGGAGAAAACGAAAGCAAAATCCGTTAACGACACACAAACACACAGAGACACAGAGACACATACACAGAAATACAAACACACACACACACACACACATATATATATATATATAAATATATATATATATATATATATATATATATATATATATATATATATATATATATATATAGGTTACGGCCATATCACGTTAAACCACCGATTCCCCTTACGATTATTTGTTAATCAATTTCTAAATAATTTGAGATAGATCCGCATTTTCTGCTGTGTTTTCCTGCCTGACAAAGCTAAAACTGACAGCGTTAGTTCTATGTATAATATATATATATATATCTATATATATAACGTATAAAAAATATATATATATATATATATATATATATATATATATATATATATATATATATTATAAATTAATTGACTTAAAATATGGTTTTGTAAAAAATAGAAAATATGGTTTTGTAAAAATTAAAATATCTATAAGAACACCGGATTATATACCTTACTGCTTTTTTTTTATTTATATATATATATATATATATATATATATATATATGACGAGGCACGTCTTGAGCAGCGGTGCGATTTTCGTTTCCAGCGTCTCATATGCACGAGTTCCATGGAAACAAAAACAGGCTATCATTATTGTTTTGTCCATGTATTGGTTAATATATTGTAATGTAATTGTCATCTTTGATAAACGCTCATGTAAGCCGAAAGCTCAGGTAGGATTAAAAATATGTATCAATATTATGATTTTCTTTTCTTCTGTTAATGATAATGCTATTAATGCTTATCAGACGATATGAAAAGAATTTACATAAAATAAACAGACAAAACTTTTCTATATTATTTCATGAAACATGCATCAATATATATATATATATATATATATATATATATATATATATATATTTCATAAGAGATTTACTGTTTAAGCAGTTATGATATATGAGGAGTGATATGAATGAAAGTGAAGATGGTAGAGAGTGAAGATCATAGAGATAAGGAGAATAAATAACGCTTGACCTTTGGTTGAAGAGGTTAAAATTGTAGTCCTTAAGGCAGCATCTACGTTGGAGTTAGTTAAAAAAACGTTAGCAGTTCTCAGTTTTCTGAATGAAAGTTTCTCCTTAGAGTTGACATAAGAAGGATATAAGAAACACTTGAGGTTTATGATATAACCTTTTGCCTCTACTCTGTTGAGTAGAATATTTGAATATTCTAATCCTTACGTTCAGAAAAACATTATCCACTGTTTCGCAGACATAAATCTACAAGGTTATATCAGATTCCTTATATGGAAATGTCTCGTCACAATAAATAATTCAATTCAGAACTTTCGTCACTGACAGTTTTCAAGCCCAGCGATTTCCAAGTTTGATTTTTAGTTCCTTATAAATCGAATGATTTTTAAATTCGTCTTCCTCGATTCTGAACTAAGGAAATTTTCTTCTTAGCCAGTAGAAGTTTTTTCTCCCCTTTTTTTGAGACGTACGCCTCCCTCAGATTCGTGGGGAGGAATTCACCATTATCCTACCGGTCTGGTTTAATGCATCTCGGTAGAATCTGATTTGACATACTTGGCCGATAATATCACCCAAAAGCATTTATAACCGGAAAATATATTAATCATTTAGTGATACAAAACTTACTAATTAACCCATATCTGGGGAGATAAGAGGTGGATCAATGCTTTCCAAAAAATAATAATGTATGAGTGAATGAAACGAATCCAACAGGATTCGAACTCGGCTATGCGATTTTGTTTTAATCCCAAGGGATTAGCCATTACATCTCTCGCACATCTAGGCTTACATCACCTGGTATTCGCACACTGTCATCGATCTAGCTACTGACTAGGCTTGATGTTGTTTAACTTCCATCATCGAACGGGAACCGGTGTTTCAACATGATATGGCCGTAGGCAGTCAAAGTTCAGTATATATTAAAGGTACAATTTCTAATCTCCATAAAAAAAGAGGCTAATGAACACATCATTTTTGGGAAACGCCTTCAAATATATGCAAACATCAATAATGGAATATGAGCTGATGTTGGTTACACACGTGCGCCTATAAACCCTGACAAGTTATAAAAACTCATACCGCCACAGGCCACCACGGATCTCCACAGGCCTCCCGACAGCTCTAAACTAGCTCTTTGCAAGTAAAGAGAACCAGTTCTTTCGCCAAATTCTACCGACTTCCTTCGCATAAATTCCATCGATGCGAAACTGAACATCTTGAAGATATTTATTCAGGTTTTACTGTATTCTTAGAGACCCACATGTTTGCACGTCGAAGAATTCTGTCCGTGTAAACCTGAGAAAATATACGTATATGTATTTTTTGTGAGTCTTTTAACGGTCACTGAGTGTTTTTGTGTCAAACAGTAAATACTTAACGACAAAATATTTACCGTTTTTTTTTTTAACATGAATTTACACTGAAAGGCGGGAATTTTATTTTTTACATCAAGGACATGGGTGAACATCGTACTGATTTAAAAAAAAATATTTGATTGGGTATGGCATGATAGCCTCTGGCACGTCCTCAGAGGATTCAACATAGAAGTACTCATCCAAGTCATCCAGTCACCATATGACTATTTCATCAGCACATTTCTCTTGAGCAACTAAATGGGAGATTTTTTCCAACTGACTATCAACGGCATACAATGGTGCCTAATCTCTCGAATATTTTTTAACCTGTTTCTGGAAAGAAATATGCAGGAAACTCTCCACGACCACTGTACTCCTATCTCTGTCGGTAATTGACAATTCTGCAACCTGCGTTTCACAGATTTTGACCTTATGTTAGGCTAAACCTGGCTAAAAAAAAAAGTCATTGAAAGCAAGGGCAAAATCTAAAATAATGGTGCTTAGCACAAGCAATATCAGGGCCAGTCTTGCCATCTACGGCGTAAGACTGAAGGGAGTGCCCAGGTTCAAATACTTGAGAGCAGCCCTCTAATAAAATGGCAGCTGAGACGTAGATATCCGCACACAACTACAACAGTGAAGATGAGACTGGAAACGATATGGAAGAGCAACATCAACTTCAAGCTCAACAAATCGTTGGTCATTTCTATCACCCTCTACAGGTGGGTGACTTGGACACACCTGGCTAAGAGAGGAAAGAGGGCCTAGGCGTTCGAGACCAACTGCTTGAGAAAGCTTCTCCGTATCACTTACTGATAGCACAAAACTAACGACTATGTATGGAGCGGGGTCAAACGTCTCGTGGGCTGAGGGGAATCAGGAAGAGGGCGTGGTCAGACCACCTAGCACCGTATCTCATTCTCTGCAATACAATCATTGAAAGCACTGCTGAAGCAGAACGCTGGACAGGACGGCATCAAAGAATAGACGAACAGATTAGACTGGATGAGGATGCCTGTTTTATCTGTCCTCAGATCCCTGTGACAATTTATCAATCGAGCGATTGATGATTATCATGATTATGATGATCATGATGAACATTCTTGACCTCAACATTGATTATTCCTTTTGTTGCTTCATCTGTTCCCCGTATCGCTATCATAAATTCGACATGTATGTGGCTCGCGGTCTTCCCCTACCATTCTTGCTCCCGAGATGCCCTGTGTGAGTTAAGCTTTTCAAGCACTACCGGCACATATCCGTCCAAAATTTCAGTTGCCTGTCTATTCCAGCATAAGCTGTTAACGCTGCAAAGGGTGTACTTAGCTGAATTTCCTGTTTTAGATATCCTTTTCCCTATTTCTTCGTCGCCATATTTATTACAACGTTTCGGCCGTTGTACGCTCCGGACTTCTTCATGTGGTTGGAATATCAAACTGAACACTTTATTTCGCTCGCTGGGGTAGACTGTTCTAGTTCCATGTGCCATGTCTAAAGGATATCAGTTATCAGTTATCTCCTGGTAATTCCCCTCTCCAAGTTCTCCACCGCCCTAACCAGGCAACTCACACTCTTTGGATCCTTCACTGGATCTAACTAACGCCTTTATCCATGGTGCCATTTGTCTTTGAGGACATCTGTGTATGAAATTCTGGCTATTATAAACCTAATGTCTTCAGCAAACAAGTGATCATATTGCAACTTTTACTGTTATCATACGTGCGTTTTTACCACAGCTCATGTTTCAATTTTTTGTTATTATCGTTTTTTCTGGCACCCTTATTACTGGATCCTATATTGTATTCATTTCTATGCTTGGTCGGCTCAGGGGACAGCATATGTGCTGATTCCTAAGTTTACGAATTTTCCAATGGTGTTCTTTATCTATGATCTCAACTTGATCCCCTACAGAGGTCGGTGATCTCCTTCTCTCTCCATATGTGGTCAGCCACGTCTGATTTTTCCACTTCCCCTCGTGTTACAGCTTTCTGGTGTTCTTGAAGCCTTACCGTGAGGGGTCGCCTATCTCCCCTTTATATTTCTTTTCCGCAGCTGCACGGGATAGCGTACACACAGTCTTTAGTCATGTTCTCCTCTATGGGGTTCTTACTGAGAGAGATATCTGCGAAGTGTCGTCCAGCTTTTGAAGGTTCTCCTGATATTATATGGACAGATACTGAAGCCCAGAAATATAGGAATAACATCAATAAAGGCTTTATTTTCTGGAAGAACATGCTGAAAAAATCTTTTCTCTTGCAGTGTAAAGGAAAGTTAATGGATGTTGCAAAAGTCTGTTTTTACTCACGTTTCTTCAAGTCATGCTGAAAAACGCTGTGCTTTTCCCACTTGTCAAGAAAGCATCTTTTCTTCGCTACGTCTACTCGAAAACTGTCTCTGTACAGTCTGTGCTTCACTGACTGCCCATTAAGTGTCGCGTGTCTGTCCATATCCAAATGCTTACTAATACACCGATTAGTTTAATCTTATTGTTCGAAGAAATTTAACCTAAACCTGAAAGTGTTACCGAGGCCTAAAATATACACGTATGACATTTTTTCTTGCAAGGAGAAAAGAAGGCCTGAGAAATTTAACAGTCACAAGGCATATTGAAGTCAAGAAAAAAGGCTAAGAATAAATGAGCGTGTTTGTGTAAATGTATGGCAGAACAAGAATGAGGAGGGAGAGTAAACAGATTGCAAAGAAGCATTTTTTCGAAAGCTAGGAAGTTGTGGAGAGTCATGATCGCCCACATCCTGAAGAAACAGGACCCATAGAAGAAGACGGATAGGAACTTGTGGAGAGCCATGTACACCTATATCCTGAAGGGAAATGTAACAGAAGAAAGAAATGAAGTTGTGGATACCCTTGATCGCCCACAGCTTGAAGGGATATGGTACAAAAAAGAACATAGGAGAAAATAAGGAAATTGTGGAGAGCCATAATTATCTACATTCTGAAGAGACATGGTACAAAGAAGAAGTACAGAATATTGTTGTAGCCATGATTACCCTTATTCTTAGGAGATATAATCAAAAATAGAAGAAAAAAGAAGAAAGAAAAGAAAGTTGTGGAGAGCCATGATCGCACACAGCCTGAAGAGACATGGTACAAAAAACAAAAAAGAAGAAAGAGATTGACAAATTTTCTGACTGTCATGGCCGAATATTTGAAAAAGAAGACCTCTATGAAGTGAGAACTTGCTATTCAAATAATAGCCACAAAAATAGCTGTTAATACCATTGTTAACCTTGTCGGAACATTCACTACTTGGTGAATGTTCCGAAGAGTGATATAAATTATTACGAAACTAAGAGTTAACATCGATAAATGCTGAATATTAAATTAAATTCAAGCTCGTCAAATACGGAGCACTTTGAATTATATAACTTACATATATTAATTGCTAGTAATAATAGTTAACATTAAGGTTTTATTTTATTTTATTTCATTTAATGATAAATGGGTGTGTAGCTTGTGCCATGGGTAGGGATTTAGAATGAAAAATCAGTCATCCGAGCGTCTTGAGTAAGGCGATAAACTACGGCCGCGTCCTGGGTTCGACCGTTGTACGCTGAGGTCATCTTCAGGTGATTGGAATTTCGAACCGAACACTATTTCATTCACCGGGGTAGATTGTTCTAGTTCCACGTGCCGTGCTATCTCAGAATCAGTTATCTCCCTTTTTAACACAATTCTCCAAGTTTTTGCTCACTTCTGCTGAGTCATTGGATTCAACCAATGCTTTTATAACTTGGGGACACGGAGTAAAAAGTTAAATAACTGATATGAGTTCATTACATTCATTTACGCTCAAATTCTTATGAAATCAATCCACCTTTTCCTCCTCGCCTCTCTTGCTTAGTCTTTGTCAGGTGACGAAAAATCTGTATTCAAACGACCTTCCCTATGAAATTGTGCCACAAGGTCTCCAATCTCGCTTCATCAGGAAAGAGCTTTGAAATTCCTATGGTACTCTATGTGCCTTGCTGCACTTTTTAGAAAGGACAGCGGTGATATTTACTGTTTATATTTCCAGCACTGTCCCATGAGGGATGATTGTGGTCTTAAAGACGTTATTTCCTTCCAAGAAATAAGGAATAATTTGGCCGCTTCCTGTTACAGTGTCGAAGTCACTGAGGTGGACTTTATGAAAATGTCGTGTTTTAAAAAAGAAACATTTTTTTAGCCATTGAAAATTGTTCCTGGACATAGGTCGATTAGGTGAAATCAAAGGCTTCATAAATTAGTAGCTATTCAGAAGAGATGAATGGCACCATGGGAAGCCCCAAAATTTTAGTTGTGCATACATTCAATACCAGAATGGCTAAAACCGGAAGCGTTTAACTTGCTGTGAGGTAGTTTTTTTTTTCCTCTCTGTAACTGTCTCTTGAATTTTCCTGAATGAAAGAGAGATTGAGGCAAGAAGTCGTTTAGTATTTATAGTATGGGGAGTGACAATGTATGTATGTATGTATATGTAAATAGATAAAATGCAAATAAATAAAAAAAATGACAAAATTGACGCTTTGAGCCATGCGTTCCGGCCTGAGCTCCTGAGTCAAAATTCGTAAATAATTAGTATGTAATGTTTCAGTGTAGATATAAAAAATAAATACAAGTACTTCCCCACTGTTCAATCGGTGGCTATTTCTCTCTACCATTGTTCAACTGTTGGTTGAGCATTACGTCATTTTTCTCTACCATCGGTAATGTGTAGGTCAGGGTTGAAAGGATTAATGAAAATCTGTTTATTTTAACAAAGTGTTAATTGGATTCATAAACTAAGAGTAACAAAAATATTAACGAAATTTTGTTTTATAAATATCTAACTGAATTCAGTGATTTGTTTCATTACTTACGACATTTTATGTCGCATTCCTAATATCACGTCGTATCTCAGCTAAAGACAGTAAAAGTTAATTCTATTGTAATCTTTAAGTCAGTGGTTCGAATCCGTATTGCGCAACTAACATTTTGGATGTACACTCTGTCGTAATGCATATCAGTTCGGAATGAGAAACCAAAAAGCCGAGTTCGAATTCCAGTCGATTTTGTTACATTGGCATAAGCACAAAAATACCTTTGCCAAAGGTCTGACTTCACCTTTTCACCTCCCAACTAAAGGTCGAAAGGCAGAACAGATAGGCTCCAATATCCTTTGTTATCACCTACAGAAAGAAACAGCATCCTATAACGGGAAAACTTCTATCTCGAAAGAGATATAATCACTTAAGCCCATATCAAGTATGTCACTTGATTTTTAAGTCATTTTCTTTAAATATTTTATAATTTAAAAAAAAGACGATTATTTCATTCAACCTAATTCAGCATTAAAAATTTCCCTTTCTCTGATTAGGGGTATAATCTAGGACTGGTGCCAAATCGGTTGAGTTCTGATTCCGGATTGAAGCAATCGGATGTCTACCCACACTGATGAAGTGTGATAACGCGAAACAGGCTTGTATGTGAATGACTATATATATATATATATATATATATATATATATATATATATATATATATATGTATTCTGTATATGTATGTCAGTATATATATATATATATATATATATATATATATGTGTGTGTGTGTGTGTATGTATATATAAATATGTATATATATGTATATATATATGTATATATATATATATATATATATATATATATATATATATATAGGTATGTATGTATATGTATGTATATATATATATATGTATATATATATATGTATGTATGTATATATATGTATGTATGTATATATATATATGAATATATATATATATGTCTGTAAATATATTTTATATATATATGTATATGTATATATGTATGTATGTATATATATGAAAGTATCTATATATGTATGTATGTGTATATATATATGTATGTATATATATATATATGTATGTATAGATATATATACGTATGTATAGATATATATATCTATGTGTGAATGTATATTTATATGTATGTATATATATGTATGTATGCATATATATATATGTATGTATATATATATATATATATATGTATGCATATATATGTATATATATGTATGTATATATATATATATATGTATATATGTATATATATATATATATATATGTATATATATGCATGCATGTATATATATACATGTATGTACCTAGATTTAGATATATATATATATATACACACACACACACACACACACACACATATATATATATATATATATATATATATATATATATATATATCGGTGTACGACAGAGAGAAAGTGTAATGTGTCCGTTTTCTATTCAAAATACGCCAGCGTGTAAGAGAATGATGTATGAGAGCCTACCCACTAAGCCGTTCTTAGAACCAAATAACCACACTACCCACACATACGTTTTGATTATAATTTTCATAAAGTCTGCCCAAGTGACTTCCACAATGTACCAGGATTCCTCCAAATTATTCCTTATCTCTTGGAAGAAAATAATGAAAACCTTTAAGATACAATCATCCCTCTTTAGACTATGCTGGAAATATAAGTGAGACTCTTTGTATGTAGTGTACGGAACATTTCCCTAATTTATTTAGTAAGAGTGTAGCATAAAGACTTCCTGGTTTGTAAGAGATTATGTTTCATGTGTTTTATTTTCATGCTCTGCTTGTGTAAGGATTCATTTTCCCTTCGAAATATATGTAAATTTAATAAAATATTTGTTTTTGACACTAATAATCATTTTGATGGAAGAGCGTTTGTTTAAATTACAGTCACCATCTTCACATTAATTCTTCAGTCCTGATATATATATATATATATATATGTTGTTTATATTATATATATATATATATATATATATATATATATATATTTGTTTTCATTTTCAGATATTTATATATATATATATATATATATATATATATATATATATAAACTGGGTGTAACAGCAAAATTGTTCAAATAGAATAAGAATATAATATAAAAGGCTCAAAGACTAATATTCCATAGTTATAATTTATTACATTGGAATCGTAATCACGATCCAATTCATCAGACGTACAAATTCAAAGAGAATATATATATATATATATATATATATATATATATATATAGATAGATAGATAGATAGATAGATAGATATAGATATATATATACTGTGTGATGATAGGGAATGTTTTGCGAAATTTTTCACTATCTGAGGTCCAGTGCTTGTAGATATAGAAAGTGTAGACAAATGAATCAATATTTCTTAGACACTTGCTTTCATTGCTTTAACACACACACGCGCACGTATGACATATGAATATATATATATATGTGTGTGTGTGTGTGTTTGTGCGTGTGTTAGTAAATGTTAGTATAATTTTCTCTTGCATCATTTTTACCATATTTCAGAATTGTAACTATCAAGATTTTAATAGTTTTAATTTGCAAACCTACCGCCTGACTACCCCAATGAAACGCTAAAATGCACTCCTCGTAAGGAATGTCCCCTTAACTGAGCATCACTGAGATATATCTGAAACTTGGCTCAATCTTTTGTCCTCGCCTTACACATGTGGAGTATTTGTTTCGCTAGAATAGTAACAAAATGCATAGTATTTTAGTCTAATGAAAGTTTGTGGTGGCCAGTGAGGAGTCATGGTAGCGGCTTGGATTGAGGAATCGGAGAGCCGAGTTCGAATTCCAGTCGAATCCATTACATTCACTTACGTGTTAATAACCTTGAGAAAGGCATGAATCTTCTTCTTCTCCTCTCAGCTATGGGTAAATAGTAGGACTAACTGGGTTATATAGCCTTTGATGGCAACTGGCCTACCGCAGAAAAAAATGGAAACCGACTGCGGGAAATATCTGCCTCGTCAGTCATGTATTGAAAGATACATGATCGCATAAGCATGTATCATGCATGATACATAACTAACTGGTGTTCAGTGAAGATTAAACTTAGTGTATAAATGTAACCTCCCTCGACCTGAGATAAATATTCATGACAACATTGTAGTCAAATAACACATGTATATATTGTTACTCTATTTGACTTAGTTTGGCATAAGGTTACAAGAAATAATGCTCCAAAAATATGAGCTCATTACACAAGCGAACAGTCAAATATGATCAGCTTACTAACCATTATTTAACTCTTGTTATCGAATATCGATGGAGTGCCACCAAGTAAGGATTTAGATCATTAAACACTAGTAATATCCTGCTAGGTTTTCTCCTTAACACTTGCTGTAGAGGGAGGTGACAAGATAAGCTGTCTATAGGTATTTGAAAGCATTCTCCTGTTTTCTTAACCAATGATTCTTTAGAAAAAAAGTAGTAGCTTTTGTTTTGAATGGGATACAAAAACAAAAGGAAGTTCCCCAAAAATAAAATCTTATTAAATGACTCGCAAGCGTTAGTTTTCACTGAGTAGGGTTTTTAATTTACCTGCCAGCCTGTCTATCTACGTACATAGCTACATGTCTGCGCAATTAGCTACCTACCTACCTACCTACGACAGGGTATTGATGTCATCGTGTCTTGTTGACGGATTGTCTATGAGAACACAATGAAGATTGAATAGTGTGCCAATTACAATACATGCTCATGGCTATAAAACAATCGACATCGATTTTGATGAAAATACCCAAACAATGAAATACCTACATTTTTGTCTGTCTCGTAACTAAAAGAGTTTTATATTCCTTGCTTTTGCCTGGGTTCAGAGTTCGAATCCAGATAAATGTTATAACTTACATTAATAAGTTTCAAAGCAGTGAGGCCCGTCCATTTTGAAAGGTTGGTCAACCAGAATCTGATTTAAGAGTTGCTGCTCTATCCCCTTTTAAATTAGATTCTGTTTCACCGGCTGGTCTATCACCAGAAGAGTAATCGATAGCGGCTCGGATTGAGGAATCGGAGAGCCGAGTTCAAATTCCAGTCGAATCCATTCACTTACGTGCTAATACCCTTGAGAAAGGCATGAATCTTCTCTCACAAGCTATAGGTAAATAGCAGGATAGACCAGGAACTTTAGCCTTGGATGGCAACTGGTCTGCAGCAGAAAGAAATAGCATCCTACTGCAGGAAAAAAACCTACCTCATCAGTCATGTATGGAAAGGTACATAATTGCCTAAACGTGTATCAAGCATGGCACATAACCGACTCTATGAAGATTGGAAAATGAAGACGAGATAAATGTTATGACTTACATTAATAAGTTTCAAAGCAGTGAGGCCCGTCCATTTTGAAAGGTTGGTCAAACAGAATCTGATTTAATAGTTGCTGATCGATCCCCTTTTAAATCAGATTCTGTTTCACTGGCTGGTCTATCACCAGAGGAGAAACAGTGGAGTAATGGATAGAAACTCAGATTGAAGAATCGGAGAGCCGAGTTCGAATTCCAGTCGAATCCATTACATTCACTTACGTGCTAATACCCTTGGGAAAGGTATGAATCCTCTTCTTCTTTGGTAAATAGCAGGACAGGCCGGGTTCTATTAACTTTGACAGCAACTAGTGTAGCCCAGAAAGAAATAGCAACCTACTGCAAGAAAAAATCTTCCTCGTCAGTCATGTATCGAAAGATACATGATCACCTAAGCGTGTATGGCCCATAACTGGCTGACTGGTCTATCCCCAGCTTAATAAACATCAAAGCGATAGTAATAGTTAATTCTAACTATTTTCACATCAGCGCTAACGGTTAGTGTCCCTGCCATTGTAAAAAAGGTGGTGTTGTGTGTTAATTGGTGTAACACTATCTTCCCAGATATATATTTTCCCCTTCTATTTGTTCTTGAACTAATCTTAGTAAACAGAAGATATTAAAGCCTAGATATAAGTTCTACTTAGAATTTTGGCGCAACACATTCTTTCATATTCAATTCTCGATTGGCTTTTTGCTAGCCTAAGATATAGCTATTGCGTGTTACAAGTGGGTTAAAGAGTTGTTTGACAGAGTTTCATATGTCCGACCTGCTCCAGTAGTCGGTGTTGAAGCCAAGAC
>CAHIKZ030004601.1:725000-732500 GCA_903632075.3 Acanthosepion pharaonis
TTATGTAACGGACATTAGATATAAAAAGGTTGTTACCCTTTTATCAGCAATCCTTTTGTCTCGTGTTTTTTTTTTTTTTTTTTCTTTTTACTTGTGTTTTGCCACCCTGTCGGACTCAACTTGTATCGGCCCCAATCCCTGCTGGTCCCGTCTGTCTAAGATCTAAACACAGCGTGGGTAGACAGACCGGAGATCAGTACAGTTGCTTCAGTAACCAGGTATTGGAAGCGAGTTGGGAAAGGCGAGGCTGGTGATCATCTAACCAAGGGGTTGGAGCGGCACGCTTGGAACCAGGAGGAGCGACCAGGAGGAACGACGTCACAGTTGGCGCCGTAACCAAGGGATTCGACCCTGGGCCAGGTGTGTAACCGTCACATATATATATATATATATACCGATTAGTCCATTACCGAAAGCTAATTGCATGAAGAACTTCGATCTCAGATTGGTCAAGAGCTTTGCACATTTGAAAATCTATGCAAGTGAACTAAATTACGAATATAAATATATATATATATATACTTTCTTTGCAATTGGAATTAAGATACATTTAGTAAATGACCATTTTCACCTACAAATTTTAATTTTAAAATTCCCATGATTTTTGAAACTGTCTATGGTATCAGTTTGTCGTGTAATGTTTATTTGGAGAAATGAAGAGAGAGAGAGAGAGAGAGAGAGAGAGAGAGAGAGTATATGTTAGAGGGAACCTATTGCGATGTATGAGGAGAAGAATAAGGCCCCGTTATCGGAATCATTTTATGGAGGTAGGAGAGTAGGGGAGGTATTTTGAAAATAAACATTGAGCGTTCTTTTGCGAGTCCTATAGCCTTTGTTATCACTTACAGAAAGAAACTTACGGGAAAACTTCTATCTCGAAAGAGATATAATCACTTAAGCCTATATCAAGTATGGCATTTGACTTTTAAGTCATTTCCTTTAAATGTTTTATAATTTAAAAAAGACGATTATTTCATTCATCCTAATCCAACGTTAAAAATTCCCCTTTCTCTGCTTAGGGGTAGAATCTCGGACTGATGCCAAATCGGTTGAGTTTTGATCACGGATTGAAGCAATCAGATGTCTACCCACACTGATGAAGTGTGATAACGCGAAGCAGGCTTGTATGTGAATCACAATATATATATATATATATATATATATATATATATATATATATATATATATATATATATAGAGAGAGAGAGAGAGAGAGAGATAGATAGATAGATAGATAGATAATATTAGTGGAAAATATACATACATATGCAAAATATATAAATATAAATACCCATATATGTATATTTTTAGAAAAAAAAAATTCCAAGAGGAAGAATCCAGGTAGAACTGTAAGCCTTTTTATTATATATATATATATATATATATATATATATATATATGTGTGTGTGCGTCCGTGTGTGTGTGTGTCCGTGTGTGTGTGTGTGTGTCCGTGTGTGTATTAGCGTGTGTATTAGCATATATAGGAGGCACGGTGTCGTAATGGATAGCGATCTGTATTGAGGAATCGGAGAACCGGGTTCGAATTCCAGTCGGATCCTTAACGTGCTAATACCCTTAGGAATCCTCTTTATGAGTAAACATCCTGGATTCAATAGACTCGTGGAAAACCGGTCTAGGAGAAATTAACTATGAATTCAAAAGCTGTATGTAACCCTGTCGAAGCGCGTACAGCTAAAGAAATGATCGTTCGCATTGGCTCGCTGAACGCCACTACGTTTGTGTGATGATGAAAAATATAGTTTTAAGGTTTGCTATATTTATTGATGAAAGTTGGCAATATCAGCAACAGAAAGTATGTAAATTGAGTAGACGCGCCATTTATTTGTTAAAGAATAGAGTCATTTATTTTCGTCTGCCAGCCTGAATATTCGAGAGATTTCGAGAGCATCTATTCAAATGCGATTATCCACTAGAAATAACGTTTTAATCATAAAAATCTGTCGGATTAATAAATAATAAATACATCCACTCTCTTTAAGGAGCCTCTTAGGGAACCCAAAATGTGATAGCGTGAACCAGATGAAGTCAGGCTTAAGATATATATCAGTGATGCTCAATTAATGGGGGAATTCCTTACGAGGGCGCCATTTTGGTTTTACATTGAGAAGACAGACGATACGATTGCAAATTCAGACTATTAAAATCTTTATAGTTACAATTCTGAAGTATAGCAAAAATGATGACATGCTTTTCTTATAACTGTTAATAAATATCTATATATATATATATATATATATATATATATATATATATTATTGTATATATTGTATATTGTGTGTATTTAGACAGCAACTTTTCATTAATGTATGTTTCAAAAACACAAATATACTTAAACATGAAAAACAATAAACAAAAACTAAAAATTCTTGAAACTTTATACATAAAACAGTTGAAACCTAATCTGAACAAAATAAACTACTACATCTCCACAAATATTCTTAAATGCCTATAATTTATAACAGAAGCCATTGGTTTATACCAACGACTTTACATACTTATCACTTTTCTTTTCCATTCTCGCGTAGTCATTTGTGACGTCACGAGCTGCGACGCGATTTTCGCTTACGCGTCTCGTATACTCCAGTTAGTCGTTGCTTTGAAATTTTTCATGCAACAAAAGTAGACTATGATAGTCCGTGTATTGGTTGATATATTGAAAAGTAATTGTCATCTTTGATAATGGCTTATGTAAGCCGAAAGCTTAGATTGGATTTAAACATGTATCAATATGTTAATTTCTTTTCGCCTTTCAATGATAATGTTATTAAGCTTATCATACAATATAAAAGAAACTTACTTAAAATAAACAGACAAAACTTGTCTATATTATTTAATGAAACATGCATTTAATATATATATATATATATATATATATATATATATATATATAATATTAATTAATAATTAGTAGGGATAATTACAAGAAAGTCATTTCTTCAGACTAAATTTTCCAAACTTAACAGGATTTTGTAAAATTTGGTCTGAAGATATAGACTTGTGAGTTGACGAAATAAAATATCACCTGAATGGATTTTTAAGGATTCTGTATTCATTATATATATATATATATATATATTATGGACTTTACCGTCGTTTTCGACGCATGAGAGGCTTTCAGTTCAGTTGTTTTTTATGTTTATGTCACGTATAAGACAACAATCCTGAACGCAAAACTGAACAGAAGATATGTTTAGAGTGGTGAAGGCTTGTTTAGAACCAGTCGCACTTTTGTAAAGAGCTGAATACAGAGACCTGGTGCATCGTGTGCCACAAGGTCCCCAACCGACCCTCTACGGGTTTTGAATTCAGAGTTGTCTTTCTCATAGACCAATTGCTATTCCAGTCTATAAGATCCAGTCTGTCCTGCTATTTCCAAGGTTATTAGCACGTAAGTGAATGTAATGGATTCGGCTGGAAATCGAACTTAGTAGGGATATTTCCAAAGAGGATATAAATCCAAAGAGAGCACAATGTAAGAACAGATCAAATATAATAGTGATGAAAGCAGAGACGTTAGAAATCCATTGGTTATAATTTATTTCACGGGAAACCGACCCCATTTCTTTGGACCAAACAAGTTTACAAAAATAAATGGATTTTAAATTTAATTATTTTTTTTTAATTAATTTATTTTAAATGAAATAAATATAAATAAATGGTAAATTCAAGATTCATTTTTTGTTATAAAACTCTTTGGTCTGAAGAGATGGGATTTGATCCAATGAAATAAATTATTACCAATGGATTTTTAAATTTTCCGCTCTCCTCAATTTTTCTCTCTTTCTCTCTCTCTCTCTCTCTCTCTCTCTCTCTATATATATATATATATATATATATATATATATATATATATATATATATATATATATATATATATATATATATATATATATATATATATATATATATATATATATATATATATATATATATATATATAATTATTTTTAAAAATATGATTCCTTCCTGATTTTTTTAAAAGAATAATTATAAATTAAGCTCTACTTCTGTATGGAGCACTGTTTTTTTTTTAAATAAAATCAAAAAATACTAAAGAACTCCGGATTATTTACCTAACGTGTTCTTTCCTATTTTTCTACATAGCTGCACACACACACACACACACACATATATATATATATATATATATATATATATATATATATATATATATATATATATATATATACAGAGAGAGAGAGCGACAATTTGATGAAGTATAAGCAGCTGTCATTCATTTTCGTTAGTAATTTTCTGCATATAATTTCCTCTGAATATCTGTCTATTAATCTATCTGAGCTTCTCGTCCAGTTGTTTATACTGCAGCTTCCATCAATCTCTTTATTTGCATGTCCATAACTTTTAATTTTGTTTATCTTTTTTGCTGTTTACCGAACTTCCTGCCTGTCAATCACTTTCCCCTTCGTTCCAGTTGTTCATCAATCAATTTCGCTTTAGTTTTCTCTACCTTCACTGGATCACTTTTCTATTTTTTGTTCCACTAATTTCTCTGTTCAACTCACTTTACGATTATGTATATTAATATCTATCTATCTATATATCTATCTATCTATCTATCTATCTATCTATAGTTCTGTCTATGCATCGATGTATGCATGTTTCTTTGTATATATTTATCTCGGTCTGTTTATGTCTATATATCTATCTTACCCAGTGAATTAATATCTATCTATCTATCTATCTATCTATCTATCTATCTATCTATCTATCTATCTGTCTGTCTGTCTTAACTGGTTACCTCACATGTGTGTATCAATTTTATTTTTAAAGTTCTGCAATCAACTTTTCTTGCTACTCTTGCCTTAGCATATATTTATCTATCTTCATATCTACCTATTTTCTTTCCTCTTTTCTCATCATTCTTTTCACTCGTCTGTGCCTATATTCCTTCGTGAAATCATAGCACAAAGACTAGAAACGCCTACCCAACTACACACACACACACCTAACTAAATATCCCCCATACCCGTCATTGTTAGTATTATCCTCTGTGTGTAGACATTCTTTAGTCATCCCAGTTTATTAATCGAATTGTCCATCAATACAACTGTCATTTTATCTATCTGTATATCAGTCAGTTAATATTCGATTTTATTTCTTTGCAGCGTTACCTAACGCACTGTTTTTCTGTCGACGGAAAGCTTTCATTAGATACACAAACAATTACGTCATACCTAAATTTATGTCTGAGAACACGTGTTCAACTTACTGACGACCACAGCGCACAGTCAAAAGCTGTGTTTGGACACCAGACAATTGCACACCTACTGTTGCTTGCTTATAAAATCCATTTATAAACAAAACGTTAAGGGATAACTTGAGTGGCAGGTGGACTTTTTATTTTGTTTGTCTGAGAGCAAGTGTTTGAATTCTCTGCTTTCTTGCCGACAAATAAATTACAAATCTTGACATAGCTGCCCCTTTTCTCTCGCGGTCAGTCTGGTAAGTGGAAACTAGAATAAATATCACTGGACGAAAGACAACGGGTAAAAAGGTTAAACGGGAAAAATAAATTTGAAAAACAGATTAAATATTTTTATTGAGTAACTTGTTATTGCATATTTATTTTAAAATGATTCTGTGTATACGAAGTAGTAATTTAGCCTGTCTGGCACAAGGCAAATTACGTAGTGTTTTGAGGAAAGGAAAGTTTCCTGCAAAATCTGCCGTAATCTTAATTTTCGAAGGAAGCAGTTGAAACTACGTATAAGATTAAGTTATTGCGTTAGAATGGAAAATCTATAAATATCTGACACTGGCCTTTTTGCTGTTTTCACCCCAAGCAAGACAATAAAATGACTAAGAGACAAGTGGTTTACTGAGAGTAAAATAAACAATGAGGACAATAAAAGAACAGGCTTCAAGGAGACCGAAGATGGTGATTGACATTGAATTTAAATTTTTGAAGATCAAAGTTGACTGGGAAGAAAGAAGCGGGAAATGAGTTCCACAGGAGAGAAGTGGGAGAGAAGAATTATCTTCATCCCTTCATAATTTAGACATTCATGGCCCTCCACAGATTCCTTTTTTTCCTGATCAGAAATTTCCATTTCTTGGGAAAGGTAATAATGTAGCTATGTCTCAAATTTTGTATTCAGACTAGGCCTTCTCCTAGACATGCAGCCACCCAAGGCTTAAGAACCTAGTCTACCCTGCTAGATATCACGGAGATGAAATGAAAAAAAGAGAGATACATGCTTTTCGCAAAGGCATTTTCACAAACATCTCAAGTAGGTTAATCTATGCTTTTTTTGTTTGGTTTGCTTTGGTTTGTTTGGTTTTATGACATATCAACCTCAATGAATTATTTAATGCCGACGAGATTTTTATTGCTGGTAGTAATTTTTCCAAAAATGTATTGCTGGTAATATTTTTTCTTCAAAAATGTAATGCTGGTAATGATTTTTTCCTTCAAAAATTCATTGCTAGTAATAACATTTACAAAAAAGTATTGCTAAAACCTATTTTTACACTTTCATAGGGTTAACTATTTTCCCATATCTGGGAACCTGACAGGAGCTTCCACCCCGGGTGAGAATGGATCTGGGAACACCATTTTTTAAGAGCTAGTCCCACGCTCATCAAAACCTCCTGATCTGAGGCCTTGCTGCCGGATGTAGTTTATCGTCTGACCCAGGGCGCTCTTTTGCTTACCCTTAATGAGTCATTTGAGTGATAAATTCTCCAAGCCTTCTTTTTCTAAAATTCAACTTTTAAACTGTCTCTTTTAGCTACTATTTCTTTTTGTTTCCAATGTTTTTTTTTTTCATTTATCACAGGTCCTGAAAATGCTATTCTCAATTTTTTATGTAAAACGAAATCCCAGTCGCTTTAAATCTATCTTTTTTTTGGGGGGTCATAAACTTTTTGAGCATATGCTGCTAGATGAGAGGGGAGACATTACATATCACTCCATTAAAATTTTCTTCGTTTTATTTTTTTTTTTTTTCGATCACTTAACACGTCACACAGTTTCTGAAAAAAATATCTTTCCACGAGTCAGAGAAAAAAACAAAAAAAAACAAACTGGCAAGTTAATGACAATGACTCATCAGAGAATGTCAAGCTGTGTTCATTCTGACGCTTGTACGTATTCACACTGAATTATCTCAACCTAATTAAGAACGCTCACTAAATGTGTACTAATTACTTACATTAGCAACGGAAAACATTTTTAACACAATATGAGAATCATGATTCTATATATATATATATATATATATATATATATATATATATATATATATATATATATATATATATATATATATATAGTACTTATTGGAAAGTGCTCAATATAAGGATAGAAAAATTGAATCTATTTATGCTAAATAAATATAAATAGATTCAATTTAAAAAAAAAAAATTAAAAAAATAAACCAATTTGTCTGGTGATCGCAAATGCATAAGGCTGAATATATATATATATATATATATATATTTATACACGTTTCATTA
>CAHIKZ030004601.1:737500-742500 GCA_903632075.3 Acanthosepion pharaonis
GAGAGAGGGGGGAGAGAGGGAGAGAGAGGTTAGAGCGTGGAAAATAATTTTACTTCAAAGAGGATTCAGAGACACATTTGAGATTTATCAAGACTCGAAAGTGAGGACTGGGCAGATCCTGCCCAATTATGACAAAATTAATCCATTTTCGATCTGATCAGTCTCTGATCTGATCAGGTAAAGGATAGCATGAGGAGTCAGGTGCTTACTGGAGCGGTACAGGGAGCCGATCATTTTTACCTGCATCTTTAGCGATGGATCGTAAAGCAGAGTTCCACTTTGAGTGAGTTTGAGGTACGGTGTCTCCTCGAGGGGACATCCGTTCATCGTATCTGGCGTTAGGTCGGGGCCAGGTCTTTTATGTTTAGAACAATATATACTAATTTTTAAGGAAACGAGTAGAATGTTTAATAAAATTCTTTTAAAATACGACGGTAGCTTTATCTCTCTAAACCTTTTTTTTTTCAAGAGGAGGGTGTATTTTTTACACTGGTACAATGGTATGTGCGGCAAGTTTGTGGCTAGGTATGAATTCGTCTCTTCTCTCCCAGCTATGGGTTAAATACCAATGCATTTTTTTTATTTTTTCACACTACGGTTCACCCTGTACAAGCCCCTGAGGCATTCGATGTAGAGTGTTAAGTTAAGGGGTCGTTTATATGGATAGGAGGGGTAGATAATGGTTAACTCTAGACAGATGAAGATTGTAGTGTTCAGGGAAACATCCTCTTGGGAGTCTGTTCCACAGAGCAGTGGCTCCCGGGAAGAAGTTGTTTGAGTGGAACTTACTTCTCACCGATAGAATACGGGGATAATGCGGGTGGTTTGATACTATGTAAGTAGCATAGCAGCTCCTAGCCGTGAAGGTTAGACTTGATGGAATGCAGGAATGTGGTTCGTCCGTGCATTTTCCATGGAAGTAGCGATAAACAGCATGTGGAGTCAGGTATTTACTGGAGCGGTACATGGAGCCGATCATTTTATCTTCATCTTTAGTGATGGATCGTAAAACAGAGTTCCATTTGAGGTCGCGCGTGAGTTCAACGCCCAATATCCTTTCGTAACACGGCGCCTTCTCGAGGGGGCATCTGTTCATTGGGACTGGCGGTAGTTTGGAGTTTTATATTGATTGATTTCTTTTTCACGGCTTATCAACCTGCCGTGTTATTTAAAGCTGAAATATTTTTTGAATTGTAAGAATTTTTTTTCGCGAGTGAATATTCCATTATTTTAAAAAAAAAATAATAACAATGAATTTTCAAGGCATAATTCCTGCTATTTAACCCATAGCTGGTGGATTCATCCCTTTCCCAAGAATATTTACACATAATTGAATATAACAAACCCGACTTAATCGTTCCAGTGTGAATTTCTGTGATAAAAATGCTAAATACTTTGTATTTGGCGTTTAGTGCCCCACACTCTGTGACAATAAGGAAACCCACAAAAATTACTTATACATATATATTTCCCAGGTCTACATATATAGAATTCTTCGACATGCATGTTAGTACTAAAAATACTATAAAACCTGAATAAATATCTTCAACATGTTCAGTCTCGCCTTGATAGCATTACGATGGGGAAGTCAGCAAAATAAATTAGTATGGTCGGCGAAAAGGCTTGTTATGTTTACGTAGAAAGAGGGGTTCAGGTATGGGGGCCTTAGGATTTGATTAGACGGGGGTCGTGGAAGCCGACGGGGGTTTGAGGTTTATAGATTTTCAGGGTTTATGGCTGCAGTGTGAGTAACCAACATCACCTCATTTTGTATCGTTTGTGTTTATTTTTATTTGAAGCAGTTTCAGAAGATGATATATTCATTAGCCTTAATTTATGGAAATTGCAAATTGTAAAATTGATAACGGTAAGTGTTGCATCATTTAGAAGCAACGATGGAGAATTTTTTTGTGTCAAATTTCCATGTGGGGAAAACATGCTACCTCCAGCCAAAAATTAAAAAAAAAAAAAACCCCAAAAAACTGTATTTTTAGCCCTGGATATCCTTGATCTCAAACACCTACCAGGATTACGGAAACGTATAGATGAGTATTACCTCACTGGTAAAAGGACATAAGAGAGACGCGTCTTTCTCATATAGTGATAATGTTCTGATGTGGTTTACGTAGCAAATAGATCTTTCAGGTTGGCAGACAGACCCATGATCAACCGGGTTTGAGTTATGCTTCTCCTAGACTGATTGCCAACCAAGGCTAGAAAACCCGAGCTACGCTGGTATTTAATCAATAGGTAACGGGTAATGAAAAAATGAATTTAAACCTTTTTAAACAAGGCAGACAGACACTATCTGGCGTATGGACTTTTGGGAGGTGATAATCCAAGGCAATTTAATTTGATTTATGATTCCCACTTATCCCCAGAGATGCCAAGACATTGCACACAGTTTTGTGTTTCTTTCATTCTAACCCCATGAACCAAAGAGAACATACGCTCTCTGGCGAAACGCGTCGTTATTAAAATTTTCTACTTTTGTCTCCGTCTTCTTCTTGTTTAGTTTTCAATCATCCGTTCCGAATTTATTTGTTCGTCATTTTTTTTTAATCTAAATGTTATATGAACCTGTTAATTTGTTAAATAGAGGCCAACTCTTCTGCAGTTTGTTTCATTTCATATTCCATTTTCGTTTTCTTTTCGTCTATCTATTCTTCAAGAAATTTAGTACATCATAATTTTAAGGCTCAAGAAATTAAAAAAAAATAAAAAAAACAAATGAAAACTACAGACAAAAGTTCATTTTCTACATCAAGGCATTCATTTCTGTAGTTCACTGCTAAAAGCAAACAGAATTTTTTTTCTCCTGATGATGACCATGTTGGCCGAAACTAGTTGAGGAATCTAAATGAAATAATAATAAAAACGAAAGAATATTAATATACAACACAGTGTGTCCGAAGATTTTAAATTTTTAATATTTTTTTTATTGTTCAATATATATATATATATATATACATATATATATATATATAAAACTGATTATTTTGTATCTATAACGTTGAATGTCTTAAAATTATTCAACTTTTTAGCAAGGAAAATCTCAATTTGATGTTAAAAATTGCCGCAAAACATTGTTGATTTATTTAACATAGAATGACTTATTCTTCTTTTTTTTGTATTTAGATACATAATATTTATTTTCAATTTTTCTACTGAAATAGTTCACCTATGTTGCATCTGACCCATTATTAGGTTACAATAAAAGTATTTCTTTTATATGAAAATTGAAATGCAGTTGAGTGAGTACCTCGTATCATAGATTCGGGAGAGAATGCGTCCCTTGCATCGGGCCTGCAACAAACAATGCTGCATTTCGATGGCCGTCTATATATATTTAATGTAAGTCTCTGCCGATAATCAAAATTATAATTATGCCATGTTATTCAAGCCTGTATTTCCACGGTCTATTGATATCTATATGTGCACGTAAGAACAACTAGATATATATCTCATTGAGACTGCTAGTTGGAACCCTGATAGATAGATAGATAGATAGATAGATAGATAGATAGATAGATAGAAACAGACCGAGATAGATTAATACATAGATAGAAAGAAACAGACCGAGATTGATAGATAGATAGAGATTTATACATAGATAGAAAGAAACAGACCGAGATAGAGATAGATAGATAGATAGATAGATAGATAGATAGATAGATAGATAGATAGAAACAGACCGAGATTAATAGATAGATAGAAAGAAATAGACCGAGATAGATAGATAGATAGATAGATAGATAGATAGATAGATAGATAGATAGATAGATTAATAGATAGATGAAAGAAATGACCGAGATAGATAGATAGATAGAGATTAGATAGATAGATAGATAGATAGATAGAAACAGACCGAGATAGATAGATAGATAGAAATAGATAGATAGATAGAAAGAAACAGACTGAGAGATAGATAGATAGATAGATAGATAGATAGATAGATAGATAGATAGATAGATAGACATGAGATAGATAGATAGATAGATAGAAAAAAAACAGAAATAGATAGATAGATAGATAGATAGACCAAATAGATAATAGAAAGAAACCTGGAGATTAATAGATAGATAGAAAGAAATAGATAGATAGATAGATAGATAGATAGATAGATAGATAGATAGATAGATAGATGGAAACAGACTGAGATTAATAGATAGAAAGAAATAGACCGAGATAGATAGATAGATAGATAGATAGATAGATAGATGAGATAGATAGATAGAAAGAAACAGACCGAGATAGATAGATAGATAGATAGATAATAGAATGATAGATAGATAGATAGAAACAGATGAGATAGATAGATAGATAGATAGAAAAAACAGACCGAGATAGATAGATAGATAGATAGAAAAACCAAGACCAATGGAGATAGATAGATAGAAAGAAATAGACCGAGATTAGATAGATAGAAAGAGATAGATAGATAGATAGATAGATAGATAGATAGATAGATAGATAGATAGATAGAGATAGATAGATAGACAGACTGAGAATAGATAGAAAGAAATAGACCGGAGATAGATAGATAGAGATAGATAGAAACAGACCGAGATAGATAGATAGATAGATAGATGAGATAGATAGATGAGATAGATAGATAGATAGATAGATAGATAGATAGAAAGAAACCGAGATAGATAGATAGATAGATTAATGAGATAGATAGAAGATAGATAGAAACAGACCAAGAGATAGATAGATAGATAGATAGAAAGAAATAGATAGATAGATAGATAGATAGATAGATAGAAACAGACCGAGATAGAGAGATAGATAGATAGAAATAGATGAGATAGATAGATAGATAGATAAAAAACAGACCGAGATAGATAGATAGATAGATAGAAACAGACCAAGATAGATAGATAGAAAGAAACAGACCGAGATTAATAGATAGATAGAAAGAAATAGACCGAGATAGATAGATAGATAGATAGATAGATAGATAGATAGATAGATAGAAAGAGAAACAGACTGAGATT
>CAHIKZ030004601.1:745000-765000 GCA_903632075.3 Acanthosepion pharaonis
TTATTGAACTGATAACGACAGTGTAGCGTCAGAAGTTTTATAAAGTCGAAAATCAATTGTTTTATTAATATATTTGCAAGCGTAATAGGGATATTTTAGAATTTTATAGATGTCGTCTATGGAATGAAAGTATCGAATTGCTTTAAATAGGAAACACCAATCTGTAACAAAGATATGATTGTGTAGAGCTACACAGCAAAGGGAAGGCTTTTGGTCCTCCCCATGTTGGGCAACATTTTCTACTCTAATGATACCCAGCATTGGGAGGGCCTAAAGCGAGATTAAAAACATCTACCCCGTTAGATTAAATAAAGGATTCAATCAGATATTCCCAGAAGGTTATTCAGATTGATAAACATCTGAAGAAGGCAGATGGACCGAGAGGTCGAAACATGATATTAGCAACAGAGATAAGGGCATATAAATGATTTAAATATCAAGAGTTGTCTCGTTTTATTAGAAGAATCGAAATAGAATTTTTCTTAATTTCCAAATAGTTCTATTCTAATCGTTTCTTTTCTCGCACTTCTCGCCTGTAGAAATGTTTTCCGGATTCTTTTTTCTCTGCAACGCACGATCCTTGAAAATTTAAATGCAACGTCAGTCGCCATCTTCCTTCTTCCTAAATCCTCTTTGAACGTCTTTTCGTTTTCCTAAAGTCTTTTCATTATTCTTTCACTCACAGTCGTCTTAGCGGTATTATTGTCTTGGTTGGGGTGAAATGAGAGCAAATGGTAAAAAAAGGAAGTGATGCGTTGTTTAACGAGACATCTTGTTGTATTTAACATCTGCGAAATTACGACAAAAGACTAAAGAGAAAGAGGAAGTCTTCCACCCGTAAAGATTCTGCCTCTCTGACTACCTCGAAAATCTGGACTGCAACATCAACCTTATAAAGGGTCTTTCATTAAGATGGATCAAAAATCTGCAGCAAATAAATCAGTGTTATTGGTGAAAATTTATTTATTTTTCTATTGGATCATGTTATTTACGTCATGGCAATTATTTGGGGAAAATAACATCGTCCAAATAACCGCCAAGCCTTTCGCGGCACACCTCCACTCGATGGTCAAAATTTTTAATGACGTCTCTGCATAATTGCCCCTCGATCTCACCAGTATGCATTTGTTGGTATAGACCTTACTTTTGAGACGATCCCAAACGAAAAAATCTAATGGCATCAAGTCGCACGATTGTGGTGGCAAATTGACTTCACTATTTCGAGAGATGATGCAACCTGGGAACTTCTCTTTGCATTTCTGTTTGAACGCCCATTTTCGTAATAGGCTTCGATAGCTTTAACACGTCGTTTGTTTGTTAATCTTTTCATAATTGAAAATGGCAGAGACTTAAGTTGGTAAATCTGAAAGAAAAACAAAAAATTCATTAGACGCTTAAACTTAATTCACATTTAAAATCGGTACAAGTTATTGGAAGACCCTTTATAAATAGAAGGCATCGAGAGAGATTATGTGGCGTCAATCTTTCAAATTTCGGGTAGATTTTCCAGTAAAGAATAAATATACGATAGGCTGACCAGTCGAAGGTAAATTAGAAGTATCATATGCAACAACCTGTGACAGATAAATTACGAGTGGATTTTCCAGTAAAGCGTAAATTAGGGGTCGATTATCCAATAAAAGGTACATTACGAGTAAATTGCCTAGGAAATTGCGGGTAGATTGTCCTATGTCCAAGAAAGGGCAAAATACGGGTAGATTACCCATCGTGTATCATAAATCATTTATGTACGCTACTTTGAGATGCAGTTTCAGGAGGATTATTGCAAGAGAAAACACGAAATGGTCACGTTCACTGGGAAATTATTTCGAGCAGAGAATTCTGTTTCTTCATGGATGTAAATCAGCGTAGAAATACTAGGGAAGAGATGAAAAGAGACGAAGTAGTTGCCGAATGAAGGAGGGGGAAAAAGGAAGAACAGAAATATTGCCGTGTTTGTTGTTGTTGTTGTTGTTGTTGCTGGTGGTGGTGGGGGTGATAGTGGTGGGGGTGACGTGTCGGTGGAGGTGGGGGTAGAAATAATATGGTGAGCAGTTTCTTTTGGAAAATGGACTCGAGTAATGAAATAATGCAAAGTTTAATAAGACATAGATTGTAAGAGAAAAAAAACGGGAAATGATGACAACACACTTTGGTTAGCATGACCGTATATGTACCGAGAGAGTTCACGCACGCCCCCTCCCCAACACACACAAATATAAACGGGCAAACTGCGTTCGTGGAACGAATGGAGTATTATTGACTTCTGCTGCTACCCTTTGTAAGTAAATGTAAGCCAACCAGTCGCGTACTACTTCGATAGAGAGGGTAAAAACTAGGCGCGAGGATAGAATTTTATTCGTTTGTCTTCCCTCAAAATTTTTGGATTTTATTTTTTAATCCGATGTATTTTTTATTACTGCAAACGTCTGCCCGTATATTAGTTCATTTTAAACAGAATTTATTTTGTCTACCGGCACTGAAGAAAACTTAATAAAGAAACGTTATATATATATATAATATATATATATATATATATATATATATATATATATATATATATATATATATATATATTACTTCAAATGTTATTTCTAGTGGAAACCCGTGTGATGCAGTTTATATATATATATATATATATATATATATATATATGAAAAGAATTTATGAAAAGAATTTACATAAAATAAAGAGACAACACAATTAATGAAACATGTATGAATGAAAAGATGCTGCCTAAATGCACACACAATATATATATATATATATATATATATATATATATATACGTTCTCGTTACTCGATTAAAAAACTCTTGGGAAGGGGTAATTTTAAAAACAGTGGCTGCTGCTGCTCAATTGCGAATCTGCTGGGGTTTATATACATCTCGTATATAATACGTTAAATTTTTCCCTTTCTCTACTGTGCGCTGACAGCTTAGGGTAAGATCTCTGGCTACTGCCAAATCAGTAGAGTTTCGATTCCGGCTTGAAAAAATCGGTTGTCTAGTCACACTGATGAGCTGTGATGCAGCGTAACAGGCTTATATGTGGATGACTATATATATATATATATATATATATATATATATATATATATATGAAGAAATATAGTCTTAATGTGTTCTATATTTATGGTGTGTTTATATTTATTTCTCTCAATATCAGAAATAGAGCGTGTGTAAATATAAAAGTGAACATTGAAGTCAACACTCAGAGGCGACAGTCTGTTTCATGCTAGACGCAATCGTCAGACCATGACTTGTTGACTTCAATGTTCATATATATATATACATATATATATATATACATATACATATATATATGTTTTATCTTGGATTAAAAATAAAAACCATTAACTCTTTAGAAATTGCTTTGTTTATACGTCGGATACCAAACAGAGCTGATATGGCTTCTGAAAAAAAGACATATTTTAACGCAAATCGAACCCAGTTTAGATGAGCGCTCCGTAGCAAAGTTGTTTTTTTTAATATGTTTGATCAGATGTCAGTTATTTTTGCAGGTGGGGGGGGGGGCGCTGGTTGGAATCATGGTTAAAAAAAATGTGAGACATGATTTTTTATCAGAAATTATATTACGACAAAAAGAAAAAAGCATTTTATGATTAAATTTTGATCTCGTCAAAATAGCCACCTTTAACCTTGATGACGGCAGCACATATTTTTTGGCATTCGTCGCAAAAGTTTCTCAATGTTTAAGTTTGATAATTGTTTCTATTCTTTTTTCAATGACTCCAAGAAAGTTTTCACTCTTCTGTCAAGTTCATCCTATGCTAATTCTGGGCGAGGTTCCAAACTTTTGAGCAGCAGTATATATATATATATATATATATATATATATATATATATATATATATATATATATATATATATATATATATATATATATATATAGCAATGAGAAGCCACGTATACTTTCTTAATATGTATATATAGAAAAAAAGTTGAAAATTAAAAAAAAAATAATAATGTTTTTTATGGAAGTATTTATTTATTTATATATATATTGATATTTCAGATTGACCTCAATCTTTCTTCAGAAGTAACAGAATCTTGTTTAGATAGATAGTGAATAGACTGAAATACATAGATACGGAACAGACTGCGAAGATGAAAAATCGACGATGTTGAGATTCGAACTCGGGGCTCATAGTAAGAAACCAAACTTTGTAACCACACACACACACGCGCGCGCGTGTGTGTGTGTGTGTGTGTGTGTGTATTCAACAGCCGCAGCGCCCACCAATCGTTTATACTGCAACTATGCTGCGCAGACCTTATGGGAAAGAGCGTGTTATCTAACGTGATCCGTCACGATTACTTGTGACTTCGTGCAGAGTGGTTCCAAATCGACTATGCTGAGACTCGAACTCGGGTCTTATGGACAGAATGCGAATGTTCTAACCACTCGGTTACGTCTATCCATCAATCCATTCATCTATACATACATATGAATGGTACTCCAAAATTAATATCACTAATTTTTATCTACGAAGCATATCTGGACTACAAAACACTCTTTTTCCACATTGTCATCACATTAGTTGGCTGATTTCGCCACCAATAAACACGAACCGGTAATATTGCTCTCTTAAAATTCTACACTAGCAGAGACGTCTTACGCATCATGGCCAATACTGCTGAAAGCTATTTCCTTTCGCTTAGCTGGGCTCAGATTCACTGTTTCGTTTCCTTAAACACAGTGAAAACGAGGAACAATTTTTTCCCCTAAGAGAATTCAGTAACATATTCTTGTGTCGTACAAACTTTCATATCAGGTAACATTTTCCCAGACAGCGCTACACTTTTATATTTAACAATACAAGAAAAAAAATATGGGTTACTGGGGGAAGGTACAACATCTATGACATAGCAAACTTTACGTCTAATATCGTAGACCAACATAGTAAAATCGAAAGCGTTACTCTCAGAGCGAAACTTGTTTGTACATAGCTAGGAACATAATGTGATAGATTGATAGATATGAACAGACTTCCAGTAATGGTGACCCCGGTAGATGAAGACTTTTTTCGACAGTGAGTCCAGGAAAATAACTTTGACAGGTAAAAGTAAATTTCTTGACAACCAAAGGTAATCTTGTTCTGGTTGTGCTAAATATGTTTGAAGAGTGACGTGTCATTGTGACAATAATATTTCAGACATCACGGCTATTACACAATATATGTCTTTCAGTCATTAAAAGGACACGTCAACCATTGACTCGTATGTATGTCGTTAAACTATTGTGGCTGGGAGAAGATAATGACATGTTGTCTAAATTTGATGAACCATCTTTCCTCGCCTGTTTGTAAAATGCAAGCGACTTTCAAAATCTGATGATTTTTGTGGTGTTACTAGAATTCGCAAGAAACCTTTTCATTATTCCACATATAAGTTTTACTATTGTATTTTTTTCTTTATATATACATACATGCATATATATATATATATATATATATATATATATATATATATATATATATATATATATAATTTACACTAGTTAGATTCAGACTATTGTCCTCATCTTTGCGTTATTTATCACAATGTTTCGGGCTTCGGTCTTCTTCAGTTAATGCCGAACTGAACTTTATTTAATCTATGGGGCTAGATCTATATATTTAATCTATATTTATTATTTAAACTATGGGGATAGATCTTTATTTAATCTATAAGACAAGATATGTAAGAATATCTCGATTCGTTCTTATATTTTTAAACTGCTCAATTATTGCTCGCCCTGTTTCCAGTGAGTTCGCACACATAATGTCTGACCCATGACCAATATATTAAATAATATATATATATATATATATATATATATATATATATATATATATATGATTATACATATATATATATATATATATATATATAACATATATAATATGTATAATTATATATATATATATATATATATATATATATATATATATATATATATAGTTTAAGAAAAACTAGGTAATCCGTATGGGTAAACCCAAGGAGGATAAAATCCAGAGAGCTCAATGTAAATACAGAGCAAATAATTTAAATAAAAACAGACCACTTTAAGGTTCCATGTAATAAATTATTTCACCACAGACCTTTTAAAAGGACTGCGGATCATCAGACTATACTTCCAAAGGTTGAAACAAAAATGAACAGAAATTTACACATTTTTGACGGGCCGTATTAAACATATGTAAATTAACGAAGTGAGGAAGTGAGGGGGGAGAGAGAAGACATGAGTGAGTTAAATGTAATTTAAAATTTCTATTCTTTTATACTTAAAATTACTTGAGGAGGTCCAGACATTGACACATTTAAACTTTTAACTTAACTAATATATATATATATATATATATATATATATATATATATATATATATATATATATATATATTATGAATTTATATGTGTGCGCATGCGTGTGTGAATGTATGTACTTGTGTGTACGCTGTGTCTGTGCTTGGATTTTTTCGTTCTTTATTCGTTGGGGGTTGTCGCATTTTACCTAGACACTGGATGATGGCGATTTTCCATTTTTTTAAGTCACAACGTCAACTCAAATAACATTAAATCATTTAAATTCGTGTAGATGACCTTTAAAATATACTGAGTAATTTCTTTTACGTTCTTTTACAGCATTTATGTTTGTCTCACTGTTTAGGGCAACGAGGCGACCACAATGAATTTTGACGGATTTATAGGAAGTAAAACGAGCTAAAAAGACATGCCCCAGTGTAAAAATATCAGGTAGCCTTTTAAAGAAATCTGTACTCTTATAACATATAGTAACAAGGTTGCGATGACCTACTAATATCTCCGTCTATACACACACATATATATATATATATATATATATATATATATATATATATGATCTGACAATTGCGTTGAAGCAACAAACAGATTTCCCGTTATTGATGTTTGATGACACTCTGATAAAGAACCCTTTTTCCCATTAGATATAGCATACGTTAAAAATATATTTTATCATTCATACATATATATATATATATATATATATATATATATATATATATATATATATATATGAATGAATGAAAAATATAGTTTTAGGAACTGATCTGCTTGACCCTCATACGTCGAATTCGACGGGGGAGTCGAGTATATATATGAAGAAGTGAGAGTTAATATACAAGTGTCGTAACATCGTTATTGCACACCTTACTTAAGTGGCCCTTGTTCTAAGAAACATCAAGTTGACCTCCAATCAAATTTGACAAACTATGACGATATGACATATGAAGAGAGAGATAAGCTCTCGTTGGGTGTCATAATATAACGGTTGGGTTTACATGTCTCTTTTCATCCTTAGAATATTGAGAGAAAATTTTGAATTCCTAAGAAAAAAATATTTAATGAATCACAGCTGAAAGTAAACCGGTTTCTGACGGTCATCATCTTGTTATTCACAAATAGAAAAAAAAATCAAACGATTAAATCTGTTCTGTCTTTTGGTGTTGTTAGAAACTTCTGTGCAAATGGATGACAGACCAGAAATTGTGATGAACACTACAAAGATAAACATTAATTAGAAAAGAAGTTGTGGTGAGCCATGATCCCTTAGGTTCTGAAAAGACACAATACATAAAAGAAGAAAATGTTTAATCCTTCAGTTCATGTGATATCGTTTCGTCCAAACGGCATGTATGAAATCAACAATAACGTTCTGAAACGTTACATTGCGATTAATACCTTCTTGAATTCAAGAGGCTTGCGCCTAAGTTGATATTTATTATATAAACGATCTTTATACTTAATCGATTGGCGCTATTGTTTCTCCTGATTTAAGCTTGCTTGTGGGCGGGCGATAAGTGTCCGGATTTCATTCAAGAAATGTCGATTAAACGTAAGGGTCTTGAAATTGAACGAATGAGATCAAGGGGGAAACTTTGTCCGGTAGTATGGAACCCTTGGCACAAGTCGAGATATGAAAAGAAATCAGTTTGAGATAAATGATCAGTTTGATCGTATGATACAGATTTAAACGTTTCGTCGGGGCTTATGGACGAAATAAAATGAAACAGGACATGAACAGAATGTGAAGGAAATGCAGATCATAATGATCTATTGAAGTCAGATGTCTCCCCAAAAGGATTATATGGTTAGGTACGACTGAGTGGGGAAAGTAACTCGATAGGAATTATGCAAGTGATTGTAATTCGGTCATATGTTTAAATATTATTAGCGTAAACCACTAAATTAAATGAATAAAAAACACGTTTAAATTCATACATCACACACAATGCAATCAAATGTATCAATTTTAATTTTTGAGAATGAGGAAAGATAACTTAGCAAATTTTATATGTGGATATTTCAGTGGACCATTTATAAAATATATTCTTATACAAATAGCCCTCTCGTTTAGCGTGTTACGTTCAATGTCATTAACAGTCACATCCGTATATTTGGTCAACGGGAAAATGACTCAAGAAAATCGAGGGCGAGTCTAAAGAAACTTAATTAGGTTCGGTCGATTGATTTCATGACGTATCAATTACTGGGCACACAGTGAGGATCGAATTCACTAGTTAGTAGTAGTAGTTAGAAAGAGTAGTCACACGGAAACAATTGGGGCAGCTTGAAATCCAATAAGCAGTTAAAATAGAGCACTATGGCCGAGAGTAGTGAGGAGGTCATCGAAAATGGAGAAGATTGCGAACTTTGAGAGATATGCAAAATAACAAGATTCCCCTTTTCTGCATGTGTCGATGTGTCTGACTGATGCAAAACGACTTTCGATCCCGGCTTAAAGAAATCCGATGTCGAGTCATACTGATGAGCCACGAAATAGGCTAATATATATATATATATATATATATATATATATATATATATATATATATATATACGTATGTATATATATGTATATGTATGTATATATATATGTATGAATGTATATAAATATACATGTATATATCTATCTATATATATATATATATGTATATATCTATCTATATATATATACATGCATACATATATATATACATACATATATATACATATTTATATATTCATACATATATATACACATATATATATATATATATGTATATATATATATATATATATATATATATACATATATATACATATGTATATATATATATATATATATGTATGAATGTATATATATACTATCTATATATATATATATATATATATATATATATATATACATATATATATATATATATATATATATATATATATATATATATATATATATATATATACTATTCAATAAATCGACCGACTACAGAGGTTCGCGTCCAAAACCAGATATTTGATGCGTCTATTGAAATTATTACCAGATCTTCTCAAAAGAAAGACTAGTTATAAATTCCAATTCGTACCACATTAGAGGTTCGTTAAAAACTTAACAAAATTTAAATTTATAATCAATTACAATGTTTATTTTTATTGATACATATATACGACTGATACAGTTTGTATGGGTAGATGTGAACAGACAGATAATATGAAAAATTGCCAAATATAGATATATATTGAATATTGCTGCTATATCTGGCCTGATTTTCCTATTATATGTCTCGAAATTCATGACAAAATCCAAAGCAGGGTCTGTAATGTAATTGCTTCTGACCTAAAATCATTTTCACAACGATATGAAGTGGCTGCCCTCTGTCTTTTCTACAAATATTTTCGTCGCAATTGTTAAGAGTTGCAATGTAGTAATACTGCAGTAAATTCGATCCGCACAGAGTGACCCACGCATGTCCCTGTGGTTTTGATTTGGGAAAAAACTAAACGTAAATAGATTTGGTTCGATTTGGAATGTTGATAGGACCAGCAGGAGATTGATGGAAAAATACTTGCTTTAGATGATATGATGTAATATTAAAAAAGAGAATAAAATAAATGCTACAAGGCCTCGTTTGCATAATCAAATAATCTTTTGCAACTATATTTGATTTTCAAATAGTAGTAAAAAAAAACAAAAAAACGAATGATTGAGAGGCTTACTATTTAATGTTACCGAGTTCTGCATCTTCTACAATCATTATTTTCCCCTCCTAATCTTCTTTGAGCTTTTCAAACGCGATAACCGTTAAGTCGATTAGCCCAATTTTACTCCAGCTGTATAGGCTGTGGTCAGGCGAGAATCAAAGAGAACTCTACGTTGAACTCTTCAAATGGAGAAGAGTTTTTGATTTTCGCTTTTCAATTTCAATATTCAATCATTTCGTTATTATATTCGCCAAGGTTGGCTCTGAAAGAAACTTTACGTGCGGGAGATCTCTCTGTCTACCCGCCTTTTATTTAGACACCGACCATGAAGAGATGACACGTAATCTGTCTGTACACCTGCCGTAGAGCCGTAAATAGAATCTATTAAAAACGGTTTCTAGATTATTTCTTGTGCATTTGTCGTAGAGCAACCTGCTAAAAACCTTGTTATACTTGCTGAGTCAGTTCTCAAGGCCAGTTGAGAATAAACTGGAAGTGATAACATCGTCTGCGCCAAATCTGACTACCAACTAATGATTCAAATTAGTGCTTGAAACTAGTGATAGATGGGATCGAATACCTGCCCCATCACAACTATCTCAGCCACATGGCAGATGTAATATCGATTTAAATGCAGCGTGAACTACAGCATTACCACAATGCTCATCAAATTCGTTACTGGCGTTGTATCGTCTAATGTTGAAACTTTCTGTTAGACTGCAACTAGATAAATGCCTGGACGCCACAGTGGGGGTAATTTGTAGGAGATCTAGTGGATTGGCCCTTCCTGGGAGTGCCATACATGTTTTTTTTTATAGGTTGTAGTTAGCAAGATATTCTGGATGATTACCTGCATGATTTACATTATTCCAATTGTTATCATCATCTTCAATATTGATCGGAATTTCGAGCCCAAACAATTATTTCGTCCACCGGGTGTAGATTTTTCTAGTTTCACGTGTCATGCCTCTTTCGGATGTCTCAGTTATTTCTCTTTTACTCAACTCTCCAAGTTTTCTTCTCAAATACACATGACCCACTGGATAAAAAAGTTGGCTAGAACCAGTGACTAGACCCAAAGTTTTGTGAGTTCAATACCAGGCCACAGAAGTGGTAAAACAAAATTTCGAAATTCAAATAACCTGAAGAAGGCCAGAGCGTACAACGGCCGAAACGTTGTGAATATGCCAATGAAGATGAGGATAAAAGTCCGAATAATGTAAATAATGCAAGTAATCATAATACCTCATCTCAGAGATATAGAGGCCGATATATTCTGGATTACTATTACTATTTTATAGTGAGCTTGGTCCCTGCGAAATGTCTCATATTTATGGCTTTGTACTAAACCAAGCAATGCTGATTAAGCAGCAGCAATGACATTACTATCTAAATGTCTACTGGATAAAAAAATAAACAACCTTGCTACTATTAAAAAGCTCTAATCAGAGTAATGTTTTCTTCAGTCACAATGAATAGATGCAATCGCAAAGAGGCCCAAATGATTTAAAAGCAGGTCGGGTCTTATGTTCATTCCAGAGCTCAAGGGAAATCCATTTCTAAAGATTCCGGAGAAATTATTTCCCACTAGAAAGTACCTGATTTCTTCTGTCATGATTTTTTAAAAGTCAGATTTACATTAAAAAGGATGATTCCTACCATGTCTGGGCTGGAGCAGCACATTCCTCAATTGCCAGACTTGATAGAGTTCAAAAACATTTACTCAGTTTTTGTTTTTTTTTTTTTACGGTTTATCAACCTTTTGTGCGTTATTTAAAGCGGAAACATATTTTGAATTGCAAGAATAATTATGTTTTTTTATGTCTTATCAACCCTTTTTATGTTATTTAAAGCCGAGAAATATTTTGGATTGTAAGAATAATTCTGTTTTTTATGTCATATCAACCCTATTTATGTTATTTAACACCTGAATATATTTGGATTGTAAGAATATTTTTTTTAATGTCTTATCAACCCTTTTTATGTTATTTAAAGCCAACACATATTTTGGATTGTAAGAATAATTCTGTTTTTTTTATGTCTTATCAACCCTTCTTATGTTATTTAAAGACGGAACTATTTTGGATTGTAAGGATAATTCTTTTTCTTCATGAGAGACAAGTATTAACAAGTAAGGTTATTTAACCCATAGCTAGGAGGGGAGATGAATTCATACAATTCCCAACTTTATTTGTCCGTAAGTGAATATAACGAATCTAACTGGAATTCGAACTCGGCTTCCCAATTTCTCATTCCGTGTCACTCCATCGACGTTAAAGCGCTGGGAGATGGACTGAAGCCAAGATGCCAGGTCTGGAATTTAATTTTTTTATATTATATAGATATTTATTTTTATATTTAAGATATAACATTTTGAATATTATTTCTTCCTTCTGGAGCGGCCATGGCTCTTCTCAACTTCTTCTCCTTAGTAATAATGCTTGTTCACTTCCTAACCCACTTCCACTTCTGCCATCCTTATAGGCAAGATCGTTAAGTAAGGAACTTGATGTTTCCATCTACCTCTGTTGCCTTCATTATGTTCTGCTATCGTCAAATTCTTTCCTCATAATGTGTCCCATAAATTTCAGCTGCCTCCTTCCGATCTCAAGTGTCATTTGTCTTCCCATTTTCCTGAAAACTTCCCCTTTGCACACATACTCTGTCCATGTCATTCTCAGCATCCTTCTGTAGAATTACGTCTCTGTTGTCACAGGTCTTCTTTACATTTATAAGGAAATTGTCCAGCATTCGATGCTATATAAGTAGTTTAATTCTTCAGCACTCTTTGTTTCCAACGACATCTTCACGTTTCTTTTTCATTAGCTTTTGGAAGGCAACTTTCGATATTCCAATGCACCTTCGGATTTTGAGGTCAAATTTGCCGTCACTTGTTATCCAGTTTTCCATGGGACTTAAAGTTCTGTACTTGCTTGATTCTGACATCCTCGGCTGTTAATCTTGATAACGACGATCTTAACTGAAAACATCATAATCCATGCATTAACTCTGAGCTGCTTAATCAGCGAGTGTAGGCAGCTCACAGTATTCGAGATAGACGACTTTAATAAAATCTTTGTATTTAATGTGTTTAAGAAGAAAAATAAAATAAAATGTACTGCCCAACGCAAGGATTGAACTCATAACCTTCAGTCAATCAGAGACTAACTTTTAATGGCAATATAACCCCTATTTACTGGAATAAGATCACCAAGTAGATTTTTCTAAAGCCAAGGCCCTTTCTTTGTGGTCAATTTATTTTTTCTGATTTTTTTTCAGCGTTTTTGTTACTCAGTTTTAGCTTCACTCAGGTTTCTTTTCCCATTTGCTCAGATGGTCGATTGCTTCGAAATAACAGCGGAAAATGAAGCAGAAAAAAAAGTGAAGTCTGGAAAGTTAAAATAAGCAGAGATTATGACAACAAATACTACTACACCTAATATATCGGACTGCTACTACTACTATTATTCTGTGTGCCATGTCCGTTCAGGATATGGGTGGTATGGCTCTCCCCAGCTTCTTGTCCTTTGTTACTGTTTAAAAATTGTTTTTTTTATCTCTCCTAAACCTTGTTTCTCAATCCCTTTACTCAAACTCACTCGGTATGTTGTCATCGTCGTCATCGGCATCCGTTCGTCTCCAGAGACGATGGAATAGCGCGGTTCGCTACGAGCCTGAACTGGATATATGGAGAACTAGGGCTGCCCGGACGTCTAGTTCCCCCTCCCGGCCTTGCTAGCAGAGTTCAAAGGAGAGCATAAACCAATACAGTTTGCTACCAGCACGGCTGCAGGAGTTGCCGGAAGTTAGCACAAAGTGCCGTCCATCCGCCTTAGAGGCTCCACTCCGGGTTAGAATTCAGAGTTGTCCTTCTCCTAGACCAGTTTCCATCCAAGGCTATAGAACCCAGACTTTCCTGCTATTTATCCATAGCTGATGGGGGAGAGAAGAAGAGAATTCATACCTTCGCCAAGGGTCAGTCAGTTATGTGCCATGCGTGATACACGCTTAAGCGATCACGTATCTTTCGATACATGACTGACGAGGCAGAATTTTTTCCCGCAATAGGTTGTCATTTCTTTCTGCGGTAGACCAGTTGCCATCCAAGGCTATAGAACCCAGTCTTTCCTGCTATTTACCCATAGCTGGAGGGAGAAGAAAAGGATTCACACCTTTCCCAAGGGCATTAGCCCGTAATATATATATATATATGTGTGTGTGTGTGTGTGTATTTGTTTAATAGCCAGTCGTGAGATACGTATATATGTTTGGAAAATTAACATTTCTGGCTTTAAACTTGTTTTTCCTTAATAATACACCTAGACTGCCAATATCTCGCTTGCATCTGTTATCCATAAAAAATAAACAAAGAAATGAAATAAAATAAAAGCCAAAGACACAAGAAACGAAACAATTCAGGAAGAACAGTAACAACATTACATTCTTGTAACCATCATAATCCCCTGGTGATATCTTTTTTTTTTAAGCATTTCACCCCAGGCAAGGCGGGAATGCCACTAACACGCAAGGGGTTACAGAGAGATAGAGCAAGAGTAAAGAAGGGTGTTTGAGGAAAGGATAAAGAGAAGGACGGGGATCAGGAATAAGGCATCAGAAGATGTCGATTGATATTTAATATCGTTCTTAGGTAGAAATATTTTTTTAAGCATTTCCCCCCAAGCAAGACAGGAGTGCCACTAGCACACAAGTGATTACAGATAGCAAGAGCAAATAGGGGTGTTCGAGGAAGGGATATAGAAAAGGACGGGGAACAGGATCAAGGCATTAGAAGATGTCGACTGACATTACATTTGGATATTTCAAGATTATAGCCATCAGGGAAACAAGTAAGAGGAAGGGTGTTCCACTGTCTAGAAGTGCGAGAAAAGAAGTTGCTGGATTAGAAGAGACGACTACATTTAACCGTTTCGACAGTGAAATGGTCGGACCGAGATGCCAACCTTGTAGCACGTTTAAATTTTTAAATTCATGTAACGAATTATAGCTAAACACAAAACAGAATCACAGACCTCTTATTATATTATGTAATACATAGAAAAACGATTTTTTAACACTATTTCTGCATCCAAATTTTTAAATTGTTACTCAGTTCATAGATGTGCAAACCACTGAATGCGATAGACGAATAAACACTAAGGAATTCTGACATGTTATACCAAAAAACATATCAAAACATATATTCTATTAAGACTAAGTACGCATGCCCAAGCACACATATCTGCATATGCATTCCATCTTCCTTGAATTAAGTATTCCTATTTGAAATGCTGAGTTCCATGCCACTTAAACACCGTTACCGCGTGTGAAATTACTTACATAACTTCTTTTATGGGAAGCCCTGAGAAAAAAAAGGCGGCTAACACAGTAGCTCTGGTAGCGTTCAATTCATTGCAAAGCTGACAAATATAGAATGGATTTGAATAAGTTTAACACAACGCTGAAGATTATAAAATCGTGCGAAGTACGAAAAAGTCCTGTAAGTGAACAAAGAAATCAGCTACACATCTATCTCATAGACATTGTTTGGCCTGGGAGAAAATAATGAAATAATGTGACCAGTCCAGATGCGGAGAGAAAAATTACGAATGGCCTTGACGGTGGTAAGAATGTGATGCGTCATGTACAGAAAGAATAACGAAGAAAAGTTTTATTCACGGATCGAAAGGTATAAAATACCCTGTATATATTTTTTAGATTTTATTTCTTTTCTTTTTTGATTATGAAAATTGCAACATTATCAAATGATTTCGTTTTACTCTGTTCAGTGCTTTCGATGCGATTTCGGAGAAAACGTTATTAGTGATGATAATTTTTTTTTCTAAATCTTTCTTATGTTGTTCATAAAAGTGGGTTGGGTGCAAAGTCAACAGCTGAAGTTAATATTAATATAAAGACAAAAAACTTGTGAAAAAGTAGAGAAAGATAGAAAGAAAGGAAGAAAATAATGAAAAGGGAAGTGACAAACAAAAAAGAGACGAAAATGTTTTTTTTTAAAACTGTTAGCAAAGAAAGAACGAAAGAATGAATACAAAATGCTGCAAAACTGGAGACAAAGAAAGAAAGAAAATGCTGAAAAACTGAGGAAAAGGAAAGGAAAAGCTGAAAAACTGGGGAGAAAGAAAAAAGAAAGGAAATGCTGAAAAACTGGGGAGAAAGAAAGAAAGAAAATGCTGAAAAACTGGGGAGAAAGAAACAAAAGAAAATGCTGAAAAACTGGGGAGAAAGAAAAAAGAAAGGAAATGCTGAAAAACTGGGGAGAAAGAAAGAAAGAAAATGCTGAAAAACTGGGGAGAAAGAAACAAAAGAAAATGCTGAAAAACTGGGGACAAAGAAAGAAAGAAGATGCTGAAAAACTGGGGAAAAAGAAAGAAAGAGAATGCTGAAAAACTGGGGAGAAAGAAACAAAAGAAAATGCTGAAAAACTGGGGACAAAGAAAGAAAGAAAATGCTGAAAAACTGGGGAGAAAGAAACAAAAAAAAATGCTGAAAAACTGGGGACAAAGAAAGAAAAAAATGCTGAAAATCTGGGGAGAAAGAAAAAAGAAAGGAAACGCTGAAAAACTGGGGAAAAAGAAAGAGAGAAAATGCTGAAAAACAGGGGAGAAAGAAACAAAAGAAAATGCTGAAAAACTGGGGACAAAGAAAGAAAGAAAATGCTGAAAAACTGGGGAGAAAGAAACAAAAAAAAATGCTGAAAAACTGGGGACAAAAAAAAGAAAGAAAATGCTGAAAAACTGGGGAAAAAGAAAGAAAGAAAATGCTGAAAAACTGGGGAGAAAGAAAGAAAGAAAATGCTGAAAATCTGAGGAGAAAGAAAAAAGAAAGGAAATGCTGAAAAACTGGGGAGAAAGAAACAAAAGAAAATGCTGAAAAACTGGGGAGAAAGAAAGAAAGAAAATGCTGAAAAACTGGAGAGAAAGAAAGAAAGAAAATGCTGAAAACTGGGGACAAAGAAAGAAAGAAAATGCTGAAAAACTAGGGACAAAGAAAGAAAGAAAATGCTGAAAAACTGGAGAGAAAGAAAGAAAGAAAATGCTGAAAACTGGGGAGAAAGAAAGAAAGAAAATGCTGAAAAACTGGGGACAAAGAAAGAAAGAAAATCCTGAAAAACTGGGGAGAAAGAAACAAAAGAAAATGCTGAAAAACTGGGGACAGAAAAAAAGAAAGAAAATACTGAAAAACTGGGGATAAAGAAAGAAAGAAAATGCTGAAAAACTGGGGACAAAGAAAGAAAGAAAATGCTGAAAATCTGAGGAGAAAGAAAAAAGAAAGGAAATGCTGAATAACTGGGGACAAAAAAGAAAGAAAATGCTGAAAAACTGGGGAGAAAGAAAGAAAGAAAATGCTGAAAAACTGGGGAGAAAGAAACAAAAAAAAATGCTGAAAAACTGGGGAGAAAGAAAGAAAGAAAATGCTGAAAAACTGGGGAGAAAGAAAGAAAGAAAATGCTGAAAAACTGGGGAGAAAGAAAGAAAGAAAATGCTGAAAAACTGGTGAGAAAGAAACAAAAGAAAATGCTGAAAACTGTGGAGAAAGAAACAAAAGAAAATGCTGAAAAACTGGGGTCAAAGAAAGAAAGAAAATGCTGAAAATCTGGGGAGAAAGAAAGAAAGAAAATGCTGAAAAACTGGGGACAAAGAAAGAAAGAAAATGCTGAAAAACTGGGGAGAAAGAAACAAAAGAAAATGCTGAAAAACTGGGGACAAAGAAAGAAAGAAAATGCTGAAAAACTGGGGACAAAGAAAGAAAATATTTAAAGGGCCAGTGAAAAAGAAACAACAGAAAATGTATTTTTTAAACTGTAAACAAAGAAACAACGAAAGAATAAAAACACTGCAAATTGGTGATACATAAAGAATGAAAAAAATATTGAAAAAGTAGTGAGAAAGAAAGAAAGAAAATATTGAAAAAAAATAACTAATGACAAAAATCACACAACGAATGACAGTGATAAAATTGTAACATTCTGGCAACAGAAATGAAGAAGGAAAAAGTGTAAAAAACTAAGACATGGGCAAAAAAATTCCTCTGTGTTAATTACGAAAAAATTCAATAATTAAATTTGCCTCTAATAAATGAAAAAGAAAGATAGTTTGAAACACAAAAAATGACAGTTTAAAAAAAGATAATGAATGAAAGAAATGTTTCGAACAAATCAAGGAAAAAAAAAAGACTGACTGCTCTCAAAATCGAGAAATGACACAACGGGAATTTATTGAATGACAAAACGAATAGAAAATCAAATAAGGAAATAAAATAAAGTGAAAAATAAGCAATAAATAAATAAATAAAAGAGAAATTTATTAAAAAAAAAAAATTGAAAGCAATGCTATTTCGGCTGGGTTGTTTCATTCCTCCCCACCCCCAGTCTGCACCTCGAGTGGCTGCTTTTCAAATTTATTAATTAATCAAGTAATTAATGCATTGTCTTTTTTGTTACCTTGTAATTCTTAATGATTTCATTCAAACTTGATAAAATTGATCTGTTTCTATAGTCTTTAATGTCAATGAATAAAACGGTAACATAAAGTATCCCCCCCTCTCTCTCTCTCTCTCTCAATGTGGGGTACGTATCAAGACCACAGCGGGTGATTGGAAAGCACGCATAGTATTTAATCCTATATGTGTTACGTATATATATATATATATATATATATATATATATATATATATATATATATATATATATATATATATATATATATTATAAAAAAGAAAGAACAGTCAGATATATAATCCGGTGTTCTTATTGATATTTTATTTTTACAAAACAGTGCTCAATATAAATTAACAGAGCATAAATATTATAAATTAACTGATTTAAAATATGGTTTCTTCGCTACACAGAACACTTGCCAGATATTTAAATTTCTGTGTTTGTTTGATCTTAGTATGGCCGAGTACTGCGCTTAAATTCATAAATATAAGTAACACAAAGGATAGCACATTAAAACAATTACCATAAAAGACACAGGGAATATTACGACGATGGGGAAGCGACTGAAGCCGAAAGGCTAGGTTAGGACCAATATAATTGCAGCTTCTTCTTTGGATTTTATCAAGGATTTCTTAATATATTGTGAGAATACCAGATCATATGATGCAGCAATATTCTAAGCAGGGAAGAATGGTAGACTTCTCAATATGTGAGATAGATTCGAACGTTCAGATTTACTATTGAGACAGGAGTAAATAGTTGTGTCATTTGCATAGATACCGACTTGAGAACTGATGCCATTAGTAACGTCGTTGATGAACAACGTAGATCCAAGGATAGAATCCTGGCGGACGCCTGCATTAATACCACAACATCTAGCGGAGTGGCCATTCAAGACAACTTTCATTTCGGGATTTGATAAGAAAGACAGAATCAGTTCAAAAATTCGCCCAGAAATACCTTAACCTTTCGAGAAGAAAGACCAGTATATCAACCTTTGCCAAATGTTTTCGAGAGAGCCAAAGCAACAGATTGATCTTCAACATCTCTATCTATAAAAGGCAGGATGTGTGTGTGTGTAACGAATGCACGGCCACAATTTTCGACGGATTTGCACCAAAATTTACATGCACATGCTCCAAATTAGCGGGAAGGCCAAGACCGACATTGCATTTCCCAACTCCCATCGATAGTGGAAATAATCGATTTTTTCATACTTCTACGGCAGTTTCCATGTAGTTTGCAGCCATTTTGTACTGGCCAGAGTGAGAGCATATAGCTGGCTGTCACGAATAGGCAGGAAGATTCTATTGGCCAGCGTAAGAGCCAACAGCTGACTGACACGAATGTTAACTAGCATGCTAGCATACAAAAAAAATCGATAGCTGCATTCGTCACAAGTGGGAAAAATTTAAATCTGCATGGCACTTTACTCCAATTGGCTCATTTGCTTGCTTAAACTCAACGTTGATTCTGATTCCGCAGAACTGGGTTAGGTGTGAAAAGGTATTTGTTGTTAACATTCTTTTTTCATTCGGT
>CAHIKZ030004601.1:770000-805000 GCA_903632075.3 Acanthosepion pharaonis
TAAGGTGGATGGGTAAAACTGACGCCAATGCCGTATAGCTCAAATATTACCAAAGAGAGACCGAGTAGGAAAACCTCGAGTAACCTACCTAACGAGATGTGTAAATAGATGAAAGAATAGGGACTTGGAGTGAAAGTAAGGAGACAAACACTGATTTGGACTAAAAAATAAAGAAAGTCGTGGAGCGCCATAATCGAACACGCCCCGAATAATACTCAATAGAAAAGAATATTCTCAAATATTTTGTAGCAGTAAGGATGGTGCAGAACAACCGTTGTTATGTATTTGCACTTGTGTTGAAGTTTGATTGATGGAATATGCGTGTTGTCGTAAAGGGTGTTTCATTAAGACGGATCACAATCAGCAGTAAATAAATCAGTGTTATTGGTGAAAATTTATTTATTTCTCTATTGGATCATGTTATTTAAGTAATGGCAGTTATGTGTGAAAAATAATATCACCCAAATATCCGCCAAATCTGAAAAAATAAAAAAAAAAAATTAGACGCTTAAACTTAATTCACATTAAAATCAGTCCAAGTTATTCGGACACTCTTTAGAATAAAATATTATTTTGATGTATGTGCAGTTTTGGGAAATACAATCTCCCAAGGTTCAAGATCATTCATAGATTGTTAGGTTAGATTATGGTTTAATCCTTTATTTATTATTGTTTATTACTTGAGATTAGGTTGGATTATTGATCTTTTGACAGCGAAACATGAATTATTAGAAATAAAGAGATTACGCTTTTTAGATTTGTAATGACTAATTGCTATTCTGATATATTTATCGCGTCCATTGAGGGATGTGGGATAATGATTAATGTTTGAGAAGTTTTCTTTTCATTTCGTTTAGCAATTGATTTATAACTGATATTAAAAACAGGCTTGTAGTGCATAAATTTTCCTTATAATTATTTGCTTTTATTTTTCTGTCATTGTCTATTTGTTTTGATTTTCTATTTTGACAATCCTGATATTTACGACAAATTGTTGTTTTTTCCTTGGGAAGATCTTAAAAATATTTTTCGTCCAATACAGGGCACAAGAGTCACTCAGTGTAGAGTGTTACTGAATTAAGTTATTCTGTGAGCATAAGTGGATGATGTAAGTGTAGTTTAATTAATATGAATTATAATTATAATTGTTGCTATAGTCAGAACAAGGACCCCATGCAGACATTGCTTTTCAAAATATGTTTGCTCTACCCAATAAGGCATCGTCTTGATTATGACGATAAACTACATCCGAGTCCTGGGTAAGACGTTAAACTACGTCCAGCAGCAAGGCCTCTGATTCGGAGGTTTTGAGAAGCATGGAACCACCTCTTAATTGCTGGTGTTCCCAGTGTCTACCCTGACCCGAGTCCCAGCTGTGGGCAAATAGTTACCCCCACCTGACCAAAAGGGGTCAAAACACTATGAAAGTATAAAAATAAAAAATTAATCGAATATATATATATATATATATATATATATATATATATATATATATAAAGAGAGAGAGAGAGAGATTTTCCAATTTCTTTTTGAATTTCTACGTCTGATGAACTGGATCCTGATTACGATTCTAAAGTAATAAATTATAATCATGCAATATTAGTGTTTGAGCCTTTTATATTATATATATATATATATATATATATATATATATATATATATATATATATGTATGTATGTATTTCTTTTTAATATATATTTTGGATATATAGTCTAGACGATTTCATATGGTTTCTTTTTTTGTTTATGTTTGAATCACTTTTGTTATATCTGTCGTGATTGTCACAAGGAATACACCTGACGAAGCTTAAGTGATTTAAATAAAAGATTATATAAACACAAAAAGAATATTTTACAAAACAACAAACTCCTCGCATTAATTGCTCCCTGTAATGATTCTGACCATAAATCTGATTTAAAAAAAATATCCGTCTAAGTAAAAAAAAAAAAAAAAAAGAAAGAAAGAAATTTACGTAAATTTATAAAAAGTGCTTTAATTTCTAGATCATCCCGAATAATCCCGATTCTTACAATATTTCACCATTCTTCGCGCATCTTCTGTTAACACAATGTGGGACGTTTAATAATAATAGTGATGGAAACATAAGCAAAAAGAAATTAAATTAAATCAGCTAAACTATATAACCAAAACATATATTTAGAAAAAAAAAATACAGTTTAAAATCTCAGCGTCCCCTCTCCTTCATGCGCATGTGTAGTCGAATCAACGTAAATATCACTTTAGTCCGATGAATTTCTAAAGGACGAAGTGCGACACACGATTTTTTCCACTTTGTTATATATTATATTATATTATATATTGTTACATATATATTATGTAATATTATATTATATTTTTATTATAAGAGATCATAATAAAAAAAAACATCCTGAAATCGCTATACAAATGTTTTCATGTTTCAATACGATGATTGTACTTCTTCAGGCGATAGTAAGTAACTGGTGATTAAATTATTCCCCTGAAGAATTACAATTGTATATATGTATACTTAACTGTCCTGTTGTTTTTCGACGTATCGGGTTCAAGCAGTATTATTGATTATAATGGTGAAGGCTTTGTGAAGAAATAACCACACTTTTTGAAGACCCGAATACAGGGACCTGGTGCACCACGTGCCACAAGGTCCCCAAACGGCCCCCCGCAGATTTTGAATTCAGAATTTTCCTTCTCCTAGACCAGATACCATCCAAAGTTATAGAACCCAGTCGTTTCTGGTAATTACCCATAGCAGGGAGGAGAAGAAGACGAATATTTATAACTTTCTCAAGGATATTAGCACCTAAGTGAATGTAATCGATTCGACTGGAATTGAACTCGGCTCTCCGAACAGCTACCCATTACTCCACTGCACCTCCTATATATATATATATATATATATATATATATATATATATATATATATATATATATATATATATATGTAAAACCTAAAGAGCCGGACTGACGATCCTCCCTGACGTGAAACTAGATAGGTTTGTCTTGCTCTTTAGTTTCACTTAGTTTGGTCTAATTAGCGTACTGAGCACTTTGCTTAGTTATTTCTACTTTACTCGTGTTGGAGGTTGTTTTCTTTGAACTCTGAGCTTGGTTTCTGGACGATTATTTTCGCCGGAAGTACATGATCTTAGTTCTTTCTTTTTTCCTTTTTCCCCTGGGTATTGGTTTTGTTCATTTGAGCCTTATATATATATATATATATATATATATATATATATATATATATATATATATATATAATTGTGTATTTGGAGAGAAATCCCTCTTTTATACATAGAAGGTTCATTAAAAACGACCGACAAGATACTGTGCTTGACATTTTTTGTATAATTTTTATTGTTTTCTTATAATTTTATTCTTTTCTGGACATAAATTAAGTAGAAATTGTCTGCAGTATGTGCGAGCCTTTTAAGCTGTACGTTTAACCATTATCAAGGACTTTCTTATATTTTTACATTAATTGAATGTATGGCTTGTTTTATGTATGTATCTAAAGTTATAGAAATGTTTCATTTTCCAAACAAGGTCGGCTTATTGTGACCGTGTTCATATTTGATGTTATTGAATCTCGGGTTTTTCTTTTTATTAATAATGCTTCCATTACTTTTAGCCTTTTTGCTCGTGTTGATGATGTGTTGATATTATATTTGTATTTTCTCCGAGTATGCGGCGGATAGATTTTTTAGGACTCCATGTGTACTTAAATGAGATCTAATTGAGCTATGATCAGTGACATGTAGTGTGAGTTTCCTTGTGAGGGCTGTTGTAGTATATCCGATAAAGTTAAAAGTAAAACTAAAATAATCCTTAATAATGGCTAAAAGTACACCTGAAAGTGTTCGGACATACAAAACATTCGAACAATTTCTACATCATTTATGTCCAGAAAAGAAGAAAATTATAAGAACACAATGATTTTTTTTAATGAAACTTTTATATTTACACACTTGTGCAAATTAATTGAAACAAATCGAATAATTCCGTTATTATTTACATTTTTTTGGTATTTTTCCAATGAAACATGATTCAGCGCACATGTTAATACTTCGTGTTTCCATTCCACAAACTCGTTTCTTGCAGATTCACCAGATTCTCGATTGGATTTAAATCAGGAGAATTGCTCACTGGTAAAGCTGGCTAGTGTGTTCCTGCAGCATCACAATTTTCGTACCCTTTCTTGGAGTAACATCTATCGCAGATCATGGCTGTAGGACAACTAATCGACAGTCGAGACAATATTGTCTGGGCGTGATAAAATTTGATGCAATTACAGATGACGCAATATTTTTGAAGGCCCAACAAATTTCATCATACCCCCAAAAATAGATTCATATTACTGTACACCAATGCAAATGAGCTAATCTGAGAGAAAAAATATAAATCAATCACACCATCATTCCAGTGGGTCTAAACCTTACCGTATGTTGAAAGAAAGGAAACTAAAGCGGTTGTTTCAATTAATTTTCACGGTGTATATATGTGTATTTGCGTGTGTGTGTATGTATGTGAAATAAATCTAGATTTGTATACTTAGGACAACTACCTGGTTTAGTATTGTCTTCACTGTCATGAAGCCAACGATCGTCTCATGGGATGCATAATGTTCCCATTAAATTGTTAACTACCTGTCAATAACATTTACTTCCCTGCGGCGTTCGCCATCTTGTTACTGAACAGCATATGGCAAATATGCCACGTTTAAGGTCTCGGCTCGCGGTCTGGCCGCAGGTGAAAATGCACACCGAGGCCGATTAAATAAAGATGCCGACATTTGCTCTTACAAACATGTTTGCCTCGCATCTTAATCCAAGAGAAACTGAGCACTCGTAAATTACTCTGTACTCAAGTGGAATTAATATCCGTAATTAATCAATGGTGTTCAATCAATGTTAGCTAAGTGGTTAGACTGAAGGTCTGAGGAACGTTAGAGTTCGCTGATGGAACAATAGTGTTCCATTTTGGTGCAAGCTAAGTGGTTAGACTGAAGGCTTAGAGGAACATTACTGTTCGCTGATGGAACAATGGTGTTCTATTTCAGTGCAAGCTAAGTGGTTAGGCTGAAGGCTGAGAGGAACATTATTGTTCGCTGATGAAACAGACACTTCTTGTTAACCAACACCAATACAGCGCTATGAATATTTATGCAAATGCTATCGAAATTTTAAATTCGTTGTTTGAACTTACAAGTGTGAATTTATTAAAGTGTGTATCTCGCTTTCTCGGAAAAAAGAAATAAAAAACAATTTGCCGTTAATTTTGGTGTATCACTGCGATCCCAGTGAATATATGAAATTCAGAGATGGGCCAGGATCATAAAAACCATGAACCAATTTCTTTTCTAGGTCTTGATCAACCCGCAAATTTTCTATAAAGAATCGGCCTTCAATTAATGAGCTAAAAACAAGCAGACAGTTTATTTGCAAGGAGAGAGCCCACGTCTGAACGATGATATAAACACACCTATATATATATATATATATATATATATATATATATATATATATATATATATATATATAGAATGAGAGAAAGGGAGAGAGAGAAAGAGAGGGGCAGGGAGAGAGATGAAGTTGAAATTCTAGCTGGAGTCTTTAAGAATATTCATTTAATGTAATTTTACCGGTTTTACAGCTCGATAATTTTTCAAAGGTTAAATTGAGATTGTCAATTATGTGTGTATGGCATGAGATGACTCATGGCTATCCGATGATGTCTCATATTTCCTATATATTTATTCTTGTCGAATATTTTTCATATATATAAATAGATATAGATAGATAGATAATTTTAGTGGTAAATATACACATACATATGCAATCATATATCTAAAATATATAAAGATATATATATACATACATACATACATACATACATACATACATACATACAGATACATATATATTTGTATAAAAAATAAATCCAAGAGGATAGAATCCACGTAGAACTCAATGTCCGGGACAGAGTAAGGATATGACCATAGAATATTAGTGTTTAAGATTTAGTGTTATATATATATATATATATATATATATATAAAATGACAATTAGGAAAAAAACGCGTCGGCAAAATCTAAGATTTTTTTCCAATTGTCATTTTATATAATTTGTCTTATCCACAGAATTGATCTGGGAATTTAACTATATATATATATATATATATATATATATATATATATATATATATATATATATAATGAAGAAATATAGTCTTAAGGTGTACTAGATTTATAGGACAAAGTGCTCAATATCAGAGATAGAGCCTGTCTAAATATAAAAGTGAATATTGAAGTCAACACTTAGAGGCGACAGGCTGTTTCATGCTAGACGCAATCGTGACCTGACGATATATATAAGTATAATTATAAAAGTGAACATTGAAGTCAACACTCCAGAGGCGACAGGCTTTTTCATGCTGAACGCAATCGATTGCGTCCAGCATGAAACAGCCTGTCGCCTCTGAGTGTTGACTTCAATGTTTACTTTACATTTATATTTACATATGCTCTATTTCTGATATTTAGCACTTTATCACATGAATATAGCACACTCCCAAAACTATATTTCTTTTTATATATATATATATATATATATATATATATATATATAGCCGAATAACCCGCGCATTGGTGCGTGTCACACATTTTATTTGGACGAAAATGATGATTCATTTGAAATCATTTTTATAATTTGTGGAGAAAAATGATGCATTTCAATATTACTCAATGATCTTGCCGATCGGACCTCCATCTTCTGGCTTTCTCCTTCTATATTTTGCATAGGAGTCATTCTCTTATTCAAATTTAAATTTAATTTAAATCAAAGGGAAAAAAATCAGTGGGACGTTTGTGCCTCCCGCCCCTAGAGTGACCCCCTACCCTGTAGTCTCTGAATATATATTGTTATGAGGGTCTATCTCCTAAACCCTAGGAGCAGTTCGATAAGAAATAAAGAGACAGACACAGGCTAATACTTTATATATAGAGACAAGACGTTATGGACGCGGTTTGATTCGTGGCAGTATTTTAGTTTGTAAAAAAAAAGATGGTGTGAATTTGAAATAACAACACGTAACATAAAGAATTCTCGAGAAATAGAAATATATCGGTAATATACGACACTGATGTTTATGACTTTTGTCTTTATGAAACATTGCTATGATATTAGACTAACCTGGCGACCTTGGATTTAATCCACGTGCACACAATCATATATATATATATATATATATATATATATATATATATATATATATATATATATAATAATAATAATAATAATAATAATAATAATAATAAGAAAGAACAGTAAGATATATAATCCGGTGTTCTTATTGATATTTACAAAACAGTACTCAATGTAAATTTAGAGAGCTTAAATTCCAAAATTCGCTTAAAGATGAAAAAGAACTAATGATTTTAATTTAATTATACATCGTTTTTAATTTAATTATATATTGAATTTAATTTATTTATATAATTAAATGTGAAGTTTTTAGCTTCTGTTTTTGAAACATGGTAATTCCTGTGTAGCGATGGAACCATATTTTTAAATCAGTTAATTTATCATATATATATAGATAGATAGATAGATAGATGGGGAGAGAGAGAGAATGAAATATGCACGTGTGTATGTCATTATTTCTCTTGACAATTTCATTAACAATGTCACCTTCTAAATATCATTATATCGTTCTGATTCAATGCACTATGCCATTGGATACTCAGCTTTATTTAATTCGCCTTGATAACTCCAAGTTTTTGTTCTCTCCACTGAGACCAGGGATTGAACTCACAATTCTTTTGAGTCAAGTCACTTTTTGGACCAATCAACCAACACTATAAATAGTGTAAATCCCTGGATGCCTCATTTCAGGAATACAGACATATATTATTCCCCCCCCCTCTCTCTCTCTCTCTATTTTTAATCCCTTCTAAGCAAAAGCCTAAAAGGATCTTGTTAATATATTTGACTCTGCCGTTTTCGTTTTAAACCAGGCTCTCAACAATAATAAGGACAACAGGACTTTTAAGGTGACATATTTTTTTCCCAAATTCAATATTTTTATATTTACGAATTTCATAATATTTTTAATACATACAATTTTATCCGATGGCATTGTCATATCTACACCCTTGTTCAAATTAATTGAAACAACTGCTTTAGTTTCCTTTCTTTTAGCTTACGCTCAGTTTTAGACCCACTGGAATGACAGGGTGTAATCCATTTCTATTTTTTCCTTAAATCAGCTCATTTGCAGTGGTGTGCAGTAACATGAATCTATTTTCAGGGTGTATGATGAAATTTTTGGGGGCCTTCAAAAATACTACGTCATCCATGATTGCATCAGATTTTTATCACTCCCAGACACTATTGTCTCGACTGTCGATTAGTTATACAATTTTATTTAAAGGTATAAAATTTGTACAAAATATCTGTAGCTGAAAGTATATAATTATGTACAAATTATTTAGATTTCGGGATTATGTAACCAATAGAATGTTGATATGTTGCCAAACAAAATCAAAGAAATAAAAGAACTCTTTCATGACATTAGTCTATATAAGATCTTACAATTTCTTAATGCAAACTCTATTCCAAATTATAACTTCAAGAAAAATAAAATATAAAACATATATATAACAGCCTCTAGTAATTATATCCACACAAACATGTATATGCACAAAAGCTGAGTATCATCTACCATGTATTCAATTGTGAAAGCAGAATAAGCTATATAATATTTTTATTTATTCAAAGCACGCAAGAAATTAAATTTCAGCATTAAATGACCCAGAAGGAATTGATGTGCCGTTACACAAACACATAAAACAATCTTATTGTTATATTTTATTGTCTTTTCTTGTGCATTCCTTGAAATTTTTTGTCATCCTATGACATTCTGCTTTTCTTATTTATTCAATCGTTCATCCTCTTTTTGATCTCACTTCCTCCTTCTCCCCCTCCCTCCCTCTCCCGTCTTTCTCCCTCTCTTATCCTCTCCCCCTCTCTCTACCTCTCACTCACTCTTTCTCTCCCCTCTCTCCCCCTCTCTATCCCTCTCTCTCCCTCTTGGCCTGACGATTGCGTCTAGTATAAAACAGCCTGTCGCCTCTAAGTGTTGACTTCAATGTTCACTTGTATATATATATATATATATATATATATATATATATATATATATATATATATATATATATAAAAGTGATTATTGTAGTCAACACTTAGAGGCGACATTGTTTATATATATATATATATATATATATATATATATATATATGAATATAAAAGTGAACATTGTAGTCAACACTTAGAGGCGACAGGCTGTTTATATATATATATATATATATATATATATATATATATAAATGTGAACATTTGTAGTCAACACTTAGAGGCGACAGGCTGTTTCATGCTGGACGCAATCGTCAGGCCGCCTCTGAGTGTTGACTTCAATGTTCACTTTTATATTTATATTTACATACGCTCTATCTCTGGTATCTCTCCCTCTCTCTCCCCTCTCCCTCTCTCTCTCCCCTCTCCCTCTCTTTCACACTCTCCCTCTCCCCTCCCCTCTCCCTCCATCTCTCCCTTTCTCTATCTGCATAGGTGAGTCTGTTTGAAAGAGATATTTCCTCCCCGATTCCTCTGTGACTCATTCCTCCTACAGAACAATTTCTTGTGAGTTCGTATCAGTTCTTTTCTTTCATTATGGAAATTGATATACAACGACATCGGAAATAAAAGCTCCTTTTCCTTGACTAATACAAAACCTGCACAGAAGACTAGTCGGTTATGTTTTCAAAGACCATCTTCCATCAACACACCACCCACCAGCTTTTCCCAGGGACACATTGTTAAAAAGGCCAAAGCTGAATGAAGCACTCAATACATTTGAAGAAAATACAGATGCATACAAACAAAATATGGAAATATAGAAACAGTTTTGTGGCTAAAGTAGTTACGAATACTCCACTCTGTCCCAGAGTTCATTCATTCAATTATTTTTTCACTTAGCGCCTTTAGCACTACCACCATGGTTACCACTCCCATCCATCTCACAATTGTGGTTTATTGTGACATTCAAAAGAGAAGAGTGTAATGGCTTGACGGTTCTTTTTGTCCCGCCGCTGTGGATCTAACTAACGCCTTTATCGACTCAAGGACACATGGCACAGTGGATAAAACCCAAAGAGTGGTGAGATCAATACCCGGTTAAGGCAGTGGAAAACTTTCAGAGGGAAATTACCAGGAGATAACTGATAACTGACATCCATTAAACATGGCACGTGGAACTAGAACAGTCTGCCCCAGTGAGCGAAATAAAGGATTCAGTTCGACATTCCAACCACCTGAAGAAGGCCGAAGCGTACAACGGCTGAAACGTTGTAATAAATATGGCGACAAACATGAGGACAATAGTCCGAATAATGTAAATAGTGTACATAATACCTCATCTCAGAAATGTCGACAGATACTGAAAGGCCGAAACGTTGTAATAAATATGGCGACAAAGATGAGGACAATAGTCCGAATAATGTAAATAGTGTTCATAATACCTCATCTCAGAAATGTCGACAGATACTGAAAGGCCAAAACGTTGCAATAAATATGGCGACAAAGATGAGGACAATAGTCCGAAGAATGTAAAGAGTGTACGTTTTGGAAAAAAATACTAGCAATATATTATTGAAGGAAAAAATTATTACCAGCAATACATTATTGCCAGTGGTACATTTTTGAAAAAGAAAAACATTACCAGCAATATACTTTTGGAAACAAATATTGCCACCAATAAATTTTTGAGAAAAAATATTACCAGCAGTAAAAATCTTGTCAACATTAATTAACCCATTGTGGTTGACATATCGTAAAACAAACCAAATCCGAACCGCATTACTAAAATGGCGGCAGGGTCTCATCTCATAGTTGTAATACCTATATGTAACCGTAAGTTCTCTGCTAAGAAGTTCTTCTATCGAATTTTTCGTTTGTTGAACTCTCCTCAGGATTCCCGCTTTCCAGCCAACTTTGAACTTCAAAAATCTAAACGCATTTTCAATCGCTATCTTCTTTTTTCTTAATTCCTGTACATCTATTCTTCTCTCTCTTTAATAATGTTTGCTTTTTTAAAAATATTTTCTCACACTTATCAACCCAGTCTTAGTGGCTTTATTTCCTTGCTTAGTCTGAAAGTTAAAACAATGGTTCAAGTCTTCTTCCCACCTTTACTGGGAGAAATCATTGACGGCTTCCCTTACTGCACACACATACACAGAGTTAACCTCTTCTGCTCTTTTCCTCTAAACCTAATTTTATTATTGTCATGCTTTGGCACTGTACACAGAAAATATTTTAGCTAAATCTTGATCTTGCCAGAGTCGAATATAGGGCAGACAAAACTTGTTCGAATCTATTTTTAAACAAAGAGCCATTCTCGGCAGATTGACTTGTAGAAACCAAATTAAGCTGGCACTCATAAGTCTTTATAAGTAAATTTTACCTTTTTTTTCCCTCAGTATCGACTTGACGCGTTGTACCCGTCGCAAACTAAAATTACAAGGTTGCACTTTACTAATATAATTATGCTCAAAACGCTGTCAGGCAAATAAATAGGCTGACAGGCCTGACTTTTAACTGAATTGAACTTAGCCTGAGACAAAATTGTTTTGAACAGGACATCCAGTAGGCATCGAAATCCCTGCACTAATGAAATGATCTTTAAAATATGACCATATTTTTTAACATGAATTATTGATTGATCTTCATTTAGTACGGCACAAGGCACGATTGACATGAGCGTTAGGGAATAAATTTAAATATACATATTATGACGGCTGCAAAGAAACAATTAAACCGAAATAGGTTCAATCTTTCATGCGGCAATAATTTCGACGTGAGTAATTTCAGGTTTCCAAGGTCACACGAAGTATTTCTACTTGACATTTATACATTTTTACTACAACCTGTAAACGTTTACCTCCAGTCATTGTTCCATTAAATAAAGGAACTGCTTCTCGTGGTGTAGAAGGCAAACACTACGTTGTCCATGATAGTTAAAGTAAAACTTGATTTTTATTTTCTTTTATTAACCAACATGTACTAAAGTCGATATCCTGCAAAATAGTTGACAAAATGCCTCAAAAACAAAACTGCTCTCTATTACTCACCAGAGAGAACCATCCCTGCTCCCATTAGAATGTCTGACGCTCAACTCCACGAGAGCACTTCTTTGCGACTGCTCGGTCTCACATTGTCCGCTGACCTGAGATGGAACGAATACATTGAGTCAATAGCTTCGTCCACCGCTAGAAGAAGGCCGAAGCGTACAACGGCCGAAACGTTGTAATAAATACGCAATTTTCATATTGGAGCTTATGGCACGAATGCCAAGCAGTACAGCATGTCTTCTTCAATTTTCTGGCAGAGTTAATTGGTGTTCTTTTTCTCACAGACAGTGCCAAACTGACCCTACTATACCGTGCTGTTGACAAATTCAAAGGAAACAACGCGCATGCGCGAAATTAAAAATGTAAGATGGCGATAATTTACATATCGCGCCCTACATATATATATGTGTGTGTGTGTGCGTGTGTGTGTGTGTGTGTTTGTGTGAGTGTTTGTGTAAATCACTTTGTATATGTGTGTGTTTTACTGCTGTTGCAAATAGGAAATTCGTAACTATTTCAGCCACTAGGCAGGCCAAATATTCTTATTAATTTCATTCTAACTTTTCCGATCTTGGAGAATATGCTATAATTATTATGGAACTGTGACTCTATAATTATAGACGAATATGCTCATTTCATATTCTAAAGTTCAGATCTTGCAGGCGATCGTTTAATTTTATAACTATTCTGTATTTGATATCTTTGTGTTTTTAAGTAGCTATTGTTTATGTTTTTTTTTTTTTTGTTTTTTTTTCGTTTGATTCCAATTTGTTCTCATTTTGCTGTGAGGCAGAATGTTAGGTTGGCGGTAATGGTTTCTTTAATTAGCGTCCTGTAATTTCGTCTCTTCATCTCGTTCGTCCATTTCCCTCTCACATCCTTTTCCTAACTCTTTCAAGAGGTCTCTTTCATTTCTTCTTTCTCTTTTTCTTCCTTTTTATCCATTTTACTGATTCTCTCTCTTTTTTTCTCTCTTTTATTGTTTTTCTATATCATTCTCTCCCTTGTAAGCCTGTTTCTCTTTCTCTGCCTACATCCACTCCTCTTTTTGTGATTCACTGTCTTTCTTTTTCCCTCTCACGTTGAATCTTTGTCATTTTTTCATACAGACTCTCTCCCTCTCTTTCTTCCCCTCTCCCTCTCTTTCTTCCCCTCTCCCTCTCTCACTCTCTGATTTTCTGTCTTCCCTCTCTATCATTGATTCACTGCCTTACTCCTTCTCTCTTGTTGATGTTCTCTTTGTGCCCTTCTCTCTCCCTCTCACGCTATTTATCACTGATTTTCTGTTTATCTCTTGTGCAGGCTCGCCCTCTTATTCCTTCAATGTCGCTGATTTTCCGTTTCTTTCTCTTCCTCTTTCTCTCTCTGATTCTCTATCTTTGTATCTCATCTCTCCTTTAGTGATTCCCCGTCACTCTCTTCATCTATCTATCTATCTATCTATCTATCTATCTATCTATCTATCCTTAAAAGTCTTTTCATCTATATATCTATCTTTTAGAGTCTTTTCATCTATCTATTCATCTATCTACCTATCTTTTACAGTCTTTTCATCTATCTATCTATCTATCTATCTATCTATCTATCTATCTATCTATCTATCTATCCTTTACAGTCTTTTCATCTATCTATCTATCTTTTACAGTCTTTTCATCTATCTATCTATCTTTTACAGTCTTTTCATCCAGCTATCTATCTATCTATCTATCTTTTACAGTCTTTTCATCTATCTATCTATCTATCTATCTATCTATCTATCTATCTATCTATCTATCTATCCGTTACAGTCTTTTCATCTATCTATCTATCTATCTATCTATCTATCTATCTATCTATCTATCTATCTATCCTTTACAGTCTTTTCATCTATCTATCTTTCTATCTCTTTTTTACAGTCTTTTCATCTATCTATCTATCTATCTATCTATCTATCTATCTATCTATCTCATTTTTATTTGATTTTTTTTGGCGAATGCCGACAATGGTTTCCTTACCAGCTAGCATTCGACAAGCATCAAGCAAAGACACGTAACCAACGGAATTCTTGACTGTGTCGTCGATACAAATAAATCTAATTCTAAAGAAATTCCATAGTAACACAGATTAAAAACAATAACAGAGTAAAAATGTTGCAAACAAACGCTGCCACACTGTAAACGAGAGGAATCAGCCGTTAAAAGCCGAATATACAAGGAAATATCTCTAGTTGAATGCAATAAATAGATATAAAACTAACAATTTATTACAAAGAATTGAAAGCATCTAAACTCGTAATTGAGAAAATGAATTGAGTAGTTCCATTATTTACAGTATTCGGACTATTATCCTCATCTTCATTTCTATATTCACAACGTTTTGGCCTCTATATCTCTGAAATGAGGTATTATGATTACTTGCATTATTTACATTATTTTGACTGTTATCCTCATTTTCATTGCTATATTCAGAACATTTCGGCCGTTTTATGCTCCGGACTTCTTCAGGTGATTGGAATTTCGACACGACTTTTAATTTTTCCTCCGGCGTAGATTGTTCTAATTCCACGTGTCATGCCTCTTCCGGATGTCTCAGCTATTTCCCTTTAACTCAACTCTCCAATTTTCACCACTGTTGTAGCATGTATCTTTGGGTCTACTCACTGGATCTAACCAACGTCTCCATTCACTGGGCAATCCCCTGAAGAAGGCCGGGTAGTACAATGGACGAAACGTTGTAAATATGGCAAGGAAGAAGAGGATATACGTCCGAATAATGTAAACAATGCAAGTATTCATAATACTTCATCTCAGAGATATAGACGAATCCATTACACTGTCCAGACATCCAAGCTGACAGCACCTGATATTCCCAAGCGGTCACCAATCTGGGTAGTGACCAGGCTCGACATTGCTTAATTTCAGTGTTTGTACGGGAATCGGTGTTACAACTTGATGGCGTCGTAAGCCCTTGACACCACCCGCACATCCAAGATTACAGCACCTGGTATTTCCAAGTGGTTACTCATCTAGGTACTGACTGGGCTCGGCGTTGCTTAACTTCAGTGATTGTACAGCAACTGGTGTTTCAAGTTGATGTGGTCGTAAGCCCTTTACACCACCCGCACATCCAAGATTACAGCACCTTGTATTTCCAAGTTGTCACTCATCTAGGAACTGCCTGGGCTCGACGTTGCTTAACTTCAGTGATTGTATAGCAACCAGTGTTTCAAGTTGATGTGGTCGTAAGCCCTTTATACCACTCGCATATCCAAGATTACAGAACCTGGTATTTCCAAGTGGTCACTCATGTAGGTACTGACCAGGCTTGATGTTGCTTAACTTCGGTGATTGTACAATAGAAATTTATTACAAAGAATTAAAAACATCTAAATCCGTCATCGTATAGAAAATGAACTGAGTATTTATACAAAAAGAAATAGGGACATGCGACAAAGATATGCCTGCTCCTCAGATTAATTCAACCTCTACAGCGACGTTATACTAAGGGATCAGAAGACCCTACTAGGATTTATTATCACTGGGCAAAATCTTAACAATATAATATACAAAGATGACACTGTGCTGATGGCTGACTCGGAAAGGAATCTGGAGGAGTGCCTAGACAAGGTGTTAGACGTGTTGTAGCATACCAACGGACGATAATGGGTATGACCCCATTCATATAAATACAGTAGTAAATGCTGTATGTTGGTCTGCAGTTGAAAATTCATTGTGGAATTCAAATGACTCATTTCTAGCAGTTGACTACTACTACTAGTGAATCTTATACGTGTTGTTCTTGTCCTAAATATTATCGTTCATTACCAACCTTCATGCAATTATTCTATTCAGTAACCTTCCCTAGGTTACATCAAGTAGAATGCGAGAAAAAAGGACTATCAAGAAGACATAAAGTATATTCAAAAAGCCCAAGATCCGAGTTACGAATTGGAGATGTCAACATCAAGCGGTTGCAGAAGTTTAAATATCTGGGAAGTGTTTTAACAGAAGATGGAAAACGCAACAGGGCTTCGAAAACTAAACCCTCACGGGTTATATTTAGGGCAAGAGAATTTAGGGAAAATAGCCACTTACCTGGCGAGTTTGTGTGTATAGATAGCGAAATGGGGGCAGGGGCTATAAGAAAGAGAGAAAAAACTACTAAGAGCCACAAGAGGTAGGAAGTTATGGAGGGCCGTAATTACCTATACCCTGGAGGAATGGGGTACATAGAAGAAAAACGTAACTAAGAAAGCCATCATAATAATTTTGCCGCACTAATATCATCTACACATTCTCATTCTCAATAAGTAATTGCATTCCCTGTGGTAGACAGGCCTGAAATACATACAGAAAATGTAAAACTAATACTCTATCCTGAGGATTAACCTTTCACATCAGAGATCACAATGTAATCCTTAACAATGTCAAAAAATATATACCACTCTGCAGTAAGATCATCAACATAAGTGAAATATATAACACGCGCATATGTCGTAATATTAAATATTTTCAAATAGTAGAACTACGCCACATATAGAAAAATAAAATTTTCAAAAATCGCGTTCGACACAAAATCATATTCGACATTGAAACGGAAGTTTTAAATTATATTCAAGAACTGAAAATGCATTTAGACAATGAAGAATATCATGAAATATTATGATCAACGTAAAGTTTTAACAGTATCTTAATATGGGCAGAACATCAATTTTCCATTTTCTGTTGAAAGAGCTGGATCACGAACGTTCAATAATATTTGGACCCAGTCATATATGAAAACAAGAAAAGTTTAAAATAAGAAAAAGGATTTTCTGGTATTTTTAAGACACAAACATACATATCACCCACTCTCTGTCTAACTTTCCCTCCACTCTCACTCTTTTATATTATATATATATATATATATATATATATATATATATATATATATAATTGTTGTATACTGAATAAATTCCAATAACCAAAAAATATAATTCTTAAAAGAGTGCTCAATACAGAGTAGAGCAAATATAATCATTTATTCGTAAATTATAACATAAAAATGTTATAAAATCACTACAAAAATAGCCATTTTGTTTCAACACTTCTGGTGTCTTATGATGTGATGGTGTTAATGTAGAATAAAACTTTTTATATATATATATATATATATATATATATATATATATATATATATATATATGGACACTGAGGTCAACAAGCATGAAAGAGAAAGTCGTCACTAGATGTTGACCTTTGTCTACACTTTTATATTTACATACGCTGTATTCATGATGTGTATCAAAAATTTAATATATAAATATATATATATATATATATATATATATATATATATATATATATATATATATATCTGAAAACGATCAATGTTCCTACGAGAGAAACACGTATATTTTAAAAAAAGAGAGAAGCCGCAAAAGGTTTTGGTTATAATGTGGATTTGTTTCAGTGTACATATTACATTTTATTCTTCATATTTCTGTTCCACGATTTTCAGGTCTCGTGATCTTCTTCAGGCAAATGAAATGAATATTTTTTTAAATTTTTTAAAGGAATAAATTTTCAAAGGAATAAATTTTCCTTATGTTCTTTGAATGATTCATTGTTCGTTTTCTGTATTTGTAGTGAACGTTGATCTCATTTCTGGACTGTTGGCAGAAATGGATTTCTGCCTAAGTGGTAATAAAACCACTAGGTTTATTCTGAGTGGTGGTGATGAGAGATGTGTTGATGAGAGATGTTTTCCTATCCCTACATTACCCTTGAAATTGCCAAATCCATTTCCATTTTTGTGTATTGTGTGTGCGTGCGTTATCTTGTACATGTATAAGTATATTCCCTTCCCGTATATACATACAGACTTATAAAAAGGTATATACATGCATATATATATATATATATATATATATAGATAGATCCACACACATTGACACGCACACACACTCTCAAACACCCACCCATATATATATATATATATATATATATATGAGATAAAGATATCTACTAACAAAAGTAATGGAAAGAAAATGAATGTAAATAAAATAGGCTAGATAAAAAAACAATACTTAAAAACAAAAAAAAATTCCCAGCATCCATCATTCGTGCGCATGTGTAATCGCACCAACATAACAAATTTAATCTGATGAAGTCTTAACGGACTTCCACTTTCTAATAATTGCCACCCCCCCGACACACATCATTTGTTTTAAATTGATACGCCATGAGTAGAAATGAATGTGAGAGAATCATGGAAGAGGTGCCCAGTCCTGGGTAGCAGCTACCCGAGGCAGCGCCCTCTCATTACACCAGAGAAAGGGATCGGTGCTCGCACCGAGATCAGTGCAACCGATCGAGCCAAGGAGAACCGTTCGATTAGCAAGGTCGATTTTACTGTTTTTAAACTTCAATCTTCCATGAATCTCATAAAAACAGTAAAATCGACCTTACTTACCGAACGCTGTGGCCAAATCGGTTAAAGACACGTCAGGCTATATGATGGTTCCGTATAGGATACAGGTTCGATTCCTGTCGGAGGACGTATATTTTCTATGAAAATTTCTCGGACATTTAGGCCAGTAAATGTTATTAATATTGTTTATTATAAACAGAGCATTTACTTAAATATTTGTTCCTATAAAAAGAATGTATAAGCATAAAAAAATGTCTTTATATATATTCAATTGTTCTGTATGTATGGGGAAGTGTATCATATAAATCGACTTTGGCGAGATTATATTTTTAATCCTCTCACTGCAGACAGGGCCATAATGCTGCTAAGACACAAGAGCTTACTGAATCTGAAAGAGATGTGGACACGGAAACAACACTGCATGTGACTGTCAGTTTCACTATTCATATGATTTTTGCACATTGTCCACATTATCTACCTATATCGAAAGTAAAAGCTATTTTTCTCGTTGTAACCTCTAAGCCATAATTAAGCCTTTTCATCAAGTTACTTTTAATAATCACCAACTTATATAATGAAAATCCGGACGAACTGGCAATTAAAGATAATACCTTGGGGTTTGCATTCGCGCTAAACTGAAACTTTCACAGGAGATAATTATTCATAGCTAATTGTATTCTGCTATCCCTTGTATATTTACTTATTATTAAAAATATCGACAGTATTATTCGCCCTGAGCTCCGGTGTATATATATATATATATATATATATATGTATATATATATATATATATATAAACGTCTGTATAGTGCGTCTCGTCTGTCTGGAACATTGAAAGGGCTTAATTCTGTATTAGTTTTTCAACGGTATTTTTTTTTCTAGCTGTCATAGTTACATTTCTAATTCCGACACGAACTCAGTCTATACCCGGGGTTGAATAGGACGGACGAATTTTTCGACGCTTGAAATAGGACTATTCCTTATATGAGGTAAATTTGGATTTTATTGCAAAAACTTTATTTGCTCAGTATTAATAAATAAATTGACATCTTTTTGTAGAACAGTTTGAATATTTTATATTACTAGACCAACGAATGTATTGACTTTTGATATATATATATATATATATATATATATATATATATATATATATATATATATATATATATATATATATATATATATATATATAGAGAGAGAGAGAGAGAGAGAGAGAGAGAGTGTTTTTGAGCTTATAAACCAGTATTGTAGAGTGAATTTGTATAATGGTAACAAGACTTTATGAATTTTTGTTCAGTACTAGATTGGCGGCAAGGTTTCATCATTTTACAGTGGAAATGTCTAGATGAAACCGTAAGTTCTTTGCTAGCAGTTTCTTCTCTCGAACTTCTCGTTTGTGGAAATCCCTACCGGCTTCTTGCTTTCCACTCAACTTCGATCTTCAAAAATTTAAATAAAAATTTAATCGCTAGATTCTGTACTCACGAATCCTGTTCATTTATTGTCCTCGCTATATACTAAAGTCTTCTTATTCTCTTTCAGTCCGAGTAACTCATTGCGTTTTAGCGTCATTCTGACCTTGCTTGAGATTAAATAATTAATATATATATATATATATATATATATATATATATATATATATATTAATCACCCAAACGCACAAATATATATATAGTGTGTGTCTGTATATGTCTGTGTAGGTTATATATATATATATATATATATAATCCCAAATATAATTGATCCGTATTTCTTAGGATCTAGGGCCGAATATGGGACTGTGTTCTGATAAGCGCATGGCGTCCAATCATCGGACACGCCTGGTCCTGGGAGTGTCAATCAAACACACCAGGAAATGACTAAATTTTGACAAAACATCGCATTACAAATAGCATATATATATATATATATATATATATATATATATATATATATATTTGGAGAGAGAGAATGAGAGTAGTGGGAGAGAAAGAAAAAAATAAGGATCTAGTTTTTTTAATTTTTTTTTACTTTCCATTCACTACAAGGAAGTTGACGCAAGAGGCAACTGAGACTGAAACATTTCAGTTGGTCGATTTTGTTTAGCGACTTATCAACACCTGTATGGGTTATTTAATATCGAAAACTGAATATTTTGTACACAACTTTATGCCTTCAATTAAATATATTTTGAAGGAAATTGTATGCTTTCTACTACAGATAAAATGTATTGTTGGTCATTTTGATATAGAATATATTGTTGCTAATTCTACTGTAAATAGGTCTTGTTGGTAACGTTTTTATATAAATATATACTTGCTCGTATTTTTCTAATAAATATGTATTCCATGCTTTCATAGTGTTTTGCTTTTGCTTCGACAATCAATATTTGCCCAAAGCTGGTACCCTCAGGCGTACTGCCACCCTGGGTCAATGTGGTCCTGGGAACAGCAACGATTAAATTTGTTTCCACGCCCCTCAAAAATTGATCTTGCTGCCGGATGTAGTTTATCGTCATGCGCAAGACGAGCGACTCAATAAGAATGAAAATATGTTAAAAGGAACCGGAAACCTAATCCTAAACAGGAAACAAGAATTAAAATTATACTCCCGTTCCAAAGACCGGGTAGGAGTGTGAATTGGACGATAGGCGAATCTATATACTCCTATATAGCAATATTTATTATTGTATATATATATTGGGATGTCTGCTGCAGAGGCTGAAAGATTTGCTCTCTATCTCATCTGGAAGTCAATCTTTCTTCATTCTGATTTTCAATAGAAACATTTTTTTTAGATATTACATTTCTGTAAATTGTCAGTAGTCGAGGTCCGAACTTAAAAAAGGCCTGAGGTTTAATTGTATATTTTCAAGCAAGAAATCATTGGTGTAGCACAATCTTCTACTCCAGTTCTTGAGACAGATGAATCTCATCTTAATAATTATCTTTTTACATGATAAGGAGTGTAAGTGCATTTACTCTTCTTTGTGTCAACCTGTGTCCAACTTAGACGAGCTTTATCACCAAATGTCATATTGTTTTAGTCTTTTCCGTTTTCTCGCTGGTATTCGTTCGACCTTCACCGAATAAATGCCTTGACATTTGTTAGGGTAAATCTTTGTTCTTTGTTGAATTCGATAAATGCGAATGTCAGGGAAGATATGAATAGACCACTCAAAGCAACGAGAAAAAATCGTTTTATAACATTTATTTGCCGTCTACTGTCTTTTATATTACCTGTCCTAAGACAAAAATAATTATTTTTTAAACGATTTGTGAAACAACGTTCTTTTATTTCTACCTCAATTATACAATAATATATCTTTGTTTCTTTTTAACGTATTACTTATTTTCTTCTTTTCTTTTTTTTGCTTCTTTTTTTCCTTTTTCTTTTACTTCATTTTTTATTTCATTTTTCCTTTCTTTTTTTTTCTTTTTTCATTTTTGTCCTTTTTCTTTTATTTTCTTTTATTTCATTTTTTTCATTTTCCTTTCTTTTTTTTCTTCTTTTTTTCTTTTATTTCCTTTTTTCTTTTCTTTTTATCTTTTATTTCCCTTTTTTCATTTTCCTTTCTTTTTTCATCTTTTTTTCTTTTATTTCCTTTTTTCATTTTCCTTTCTTTTTTTCTTCTTTTTTTCCTTTTTCTTTTATTTCATTTTTTTCATTTTTCCTTTCTTTTTTTCATCTTTTTTTGATTTCTTTTATTTCATTTTTTTTCATTTTTTCTTTTTTTTGCCCCTTTTATTTATTTTTCCTTTCTTTTTATCTTTTATTTCATTTTTTTATTTTTCCTTTCTTTTTTCTTCTTTTTTCCTTTTTTCTTTTATTTCATTTTTTTCATTTTTCCTTTCTTTTTTCTTCTTTTTTTGATTTTCTTTTATTTCATTTTTTCATTTTTCCTTTCTTTTTTTGCCCCTTTTATTTATTTTTCCATTCTTTTTATCTTTCATTTCATTATTTACATTTTCCTTTCTTTTTTTCATCTTTTTTTATTTCTTTTATTTCATTTTTTCATTTTTCCTTTCTTTTTTGCCCCTTTTATTTATTTTTCCTTTCTTTTTATCTTTTGTTTTATTTTTTTATTTTTCCTTTCTTTTTTTGCCCCTTTTATTTATTTTTCATTTATTTTTATCTTTTATTTGATTTTTTTCATTTTCCTTTCTTTTTTTCTTCTTTTTTCCCTTTTTTCTTTTCTTCCATTTTTTCATTTTTCCTTTCTTTTTTTTTCTTTTTTTTTGATTTTCTTTTATTTCATTTTTTCATTTTTCCTTTCTTTTTTTGCCCCTTTTATTTATTTTTCCTTTCTTTTTTTCTTTTATTTCATTTTTTTCCTTTTTCCTTACTTTTTTCCTCTTTCTTTTATTTCATTTTTTTCCATTTTCCTTTCTTTTTTGCCCCTTTTATTTCATTTTTCTCTTTCCTTTTTTTTTTGTTCTTTTATTCATTTCTTCCTCTTTCTTTTATTTCATTTTTTCCTTTCTTTTTTTCTTTTTTCATTTTTTCCCTTTTTAGTTTCTTTTATTCATTTTCTGTCTTTCTCTCTTGGATTCTTTTTCTTCATTTATTTTTTGTTCATTTTTTCTTTCTTTCCTTCTTCTTTGTTGGTTGCATCTATTTGTTTTTCTTCTTTTTTCTTTTTTTCGACTCTTTCTTTTCATTCATTTATCATTCATTCTTTTCTTTCTTTTTATTCATTCCTTTCTTTTCTACTCTTTTTTTTTTTCTTTTTCAACCTGATTTCTTTCTGTCTATTCTTTCTCGTTTTTTATTTCTTTTTTCCTTCTTTGCTTTCCACATTCATATTCTTTACTTTTTTTTCTTTTGTTCCAGGCTCCATTTCTTATTTGCGTTCATTCTTTTTTTCTTTCTTGTATTAGTTGAACATTTACTAATACCAAATCTCTCTACCATTCGTCCATGCATTGAATATTGCTGTCACATCTGGTCTGCTTCTTCTGCTGTGTATTTAAAGATCCTTGACAAAATACAAAGAAGAATGTACAGTAATATTGGCCCTGAGCTGGCATTTCGAATACAGTCACTTTTTAATTTAAAAACATTACTAGATTAGCGGAAAGGTCTTACCATTTTACAGTTGAAATGGCCAGATGAAACCGTAAGTTCTAGTATCTTATATTTCTGAAATGAGGTATTATGGACACTATTTACATTATTCGGACTATTGTCCTCATCTTCGTCGCCATATTTATTACAATATTCAGCTCTTTCAGTATCTGTCTATATTTCTGAGATGAGGTATTATGTACAGTATTTACATTATTCGGATTATTGTCCTCATCTTTGTCGCTGTGTTTATTACAATGTTTCGACCTTTCAGTATCTGTCTATATTTCTGAGATAAGATATTATGTACACTATTTACATTATTGAGACTATTGTCCTCATCTTTGTCGCCATATTTATAACAACGTTTCGGCCTTTCAGTATCTGTCTATATTTCTAAGATGAGATACTATGTACACTATTTACATTATTCAGACTATTGTCTTCATATTTGTCACCATATTTATTACAAAATTAATAATGCCGTTGCGTCTTACTGGCTTTATTGCCTTGCTTGAGCTGAAATGATTAAGGAAAAATTTAAAGATATATAAAATATTTTCTTTTCTCTACACAACTGAAGAATGCAATTATATAAAATTGAAGATAAACTTCATAGTTTTCCATATTTACCATGTGGCTTCTAACATGTCAAAATGTAGGCGCCCAACTCATCACTAAGGAAAGAAATATTTTCACGCATATATTCTTCGATTTACGAATCGCCAATTCCCCGATCTGATCACAATGACTGCAGAAGAACCGAACAATAATTGGCTCAGACGTCGCTTCCAAGTTTTTGCATTGACGAATCAGCTGTATTTGTTTTGTAGCCCACGTTATTGAGTGGTAACATATTCCGAACCAGCTGCTACGTGAGCGAAGCCTCGCTTGTATCACAATACAAAATGCGATGGAATAACAATTGAACTATAGTAGCGAACAGGCATAGCGCAACAAAAAATCATTGCAATTGAATTCAGTCTAACTTAAACTTCAGATGTTCTACAAGAAACAAAACAATCGTAATTTGTATCGCTTGGTATTCTTTGAAATCAAATGAAGTTTTGGATGTTTCTTGGTTAATCAAATCATTTACTAAACATTTCAAATCACCTGCCGTTATAAGTTATTTATTAAAATCTGTACAAAGCTAAATGTTGTGGAAATTTTAATAAAATATGTTAAACTAATCATTATCCGTAAGGGAAAGATAGACTGTCGAACTAGAGAAACAGCATTTAATATCCAGGTTTTCAATCAGGCCCGAACCCTGGCCTCTCGTACGAGGAGACTATCATGGAATATACATCATTCTCTCATAAAGAATAGGGAGCGAAGAAAACCGTACGAACTATCAGTAAAGGTAGGAAAGCAAAGCAGGAATAAAGGATTAATAGAAACCCACTTATCTTAAATGAAAACCGAAACATAATTTGGGATTATAAGGAATCTTTGGAGATCATAACAATTTTTTAATACAAGTCCTACTGATCCATAGCTGAGAGAAGATGTGGAATTTACAATCAATGTAATACAGAAAAGTATTTGTCTATATTTCTGAGATGAGGTATTATGTACACTATTTACATTATTCGGACTATTGTCCTCATCTTTGTCACTATATTTATTACAACGTTTCGGTCTTTCAGTATCTGTCTATATTTCTGAGATGATGTATTATGTACACTATTTACATTATTCGGACAGTTGTGCTCATCTTTGTAGCCATATTTATTACAACGTTTCGGCCGTTCAATATCTGTCTATATTTCTGAGATGAGGTATTATGTACACTATTTACATTATTCGGACTATTGCCCTCATCTTTGTCGCCACATTTATTACAACGTTTCGGCCTTTCAGTATCTGTCTATATTTCTGAGATGAAGTATTATGTACACTATTTACATTATTCGGACTATTGTCCTCATCTTTGTCGCCATATTTATGACAACGTTTCGGTCTTTCAGTATCTGTCTATATTTCTGAGATGATGTATTATGTACACTATTTACATTATTCGGACAGTTGTTCTCATCTTTGTAGCCATATTTATTACAACGTTTCGGCCGTTCAATATCTGTCTATATTTCTGAGATGAGGTATTATGTACACTATTTACATTATTCGGACTATTGTCCTCATCTTTGTCGCCATATTTATTACAACGTTTCGGCCTGTGTACGCTTCGTCCTTCTTCAGGTGGTTGGAATGTCGAACTGAATCCTTTATTTCGCTCACTGGGGGAGACTGTTCTACTTCCTTAAGGACACGTGGATAAAGCTTTTGTTAGACCCAGTGACAGGACCCAAAGATTTGTGAGTTTGATACCTGGTTAAGGCAATGGAGAACTTGAAAAGGGGAATTAACTAGAGATAACTGAAAACTGACATCCATTAGGCATGGCACGTGGAACTAGAACAGTCTACCCCAGTGAGCGAAATAAAGGGTTCAGTTCAACATTCCAACCACCTGAAGAAAGCCGGAGCATACATCAGCCGAAATATTGTGATAAATATGGCAACAAAGCTGAGGACAATAGTCCGAATAATGTAATGAAATTTAACTATTTGAGATTTTCAACAAACGCTGGGAAATGTGATAGAGAAACGGAAATATGTGTTGGATTCACGAAAGATAATTTTCAAGCGTACATAAGATAAGAAAGGAAATCAAGAAGAAAGGACTAATCATCAACAATATGAAGATAGTATGTATGTTTGTTAGCAAAAAAATAAGAGACTAAAACCCGAATTATAAATTGGAGATACCAAAATTAAACAAGTGCACAAGATCTAAATATCTAGGAAATGCTTTAATAGCGGACCGAAAATGCAACACAGAAATCCGAAGGCTCACTGGGATAGGGAAAGATGCCTTTCAAAAGCTAAGCAAAGTACTGAGAAACAGGAAATTTCATTAGAAACAAAATAGAGAAATTAATATTAAACAGTATCCTCGCAGAAGGGCAGGAGAGACATCAGATATGTGGCTCTACAGGAGGATGCTCAGTATACCATGGATGCGGTATTTGACCAACAATGAAGTTTTAAGTAAAATGGAAACAAAAAATACACAGTTGATATTTCTGGCACATGATGAAAAAAGAATGTTTGGAGAATTTAACACTCACAGGATATACTGAAAGCAAGAGAGACAGAAGGAAATAGCGAGTAAAGAGGATGTGCAAATGGATGGCAGAACACTGTGGGAATAGGTAAAACTAAAACATATTGGTACAAGGAAGTAGATAGGAAGTTGTGAAGAGCCGTGATCGCCCACGTCCTGAAAGAACAATACGTAAAAGAAGTGAACTTATCTCGAATGTAATCTCATGGGGTGAAGAATTAATTTCAACTCGAAAGTAATGTCAACTTGGAATTAATTTCAACAAAGAATTTCAAGTCGGAATTAATTTCAACAAGGAACTAATTTCAACTAGGTTTTGCAACAAAAAAGAATGAAAGTTGCAGAAAATATGAATTCTGAATTATCTACTAAGGAATTTTTAATGTTAAATTAAAAAAATTAACGCCAACTCTTTGCATTTTTTTAGGAATCACGATTAGTTAAAATTAGTCCCGACTTTAAATTATTTCCGAGTTGAAATTAGTTCCGAGTTGAAATTAATTTTGTTAATCATCTCATGTGATCGAGAAATGTAGTCGACTACGAAAAGTTCGATATAAATATGTTTGAGAAATCTTAATCAATAATTGTCACGGTTCTTTGAGAAGAAAACCTGGTTTTTAATTCCTATTTTAAGTTATGGTAGTTTGTCAAATAAGATTAATTCTTCTTTATCAAATTCTATTTTGCGATTAATTCTTGTAGGATAATTGATATTTTCTCAAAATTAATCTATGAAATAAAATTAAATATTTATAGGAATGTTTACCTATCAACCTGGAAAACCTATTCTTGGATTTTAGCAATGAGAGAATATCAATAAATTTATGTATCTCTTCAAGACATTGGTGAGCATGACCCTCCACAGCTTCTACATGTTAGAAGCGATATTCCCTTTGCCAAACCCCCGTTCCGTCATGCATTAACACAAGCTCGTCAGGAAGGTAGCCCGCTTCCTTAACCTGCCACTCTTGCATTCGATAGGCCCTGTGAATGTTACATTTTCTAAGCACTCCTTCCTCATTACATGTCCAAGAAATTTCAGATGCTCTCTGATTATGAGTAAAAATGTTATTTTTGTTACCATTTACTTTAAGACTTCCAGACTTGCTTACTCCCTCCGTCCATGGAATTCGCTGCATCCTTCTGTGGAGACAGACTCTGTTGCATCCAGTTTTCTCTTCATGCAAAAAAAAAAAAAATCATCGCTGTTAGTCGATAAAGAATGAAATTTACTTCTAAGAATATATTTCTAGATAATTGAAATTTGATCAACAGAATAGAGTGATAAAGGATTTAGTTAAAATTTCGATATTAAATTCGTATTTTCATCAGAATATGAATTAAGTTGTCATACAAGTGAATTACTGATATCAGTTGCACGCCCACCCCAAACATCGTTTTCTATTCTGCAATATCTTTCTCCACAGACACAACACCACGAATATATGATTAGTCGATCGCTATTTCTATGGCCAAAGTTTAGATAATCTCCCATCTTTAATTCTAGTTCATACCATTACCGCTAGGTCAATCCATGCTTCATTCACTCTCATTTACCGTAATTCCTCATGTATAATACGCATTCATCCATAATACGCACACCTAAAATTGTGCTGAAAGTGCGTGAAAATGCTTCTACTCATGCATAATACGCACCCCTTGTTTGGTAATCAAACCCTATAAATTGTACCTCTCCAATTTCATTACGACCAGACATTCCTATTTTTATTTAGAAATAAATATTCTTAAACATAGGATAATATTCAATATCTGTCTATATTTCTGAGATGAGGTATTATGTACACTATTTAAATTATTCGGACTATTGTCCTCATCTTTGTTGCCATATTTATTACAACGTTTCGGCCTTTCAGTATCTGTCTATATTTCTGAGATGAGGTATTATGTACAGTATTTACATTATTCGGACTATTCTCCTCATCTTTGTCGCCATGTTTATCACAACGTTTCGCCGTTGTACGCTCCGGCCTTCTTTAGGTGGTTGGAATATCGAACTGAACCCTTTATTTCGCTCACTGGGGTAGATGTCCTCAAGGACACATGACACAGTGGATAAAGGTGTTAGTAAGATCCAGTGACAGGACGCAAAGAGTGTGAGTTCAATACCTGGTTAAGGCGGTGGAGAACTTTGAGAGGGGAATTAACAGGGGATAACTGGCATCCATTAGACATGTCACGTGTAACTAGCACAATATAAACATTATCTATCACACCACCCGCACATCCAAGCTTACACCCGTCTAGGTACTAACCAGGTTCGACGTTCGGTATTTCAACATGATATATTAATCCATTAATCCTTCCCCCATGATATTCTAAGTATTTCTTCTGTAAAAGCACATTTCTATGGCCTCAAGTCGCTTCTTTATCTTTGAGGAAATTGTCAAGGATTAACTGCCCTATAGAAGAATTGACGTTACGTAACAGTTCACCATTTTTTTTCTATGACTCTAATGGCGTTTTCCGTTTTCTTAATTCATTTAATTTTTGGAAGACACAATTTGCGTCGCCAAATATTTGGCCTACGGACATTTAACCGAACGGACATTTGTCCAAAGGACATTTGGCCGGCGGACATTTTGCTAACAGACATTTGGCCGTACGGCCATTTCACCGAAAAAGTTCAAGTAAAAATAGTAACAAGCAATACTTTAAGTATTTTAATTAGTAGTATTATAAGGTAGAATAGGACTAATACTTACCACTGAATTTCAAGTGATTAAATTGCTAAATCTAAATTTAAAGTTAAAAGTTTTCTTGTTTCAATATTTGTTTATTGAAATTAGTATTTATTAAAATATTTAAGTGTATTTGGGTAAAAAGTGGCACCTAATTATTTAAATTCGTATTTAACAGTAAGATAAAAGCTAGTTCATCCCTTTAAGATAATGATCATTAAAAGCGAAATTGAAAGATCTTTCATATCGTAAAAGCTTAAGATTTTTGTAGTAAAAAAAAAAAAAAAAAAAACGAAAAATTATAAATTAATCGAGTAAATAAATATAGATATATGTAACGCATTACGATAAAAAGTGTGACATACATTTAAGTACGTCACTACATTTTTGGTTAAATGTCCATTCGATTAAATGTCCGTCAGCGAAATGTCATAATTTGCTATTCCTTCGGATTCCGTTGTTACATTTTCCGTTGTCTTTTAAAAGACATTTCATTTTTCTGGGCTTGATTTTCTCATCTCCAAGTCATAGCTCGATTGTTTAGCTTTTTCTCTTACTGATAATTATAGATTTAATCTTCTTACAACTAATAGTTATTCCTTTCTTCATTCTTTCTTTTACTAGCTTGTCTAGAATTGCCAACATTTTCCTTTTTTGTATCTGCTATCAATGTGGTGTCTTCTGTAAATCTTATATTGTTAAGATTATGCTCATGATAATAAATCCTGGCAGGACTTCTAGTACACGTAGTCGATAGTTATCTGTCAATTTTGGCGCATCCGTTTAAATGAAAATCAAAGATTTTTTTTCATTTCAGGATGGGATCCCAATTTGTCAGAAATGTCATTTTGAATTGATATACCCTAATTTCCCATGTATAATAAGTATTTTTTCTAAAATATAATAAGCAAAATTAGAGGTGCGTATTATGCATAGCTACAAAAAATCTTTAAAAATTGCCGTTTCATAAGTCGATTTCAGTTGCGAAATGACTATTCATCACGAACATACGAAATTTGACACAAACATTCAGCGATTGCGGCCCCATAAGGATGTCAAATACAATCATATATACCTAACAATATTTACAAATATAAAATAAAATAAGAATTATCATAAAACTAAATTGGAATCATATTATTATATGTTTAAAACCATTTTTAATAAGAGTAAGGAACGCTGACCGTAACAAAATTGTGTAGGTACAAATTATAGGGGTTGACTGCCAAAGAAGGGGTGCGTACTATGCGTAAGAAGAAGCATTTCCCCGCACTTTTAGCACGATTTTAGGGGTGCGTATTATGGATGAAGGCGTATTATACATGGGAAATTACGGTAGTTAAGATTTACCGCTGGTGACTGAATCGATTAAGCGCGCGATCAAAGACAGATTAATTAATTAATTTAATTAATTGAAAAATAATAAAGTCGTTAAACTTTCACACGTGTATTCAATATCTAGTTTTCAAAAAGGATTTCTGGAAACATTATCAGACGCATAATGATAAAGAAATTTCATAATAAAAATAATTTTAAAATACGTAAGAACGAAAAGTCGTTCTTCATACAATCTTTAATATTATGAAATAAGTTTTTAAAATATTCTACTGAAAATAATAAACAAAGGAAAAAAAAAATAAGTTAATCTTAAAATACTTGATGGCAAAAACAAATATTACAGAAATTAAAAAAAAACTGAGGAAAAAACCCCGAAGAAAAAGAAAATCATTGAATATTCTAAGTTATGAATATGTTTTACTAATGTGCGAGACAAATTTTCCCACAGGAAAAAAAAAAGAAAATAAAGAAAAAATACGAGTGTCACGAGTAGAAGATTAGATTAACAGAGATTAACAAGAAAGAAAACAAAACAAAAAGCGAACGAAAATACGAAATTGCAAGAATCTCAGACGCCATCTTCCCTGAGTAAAGACGCGGGAAGAGAGTCAGTGAAACGGAGACTGAAAATGGAAGAAGTGGTTGTCAAACTGTCGATAGCATCTGCGTTATTATTAGAAAGGCGGAGAGCATTTTTACAAGCAAAGAGGAAAGCTGAAAAAATGTAAAGCTTATGAAAGGGGGAAAAAAAGGGCAAACGTGTGAGTGAAAAAAAAAACAGAAAAAGGACGAATACACAAAAAAGATGTCTCTTAAAAGAAATATGCAAGCAAGACAGAAGAGAAGCAAGACTTGAAGAAAACGGAAAATAAATAAATAAGGTATTTAGTAATAAAAAAAAAAAGACTGCTACGACAAGAAAGGAATGAAATCAATCAGAAAGAGTGAAAAAGCAAGAATAAAATATTTGCATCAATAGTTACATTCGAACACCGTCGATCAGACTACGAGCTATCGCCAGTCACGATGAACGGACGTCCCCTCGAGGTGGCTGTCTCTCAAACTCACACACGAACTCCTATATACGATCCATTGCTAAAGATGCAGATAAAATTATCGGCTCCCTTTACCCGTCCAGTAAGTATCTGACTCACGCTATCCTTGTTAGACATTTTCATGACGGTCGTCTTCGAGTATAGAATCCAGAGTTTGGCAGTGAATATTTCGAAGACAGTAGGAAAGCGTAGTTCAGGTTCGCAGTGGATATCACAGCAGAGTGTAGTTCTTCCGTCTGTTATGTTCGCCGGACAAGTTGCCTCTGGTCATTCCGGTAGGAAAACAAAGATGGCCACCTTTATACACGACGGATACAGTGTTTTGCGGCTTCTGATTGGTCCGCCTTCTATTTATAGACTATAAAGGGAATTAAGTCATTTTGACTCGCTCACTAGTTACATGCCTATATATAGAGCTGAAAAGGTGAAGACACTTAAAGCTAGTTACAAAAGATAGCCTTAGCTAGGGCGGCCCTGGATCGTTTGAATAGCGAGCGGTACATGGGCCAGGTAATTGAGACATAAGCTAAGTAAGATGTCTTCCGAAGCTGTGAACTTGGGCGCAGATCTGCGCAGGAAGAGGTCCGTCGAGGTGGCGATCGTTTTATTCGTGAAGTCAAATCCCCGGAGGGCACACTCTTCGGGCCCTGACGACGACATGTAGGCGTTTCGGCGCCATTTCAGGGAACCGGTTTACCAAGAGCCTGGTCTCCGTGAGGAGGGTTTCGCAGCTATTTGGCTGACTTTCCTCGGCTTTCGCCGACTGAAGCGGCTAGCTGCGAGGGGAGAGATTACGGAGGGCGAAGTCTACGTGGTTTTGAAGAAGGTCGGCAGAGGCAAGTCGCCCGGTCTGGATGGTTTGCCCTATGAATTGTACTTGAGGCTGTCGCACATCTTTGTTCCGATTTTGACAGCAGTGTTCAACAACTGGTTTCGGTCGGGGTCCATCCCCAATCGGATTACCAGGGGCGTGATCACTCTGTTGAAAAAAGGGCAAAGGTGGTTTTAGATGATTACAGGCCCATAACTCTGCTAAACACAGAGTTAAAGATTATGGCCAAGATCCTGCAGGAGCGTTTGCAGTCAGTTGCCGAGTCTCTGTTGGGACCTGAGCAGACTTGTTCTGTGAGGGGCCGAACAATTCAGAGCAACCTTCTGATCCGCACGATCATAGAGGGTGTAAAAGACGACGAAGAAGCCGCGCTGATCAATTTGGATCAGTCAAGGCATTTGATAGGGTTGACCATCGCTACCTTGCTACTGTCCTGCAGGCCGCTGGATTCGAAGCCAACTTCTGCCGCTGGATTAGCCTCCTGTATCGCTCCCCCAGTGCTGTGGTACAGGTGAACGGAAGGTTGTCGGACGCGTTCGTGCTCTCAGGTCGGTTCGTCAGGGTTGTCCGCTGTCGCCTCTCCTTTATGCTTTGGCGTTGGAGCCTCTCCTTCGCCGGCTGAAGGAAGACCGGCCCCTATGGAATTGCCGTGCCTGGAGGGTCTCGAGCCAGGGTTTCCGCGTACGCCGATGACGTATCTGCTTTCGTGTCGTCCCGCAGCGACATTGAGGCGGTACAGAAGGCGCTTGATCGGTACGAGAAGGTGACAGGGGCCAAGATAAACCGCGACAAGTCGTCCGGCTTGCGGTTAGGTGCCTGGAAGGGGGTCGATCTTCCGGGCCGCTTCGGTTGGACGGACGGTCCTGTCCGCATTCTTGGAGTGTGGTTTGGGCCCGACCTCCAGCTGGAGAAGAATTGGTCACGTGCAAAGGTCGATTATGCCGGTCAGACTTGGAATCGACGGCGGTTGTCCGTGAAGGGCAGGGCGGAGGTGTGTGTTACATACATTTTCCCCTGATTCTTTATCGGTTGTCCGTACTTCCTCTCTGTAAAAGACCGCAGGAAGGTGCTCGAGCGATCGCTATCCTCCATTTTATGGAGGGGACGCGTGAACAGGGTCGACAGACGAGTCTGCACCAAACGTCCGTGTCATGGGGGGCTGGGAATGCCGCACCTTATGAGTCACATCCGTGCCTCTAGGTTGGCTTTCCTACGCCGCGCATTGACTAGGGAGATCCGATTCTGGAGGGATTTAGGGACGCCTTCCCTAGCCTTACTATCAGTCCCCCATCTAGCGCCGTTGTAGGCTCCGGGAAAGTCGGATTTCATCCACGAGTGTCGGTTGGCCTATGAGGCCATTCCCCGGTCCAGTGACCTCTTCACGGCCTAGGAAGGTCTTCTATCGTGGTTTAGTGGAGGGTCGCGCGAAGGATGCCTTACGTGATACGCTCGGCTTGTCGGAGGAGGAGTATCGCTCCTATTGGTCTTGGGCGCCAGCGGCGGATTACCTCAGTAACCCTGAGTTTTCGCTTACCTGGCGATTGGCTCGGAATCGGCTGCCTCTCAATGACAAGGCTTTCATATGGGGTTTGGCGGATTTGCCAGACTGTGAACGGTGTGGTCTTGGTTTAGAAGAAACGGCTGCGCACGCCTTCTACCATTGCCCCCGGGTCCGCCCCTTATGGGACCATGTCGGCGAGCTGACGGCTCGTCTCGCTCCCCGAACAGCTAGTGTTGGATCGCGCATACGCGTGTGACAAGTTCGTATTCGGGGGAGAAACGAATGGTGTTTTGATGCTGATGGCCACGGCTCGAATGGTGATTTGGACGACGCGAATGGAGTCTTGCGGGGCAACCGTCTTTCTTATCAGCATCTAATCCAATTCTTTGAGCATCAGCTCAAGATGAAGATTAGATCTGATAGAAAAAGTTGCATTCGACGATCTTGGTGGGTAAAAGTAGCAAGCCTGGTTCGTGTGACCGGGGCTACCTTGATTTTCTTTTAAGTCAACCTATAGCACATCAGGGTGGCTTCCTGCGGAACCCTCCCTTGGTTGGGTTAGACAAGCTTCAGTGTACCTAGTTAATGTGAGTAAGTGTCGTTCCTGGCCTGTATCCCGGCTGCTCTTTGGTTATGGGTCGAGATTCCCAACCTCCCCAGTTTGTTTTGGTCCTCTTTTTATCTTGACTGGGTCAGTTTTATATTACCCATTCCGGCATAATATTTTATCCTTTCCCACTCCCTTGCGAGAGCGCTTCTTGATTCTGCCCTTTGGGCAGAATACAGCGGCCTCTCTGTTTTGAGGGTTGGACGGTCCC
>CAHIKZ030004601.1:810000-812500 GCA_903632075.3 Acanthosepion pharaonis
GGGTTTGCGTGTTGTTGAATTAGGAACACGTGCTGTCTGTTTCTGCTAGAAGATCCAACTACAATAACAATGCCGGACTCAAGCTGAGTCCAACCGAAGATGTAAAGAAAACAAACAAGACCGATATATATATATATATATATATATATATATATATATATATATATCAACAAATATATGTATTAAACAACAAAATTTACAATGGACATAGACATTAACATTTGTGTTTGTGTGAGAACCTAAAGACTTTGTATTGTGGTGAATGTTCGTACGTACGTGTATGTGGCTATAATGTTCATGGCGTCTTCCACAAGTGGAAGAAACGCGGATTTCTGTGAGAGATCACATTTTTAAATGTGTCCGCTGAAATGCAAAGTAGAAAGAAGAGAACGAGAAAAGAAATCGTCTAGTATTTATAGTGTAGAGAGAGCCTTCCCTAGTGAAATATTTGGACAATTAAGGACGAGTTAACTCCGACAACATAAATGCACTTCTTATAATTTGCGGGGGCGTTCTAACCGGTTAATAAAGAGGATTCATTATATGTATTTTAAACATATATTATTAAATATAACAGACAATGAATGTCTATTATGTCTGATCAGGAGCCGTTCTGAGGTTCGTATGTTTGTTTTAATTTTGTGTGAAAATAAAAACAAAAATTTTCAAACACTTGGATATTTATCTGCTCCATGGTCTAAGCTTTCAGCTCACATTAGCCATCTTCAGAGTGGTTATACGGACATTTTAACAAAGAATTTCGTCGATGATAATATTTTATATTCATATAGAAGTTTGCTATGAGACGATAACGGTCGCTGAGTAGCAGATGCAAGTCGTAAGTTCAAGATGCGGTTCTATGGTGTCATACCCCGAGAGAGGCCGAAATATTAACAACAGAACCATATGTCTAGATGCAATGTAATGTGTTGTGACTAGTTTGAAATATAATTTTATTGGGTGTGAGTTGCATTGCTTTAATGTACTATATATATACGTATTTTAATATATGTATTTTATGACTGAATTTCTAGTTTCAGAAGTCATCGCGATTTGCATTATTTATATTCGGGCTATCGTTATCTTTGTTGTCATTTAAATATTTAAAAGAAAAAGTTTTAAATAACCATGAATGTTTTCTAATACACATATGCAGGAGGTCCTCGACTTACGACAGAGTTCCGTTCTTAAAAAGCGTCGTAACGGAATTTTCTGTATAGGTTTTTGTCGTACATCTTAGACGAATTTACTATTCGACTGTGAATTGAATACTGTCGCCATATCTTGGTTCTCCTGTTGTTCATCTCGGGGTTCTTGATAAAATCCAAAGAAGGATCTGCAATTTAATCGATCCTGACTTGGCATCTCGGCTTCACTCACATTCTCACAGACGTAATATGGGTCCCCTCTGTTTTTCCTGTTGCCCCGACTACAGAAATTTAAACGTGCTACTAGATTGGCCTCTAGGTCCCATTCTTTTACTGTTCAAATAGTCAACTATAACCGCCACTTCTATTGCTAACAGTTTCTTTTCTCGCACTTCCCAACAGTGCAACTCCCTTCCACTTACTTGCTTCCCAGATAACTACAATCTTCAAAACTTTAAATGCAACACCAATCGCCATCTTTTATTCTTTCCTCACCTCCCTATATACCAGGTCTTTTCTCTCACTTTCGCTCTTTGTAACCCCCTAGGTGCTAGTGGTACTTTTGTCTTGCTTGGGATGGAATGATTAAAAGAATAGTCGGAATTTACCAGCGATTTTTGTGAATCATCACATAGATCACTCACCTATGTTAACGCAATAGTAAAGTAATAATGTATAGCAGGACAATACATTTCTATGATATATTTTAACAATATTAGGACTAAAAGCATTTGGAGGTCATAAATAATGAAATGAAATCAAAATTATACATACAGGGTGTCTATAAAGTTCATGTGCACTTTAAAAAATTATAACTTTATTTGTATTTGCGATAGAAATAATCTGTAAAAAATGTTATAAAGTTTAATGTACCTAGTTTTAAGTATAAGCTAAAATAACTAATGTGATTTCAGGCATTACTGTAAATCAGTTGGCAAATGTTTTCAGTGAACTGCAAAGTCGTATTACCCTTTGTATTGCTAATGATGGAGGACATGTGGAAACTTAAATAAAATTTCAATAAAACCTTAAAAATATATAGATTTACTTCTTTCTAATCCTTTTTACAAATTATTTCTATCGCAAATAAATAAATTTTTTAAAGTGCACACGAATTTTATGGACACTCTGTATAATGAAATTATTTTTTATGCTGCTTGTATATTTATTGATAGTGATGACATATCCACTTGGTTGATGAGATGAAGCGTAAGATCTTGTCTCTCTCTCTCTCTCTCTCTCTCTCTCTCTCTCTCTCTCTCTCTCTCTCAATACTCGGAAGTAGCAGAAAATATAAAAGAAAGAAAAACAAATGTGAATTTGTTATTCCTTTTTATCGCGAATTCACCAAC
>CAHIKZ030004601.1:820000-895000 GCA_903632075.3 Acanthosepion pharaonis
TTGAAAAATACATCCCTACCCACTACCAAAACGTAGCAATAACTGATACATCAAAATACAGACGTAATGAACACCCAGACACCCCTTGTCTAGTGAAGTGGATTTATCTTTAACCTTGGAAACATGAATTATGATTTTAGCTGTCTTTTAAACCCAGTAATTTTAAAATTTACTCCAAAATTCGCTTGAGGATGAAATGGAACTAATGTCTTTAATTTAATTACATAATTAAATTCGGGGCTCTTAGCTTCCATTTTTGCAACATGGTTAGAACTGTGTAGCGAAAAAAACATATTTTAAATCAATTAATTTATAATATTAATGCTCTGTAAATTTACGTTGAGCACTATTTTATAAAAATAAAAATATCTATAAGATCACCGGATTGTATATCTTACTGTTCTTTCTTTTATATATATATATATATATATATATATATATATATATATATATATATATATATATATATATATATATATATATATATATATATATATATATAGAGAGAGAGAGAGAGAGAGACAGATATGTATGTATATATATATATTATAAAAAAGTAATCATACAAAGAATTAATCAGTATAGTTAATGTAATTAATGGCGAAATCACTTTGCTAACAAATTTAATAACACATTAACTTACTAACCATTCTTTGAATGACGCGTTCCTTATGTTTAAAATGTTCCTATGTGTAAGATGAATTAGATATTCCGTTGCTGCTAGAAATTTAAAAAATTATCAAATTTTCATCATCAGGCGTTAATATATTTTTTTTTAATTCGGGTAAGTTCCAAGACAAAAATAAATGTATTGCATAATTCTACCATTCTTACTTGCTTTCAGTATTGCTGCCACATATGGTATCGTGTTTCTGCTACATATTTAGATATTCTTGATAAAATCCAAAGTGTAATCTGCAATCATATTGGTTCTAACCATGCATCTCGGCTTCAGCCACTTTCCCACCGCATTAGCTCAGCTTTCATGTGCCTTTTCTGTAAATACCTAAAATTGAAGAATTTAATCGCAATAGTAGATCGGAAGAAAGGTCTTATCATCCTCAGAAGAAATGGATAGAAATAAACACAAGTCCTATGCTAAACAATTTCTTATATCGCACTTTTCGCTTTTGGAACTTATTCCGGGGTTTTGCTTCCCAGTCAATTTTGCTCTTCAAAGATTTAAATCTATCTATCTATCTATCTATCTATCTATGTTTCAACCATAGAGCGAATCTTATTAGGCACTGCTACATTGGACACTTCGAAGGCGCCTATCGTGGTATATGTGTTAGAAGTCTCCTTTATCTCCTGCATTGAATTAAATATTCATTCGATCCTGTACATTTGAAGATTAAGTCCAGGCTAAGATGAGCATTGATTTACGGCTTCTGGAACGATATGGGCACAGAACGAACCACGTAACAGAATACAAATTCTGAGCTTAATTAAAGTAATTTCAGTCTTAATAGATTTATTAAGAGGGATGATTTACTTTCCACTCTACATCCTCTTTCCTCGAATACAAAATGTAGAAGCCTATCCGTGCCATGTCATTAATTCCATTGCAAATTGTCGGATGAACTCCACTGTTTTGTTCCACCAGTTCAAACCATTATAGATAGGGCTGCGTTCACGGAATTGAATCACCAAAATCTCTCCCGTATTCCATGCGTAAGAAGGAAGTGTCATTTCACAGCACCTTCCCGAGACATTCTACTCTGTGGAAGAAACTCATGCACGCGTGCTCCCCTGAACAAAATACTTATAGCCTTTTCAATTCAATGACTAATGACTATCTATCCTCCTTATATTCATAATCTTCTCTTCATCCGACCTGCGCACATTACATTCAGTAACGCACTAACACAAATGGCTATTGATGGTGAAAAATTATATATATATATATATATATATATATATATATATATATATATCTGGCCTCTGTATCTCCAGTTGCCTTGATCTATCCACTACTCTTCTCCTCATCCTTTCTTCTATCACTCCTAGCTGATCGTGCTCCAAATTTTCTGTAACCCCTTGCGTCCTAGTGGCTTTCCGCCTTGCTTGGGGTGGAACGCTTAAAAAAAAATATACGCGCACACACACTCGCACACACACACACGAAGGAGTCCTTAAAAGTTTTTAACACGACCAACAAAGAATTAAGAATTATGTTGATGTTCCATCAGATTTTAAAAAGCAGATCAGTTCCTAGGAAACTGACAGCCCGACAAGAGAGAATTGATTCTAGTGGTGAAGGATTCGTGCAGGACAATCCACACTTTTTGAATACAGAGACCTGGTGCACTACGTGCCACAAGGTCCCCAAGCGACCCGACCCTCGGCAGGTTTTGAATTCAGAGTTGTTCTTCTCCTAGACCATTTGCCATCCAAGGCTATAGAAGCCAGTCTGTCCTGCTATTTACCCATAGCTGGAGGGAGAAGAAGAGGATTCACACATTTCCTAAGGGTATTAGCACGTAAGTGAATGTAATGGATTCGACTGGAATTCGAACTCTGCTCTCTGATTCCTCAATTCAAGCCGCTATACATTATTCCACTGTGTGTGTGTGTGTGTGTGTGTGTGTGCGCGCGCGCGCGTGCGCGCGCTCTGTTGTTAATAAAACAGTGTTCCATGTAACATAACAGAGCGATTAAGTCTATATTGATAAATATATATAAGCAAGTGTAAATGGATATAAATTTTTCTTCATTGATAAATATACATTTTATTCCTCAGCGGCAGCACGGCTCGGAATTTCATGTACAATTCATAAATTTCCAAGTCGTGCTACCGCTGAAGATTAATATGTATATTTATATATCGGATGCGAGCGGGAAATTATCACCATTTTATTTTATTTTTTTTATTTCGCGCATGCGCGTTGTTTGTTTTTGATTTGGTCGATGCACAATATGATAAGGCCAGTTGGTCACCGTCTGTGATTAAAAAAAAGAGCACCATGACGCAATTCACTCAAATCTATATCCTTTTTATTAACCTTGTGTCAGGCTTAGCTAGGCTTTGTGACTTCTTTTCTCGGACACGATCTGCTATTTGGACGGCAAGGAAATAGTTGCTTTGTTCATCTGAAGCCGGGAATTAGACTGAAGTGTTGAATAATACACTGACACCAAAATAACTATTTTTGCTAAAGGACATATTTTTTTTATATTATTGTTCACCTAATACAAGGCCCAAGAGCCACTCAAAGCAGATGGTTACTGAATGAGGTTGTAAGCGCGTAAAAAGGGGGGGAATAAGAAACGCACATAATGAGGATATGTTGTATAGATAACAGTTTAACTTAGATTTAAAGAAGTTAAGGTCGCTGTGATCGGAGGAGCATGTACTCGAAAGTCTTTATCAGAAAGTAACGGTTCTGAGGGAGATGCTGGGTAGAACTTCCTCCTTACCAATGGAATACGAGTATAAGAGGATAATTCATCCCGGTGTACATGACTTCGAAGGATTTAATCTCTGATTGTCTTAACTGACGGAAAGAATAATATATGCCGTCTGAACATTAGCCATGAAAAAAGCAATAGATTAGTAAAAAGGCTAATGTTTCGTCAGCTAGAAATGGGTTGTTCGTTTGGAAATAATTCATCACCCAAATGGCCGTGTAAATCTGTGAGGATGGAAAATTAGGATTGGCGGACTTAGAATTTACACCGAGTTAGTCTAATACATGACAGTGAAATGATGTGCGAATTAATGTTCAAGATTAGATAAAATCCAAATATTTGAATGCTAATCTTCATGACAAGTCCCCAGCTTGAAAGATTGGCGGAATACAATCTTCCTACTAATAAGTTGCTTTTCGCTTTACTGAGCTAATCTTGTTAAATAACACATTTAACCAACAGCTTCTTTTCTCACACCACCCGCCTGTGGAATACTTGCTTCCCTGATAACTACAATCTTCAAAAATGTAAATGCAATGACAATCGTCATTTCTAATGTCTTAAACCGAGTTAATCTTTTATCCTTTCCTCATTCCCCCTATACACATCTTTTTTTTTCTCTCAGCTTCACTCTATGTAACCCCCTGCGAATTATTGGTACTCCAGTCTTGCTTGGGAGGAATGCTTAAAAAAATTAAGTTTAAAAAAGAAGGAGTACTGTGTACATTAATTAAGTTAGCAAATCACAGAATGTTTAAATAATGTATGACAAGTGAATACAGAAATTTGTCCAAAATCCGAAGTCATGTAAGACAGTCTTTTCTGAAACTGATGTATTTACCTTCCCAAAGCGAGACCCAGTTAACGTCTACGGATGGAAGTGCATTAGAAATAGATTACAAGTAAGCGAATGCCTTTATTGATTTTTCTTTCTTTCTTTCATTCTTTCTATCGTTCTTTCTTTCTTTCTCTCTCCCTCTCTCTCTCTCCTTCATTCATTTATTCTTTATGTTTTCCCTCCCAATCTTTCTTCTCGCCATATTGGAAAAGTCGGTTTTGTTTGTCACTGGAGAACATTTACTGTAAAAAGTCTAAAAAGAGACAAAACGCAAGAACATTAAATATGATCAAACTGCAACGAACAACAAAGATATAATAGTATATTGTACATTGTTATACCGCACTTAAAGACATTTCTATATATATATATATATATATATATATATATATATATATATATATATATATATATCGGTAATGCTAAAATTGTTTATATTTTCGTATTTCTTATTTAATCACATATTTTTCATTTTTTCCCGTTTATTTGTTACGATTTCGTTTCATTTTTTTTAAAGCAATGCTATGGAGTTTGTATAAATAAACACAAGGTTATTAAATTACCTTCTATTTTTTTTTTTTTTGCTTATTTTCTTTTCTTTTTTCTTTTTTTCGTTGACTCTTTTACTGTCTATCTTGGTTCCTCCCCAAAATATTAAAAATTTTTCTATTTTTTTCTCCAATTTTAATTACATAAGACGAACACAAAATAATCGATAGCATTATTTTCGTCAGTTCCACGATAAATGTTCAAATGCCTCCATATTGTGAAATGGCCTCTTAGTATTTTCCAGAATATTTTTCGGACTGTTACTATATATATAGGGTGTCCATAAAGTTCGTGTGCACTTTAAAAAGTTTATACCTTTATTTGTATTTGCGATAGGAATAATTTGTAAAAAGGATTAGAAAGAAGTAAATCTATATTTTTTAAGGTTTTATTCTAAGTTTATTTAAGTTTCCACATGTCCTCCATCATTAGCAATACAAAGGGTAATACGATTTTGCAGTTCACGGAAAACATTTGCCAACTGATTTACAGAAATGCCTGAAATCACATTAGTTATTTTAGCTATACTTAAAACTAGGTACATTAAACTTTATAACATTTTTTACAGATTATTTCTGTCACAAATACAAATAAAGATATAATTTTTTTAAAGTGCACCCGAACTTTATGGACATCTGTATCTATAAACTGCCTTTATATTTTAAATATATTCTTCCTGTTCTCTCAGTAACATAAAATAATTAATTCATGACCATTGACAATCTCTTAATTACTGAGTTACAATTAATTTCTATAACAAATTCAGCAGAAGGGCCTTTACTTTGTATATATAACAGCAAAATTCTATCAGAAAAGCTAGCCTGACTTCCTCATAAACTACAATCATTTTTCCTAAATTTTTTCTACATTCCTTTTTTATTGATACCTGGCAATCTCGTCCTGGGTATGAAGATAAACTACATCCGCATCCTGGGTAAGACTGTAAACTACGTCCAACAGTAAGGCCTCTGATCGGGAGTTTTTGAGGAGTGTGGAACCACCACTTAATTGCTAGTGTTCCCAGGTCCACCCTGAACCGGGGTGGTAGCACCTGTTAGGGTCCCAGCTATGGGCAAATAGTTAACACCCAAAATTGTGTAACAATAGGTTTTAATAGCAGAAATACTTTGTAATAAGAAAAAATATTACCAGCAATAATTTTTAAAGGAAAAATTATTATCATCAATACTTTAAAAAAAATGCCAGCAATACAAACAGTTATAAATTCTTTGAAAAAAAAATATGACCAGCTATAGATTTCTTGAAGGAAATAATATTCTCAGAAATAGATTTTTGAAGAAAAACATATTACCAGCAATAAAAATTTTTTTGGCAATTAAATAACTCATTGAGATTGATATGCTGTAAAACAAAATAAACCAAACCAAACCAAAAGGCAGTTACGGCTCTCCACATACTCCTATATTCATCTATGAACTGCTATATCTTCTTGGGAAATATACTGGAGTGACTGTACGTTGCCTTTTCTGATGTTTTGAATTCAGAATTTTCGAAATCAGAGTAAGTATTCTTGTAGAATGGTTGCTACAAAAGGCCAGGGATTCTTGTCTAGATAGAAATGCCTTTCACAAATATATCTGTGTGAAAGTGAACGCAAAAGACTAGGCTAGGAGTTGAACTCATATTTCCACTCCTTCCGGCCGCCAACTTCTTTAATAAATCAATTGTATGCTTTAGAGAAATGCCGCTAACAAATTTTCTTCTACCTATTTTCAATGTAAAACATACAGACTGGATCCCTAAAATTGTTAGACCCTGGGCTCATGGCACTGTTTACCGGGAGTAATCTGGTTAAATATTACCACTGAGCAGTGAGATCCATCCTCACGGGGGTACTCCACATAAAATTCGACATTAAAAGCTCGTCAATATATACAGAATAGATTTTTTTTTTAAAAGCAAGTAAAAAAAAAAGAAAAATTATAAATCAATACAGTAAATAAATATAAATATATGTGTAGCACATTCCGATAAAGGGTGTGGCATACATGTAAGTACGACATTGCATTTTCGGCTAAATATCCATGGGGTTAAATGTCCGTCAGCCAAATATTCGTTTGGCGAAATGACCCTTGGCCAAATGTCTATCGGCTAAATGTCGTTCGGCGAAATGTCGTTCAACGAAATGTCTCTCGGCCAAAGGTCTGACAGCCAAATGTCCGTTCGGTGAAATGTCCGTTCGGCTAAATGTTCCTTGACCAAATGTCCTATGTCAAATGGCTATTTCGCAAATACTAGCTTATGTGCCCGCATACACTGGATAAAGTTTATGACTCGCTATAATATCCGTCTTTCGCTTCTCATTCGTAATGATGCTGCTCTGATTTGCTTAATGGAACGAATCATATTCAAATTCGACGCACAACCTATTCCAGGTGAATGAATTAAAATGTATAAGAAAGGAATATCTATTTTAAAATCTTTGTTATCAATGACATTTCTGAGTACGTCGTTATCTAAAGTGCCGTTGGTGGTACATCAGTGCGGAGTCTATTATTTTCTGTCAAGGCACGAAGTGAGGCAGAGGGCAGTTCTTTTCTTTGAGATGACATTCGAGGTGGATTTGTTTATGAAGTTATCGTCTTCTAGCCTTTGCTTAAAGAGGTAGAACCTACAGGGTTTGAAATTACAGTTTTCATTTAGGAGAAAGAAAAATTCTAAAGACTGTTTGCCAAGTCTATAGGATCCAATCTGTCCTTCTATTTACCCATAGCTGGGGGGAGAAAAGATGAATTCGTACCATTCCCAAATGAATGCAATGAACTTGAATGGAGTTCCAACGGCTCCCCAATTCATCGATGCCAGCCCCTATTCATAACTTCTCTTCTGAATATAAATCGACACCGGAATTCTTAAATAGTTACTTTTGAAGACTTTAAGAATTGTGGGGTCGATTTGACATTGTACTTATAATAGGAACAGGCACCTATGTTAAAATGATAATGAATCATTATTTTTAGAATTTGACAAATGTCAAGGCTTGAGGGCGATCTCATGAATGCTAATCTATGATTATTTAATATTTATTTAATACAAAAAGTTTTCCTATTTTCCACGAACAGACCAATCAACCTTTGTAGTGCTGTTCACTTGCACAATCAAATCGTGTAGTCCCTGAGGAGTGTACAGACAAATCTCCCAGCAAGCTAGACTTTACTGTTACGGTTTCCATATCTAGTTGCTAGTCCCATGACGATCAGGTTTTGAATTCAGAGATGTCCTTCTCCTAGACTGGTTACCAACCACGACTAAAAAGCCCTGTCTTCCCAAGTTAGTTATTTAGCGATAGCAGGGGATTCATACATTTCCCAAAGGTATCAGCATGTATGGGAATGCAATGAACTAACCTGGAATTCGAACTCGGCACTCCGAGCCGCTATCCATTACTCCATAATGCCTCCTCTTTTGAGCAGGTTTTAAATTCCTTCTCCTAGACTGGCTACCAACCACGTTTAAGAGCCCAGTCTGTCCTACAATTTAACCTATAACTGGGAGACAAGATGGAGTATGTGAGCGTAATTCGAACTCGGCAATCCGATTTCACATCCATTACACCACCACACATCCACATTAATGCAGGAATCGCTTATAATGGCTCTCCACTCTTCTTTTTCTTTTTTCTTGGTGAATTGCTATGATTTTTTTTGAAAAGATTGTCGAGTGTTTTTCCCACTTTATCCACGATTTAGAATTTTCTTTCTCTTAGTTTGGTTGCCATTCAGATATACAGAACCCAGTATATTTAAGCCATACCTGGGGTGTGGAGGAGATATAGATGTATATATTTCCCAAGTAGTAGTAGCAAAGAGAATGCAACAGACGAGGCCGGAATTTGAACCCAGCCTGCAGGTCCCACTTTCTGCACCAATAACCGTTTTACTGCCCACACATCCTAATAAATTTGTCGGCGTGTTTCACTTCAGTTAACGAAATTGGAACATCATTGGAAAACACACAATAAATATATAAAACCAATAATATCCTACTTTTAAGTTATTACAGAAGTGTGGTTCTAGAGAAAGGATGCTGAGAATACCATGAACCGAACATGTGAGCAACGACGAAGCCCTAGAAACAATTGAAACAAAATGGACACTTATAATTAAAATTAGGAAGAGACAGTTGAAATTTCGTGGGCAAGTAATGAGGAAAGAGGGTCTGGAAAATTTGATACTCACAGAACGGACTGAAGCCAAGAGGGACAGAGGAAAGCAGCATCTAACATAGCAAGCAATCTTGAGTAAATGGATTGCAGAGAAAGGTTTAGGAGAGATAACAAAAGGACAAAATTTATTAAGATCTACAAAGGAAAGGAAATTGTGGAGGGCCATGACCGCCTACGTTCCCTAAGTGATACGGTACATGGAAGAACTGCTCATAGTCACTCAAAAATAAATTTGTTGAGAAATAGAAAATGTATTTCGGGGGAAAACTTTTTTTAAGTTCACTTACTTTTTCAATATTGCTTCATTCCAAGCATTAATCCCAAAAGAGAAATTATAGTTTTATATCGAACGGTTGCAAACGGTAATTGTTAATATAAATGATATTTCCACACAATTGAAAAACGTTTGACACCTCCACTACCCACCTTGCCACAAAGATGAGCAAAATAATTGTATAACTTTTGTTTGGGACCAATAAGTAAGTATCACATTTTGACGGCTGTATATAGCAAACCAGTAAAGAAGCTCTTCTTAATTATATAAAGCGATAGTTTTATATGCAGCAAGGCTAAAAGAGCGAAAATGGAGTGAACAATGAGAAATAGTTTTGACTTATTTGAAAATCACTATTGGAAATGCAGATTCCACTCATGAAGTCGATCTTCGACAAATTGCACCAGTGGGAGACATAAAACTATTATATGCAATATGTTATGTGATTAAACATTAATGTAGACGAAATGTTTCATATCAGTTGCGATGCCATTTAAAACCAGAGAAAACAATAATCTGAGCCAAGAAATCGATTGTCAGATTTGTATAATTAAAACGTGGAATAATGATAGTTCAATAAAATCAGAAAAACATTAAAAATTCAAAAAGAATTTAATAACCCCCACCTCTCTCTCGCTCCCTCTCTCTCTCTCTCTCTCTCTATATATATATATATATATATATATATATATATATATATATATACAGAGAGAGAGAGAGAAGAAGAAAAGGAGGAACGTGGCATATATATAAAAAAATCGATTCTCCCGTCGGGTTCGACGTATGAGGGTCAAGCAGATCAGTTTCCAGGAAACCGACAGCCAGACACCTGCACATGAGATTTGATTATAGTGGTGAAGGCCTCGTGCAGGACCATCCACACTTTTTGAAGGGACGAATACAGAGACCTGGTGTACTAAGTGCCACAAGGCCCCCAAACAACCCCCTCAGGTTTTGAATTCAGAGTTGGCCTTCCCCTAGACCAGTTGCCATCCAAGGCTATAGAACCCAGTCTGTCCTGCTATTTAACCCATAGCTGGAGGGAGAAGAAGATGATTTACATCTTTTCCAAGGGTGCTAGCACGTAAGTGAATGTAATGGATTCAACCTGGATTCGAACTCGGAGCCGATATCCATTACCCCACCGTTCCACCCATATATATATATATATATATATATATATATATATATATATATATATATATATATATATATATATATATATATATATATATTATAATTTTATCATATAGTCAAAACCATTTTACTCACGACAACCAACCTTTTTTTCGATTCTCACCCGTCGAACTCCAGTTGAAATGCAATGAAACCAAGTTGCATCTTTGTCTTGAGTAAAATTGGTTTTGTCTATATGATAAAATTATAATAAATAAATAATTATCGCTCTACTATCGGTATCGAGCCCTCTTTTGGATTAAAGCTGTGAACGTTGGAATTTATATATTACTTTCGTTGTCATCGCATCAGATATATATATATATATATATATATATATATATATATATATATATATGTGTGTGTGTGTGTCTGTGTGTGTGTGTGTGTGTGTGTGTGTGTCTGTGTGTGTGTGTGTGTCTACATTTCTGAGATGAGGTAATATGTACACTATTTACATTATTCGGACTATTGTCCTCATCTTTGTTGCCATATTTATCACAATGTTTCGGCCGTTGTACGCTCCGGCCTTCTTCAGGTGGTTGGAATGTCGAACTGAACCCTTTATTTTGCTCGCTGGAGTTGACTGTTCTAATTCAACGTGCAATGTCTAATGGATGTCAGTTATCAGTTACCTCCTGTTAATTCACCTCTCTTATGGCGACAACGTTGAGGACAATAGTTAGAATAATGTAAATAGTATACATCATATTCATCTCAGAAATATAGACAGAAACATCAACATATAACCCTCCCCGATTAAGTGTCATGATAGCCATGCCATTTTTTTTATTTAATGATATTTTGTGCCAGACGCTTCTAGCATTATTTTCCGAGCAGTACCTAGAGATGGTTTCTTTGTCAAAATTTGTTAGTTTGATGGAAAGTTCTTGGTTTGGTTTGTTTTACGGCATATCAACCTCAATGTGTTATTTAATGCCGACAAGATTTTTATTGCTGGTAATATTTTTTTCAAAAAGTATTTTGGTAATATTTTTTCCAAATACGTATTGTTGGTAATATTTTTTTTCCCAAAAAGTTTTGCTGGTAATAAAGTATAGCTGGTAATAATTTTCCTTCAAAAATTTATTGCTGGTAATAATTTTTACAAAAATGTTTTGTTGGTATTAAAACCTATTTTTACACGTTTTAACCCCAGTTTGGGGCTTAACTATTTGCCCACAAATGAGACCCCCTAACAGGTGCTACCAAAACCTCCTGATCAGAGGCCTTTCTGTAGGATGTGGTTGATCGTCTTACTCAGTACGCGGATGTAGTTTATCCTCATACCTAGGATGGTAGAAAGTTCTGCTTTTTTCATCAGTGCAACATTCCTCTTCTTGTCTCATAAGGAAAGACTTACTACTGAGACGGTCATGTTTCTGTAAAAGAAATTGAAAATTGAAATTTCCTTAGTAGTCATGGGGTTAAATTGGGGTTTATTGGAATCAAATGTACCGCTAACTGAAATTTCAGCTTTCTCTTCCTGATGTTAAGTTTTAGTGTCTTTTTTGATTCCATCCTCAATCATTTAAAAAATAAAAACTCATGTCTTTTAACAAATCAAATTCTGGCAGATAACGGCGTGAAGAGGGTTGAAGTCTGTTGGTTTAAGTACAAACTCGTAAATTTTACACTTAATATCGACAATCGCTAACTGTTTCATGAAATGGGTTCATAATTACTGTACTATAATCACCTAAATACTTGCGCCATTCTATTATTTCTAAGACATAGTAATTAACAGAGCGCCCATCTCCTCTCCAAATAATAAACAACATTCTCAAGCTGGCCTAAATTCTGATGAAATAAATCATTTTTCATTTAGGAGACTGGTTAGTTAACAGTCTTCATCTTTCAATATAACATGAGACTGATAGTAGAGAGGGCATATTTTTGTAGAATCGTGGTATACTAGTGATGAAGAATTTTTAAAGAGACTTAGTAATATCGGAGAACGAATACAAAGATATATTCCTGTATTTGCCAATGGCACCTGAGCCAAGAGAACGCAGACATATTTCCTTAGGATCATAACTTCGTTTTCTTCTTATCGGCCTGATAACCGGGGCTATGGACTTTCATCATTTATTTATGAGTTAGCAACCTGACACACTTGTCTTCAAATGTGATGTGACTGCCAAATTTAACAAGCCTTTTTTTTCTTCATTATATGCCCTAGCCATTGTATCATGAGGCTCCTTCTGTAGAACCACCTTTGTGTTGCTTCAAGTCTCTTCATCTGTCCAGCATTCACTAAAACAGTGTTTCTCTAAGTGGTGGCCCGCGGAGCGGCACCGGTACGCAAGCCATCAGCTACCGGTACGCGAACAATGTCCAAGACATACTAAGGAATCATTTGTAAAGATTAAGGTTATATAACTTTTGTTTTTGTGTTAATAAACTGCTTATTTATTATATTATTTTTTATATGATTTGATATTTTGCAAATTAAATGGAAGATAAATATAGTCAACTTTTATTATATTCATTATACAGGGTGTCCATAAAGTTTGGGTGCACTTTAAAAAAATTATAACTTTATTTGTATTTGTGATAGAAATAATCTGTAAAAAAATGTTATAAAGTTTAAGGTACCTAGTTTTAAGTATAGCTAAAATAACTAATGTGATTTCAGGCATTACTGTAAATCAGTTGGTAAATGTTTTCCGTGAACTGCAAAATCGTATTACCTTTTGTATTGTTAATTATGGAGGACATGTGGGAACTTAAATAAAATTTCAATAAAACTTTAAAAATATAGATTTACTTCTTTCTAATCCTTTTTACAAATTATTTCTATCGCAAATACAAATAAAGTTTTAATTTTTTAAGTGCACACGAAGTTTAGGGACACCCTGTTTTTATCGTTTCTGGTATAAATTAATATTACCAAGAAATATTATAAGTTACGTGAGACATTGAGAAAAAAAATGCCGTTCCGCCCTATCAGATTGTTTGAGAAGCACTACACTACAATATCGGAACAGTTCAGTCCTGTTTTCTGTGTTTCTAACGAAATGTTTCAGTTTCTTAATACTCTGCTTAGCTTAAGGAAAGCATCTTTGACTATTTCAATGCGACTTCGCATTTCCGCCACCTTCCGTCCTGTATTAAAACTATTCTCAGATATTTAAATTGTCGCGCTTGTTTGATTTGATATCTCCAATTTGTAATTTGCATGTTGGGCTCTCCTTTAGCTAATTACCACGCATTCCGTCTTCCAGCAATTGATAATTAGCCCTTTCTTCACGCTTTTACAGAAGGGAGCGAGGGAATATCAGCTATAGGGTATAGTAAACGAATATATTAACCCTAGAACACTAACCATCAATTAAAGTTACACCACTACTAATCATGGGTATATCATACCCGATTTTGAAAATATCAAAAATAATATTAAATATAAATCTTTATTTGAAATATTTTACATGCAGGCACTTCAAACGTTGTACTTTGAGTTAACATTAATAGGAACTGAAAAATATATTATTTAGGTAAGAAAATTAGGTACTGTAAATTGTAATTAAAAATAGGAAAATTTGCGCTGGGTACTACATACCCATGTTCTAGAGTTAAATAGAATTTTCTTCTTGCATATTCTCATGGCCAATGCTGCCGTCTATATCGAAGGGGATGGGATGTGCATGTCTGGATAGAGAGACTAACACCGCGTGTCTCGTCAAAACTCTGCTCCTTCCTCCAGTCACACTCGGCCCCCATGAGTGCCTGTCGGAGAATTTTCACAACCCTCTTACCCTCTTTGGTGTGCAAAAGCAATCGACAAGAATGAGACGAATTTGTGTCCCACCCCACCCGATACCAGGGGCAAGTTGATTGTCGCTATGTCCAGAATAAACAAGAACTGAGTGTACAGTTGCTTGCGACGCAGTATTGAGATATGTCCAAGATATATATATCTTACATGAATCATACATACAAAAAACATATTAATAAAGTTAATGATATAAACGGCGAGAATACATCTTCGCAAACAAATTTATTAAAATTACATTAACCCACGAACCTCTAGATGAATGTTATGATCCCTGTTTTTAATAAATTCAACTTGTATAAGGTCTTTTTTTGCTGGTACTTTCATCTGTTCATACAGACATCATCAGGCATGGAAATTGATTTGTTTTTTTTATAAATCCATCCAGGTAATAACGGGACACGAAAGATTAGATGTGAATTGAAATATGTTTTTTAGAAATGTGTTATTGTTAACTGTAAGACATTTTGGAGCGTTCGGTCGCAACACTAAGGTTGAATTTTTTGAAAATTTAAAAAAGAGTGCGTTTTTTTTGTTTTGTTTTGTTTTTACTAATATGGTAATTGGACAATTCTTTTGTTGTAGTAGTTTTGTTCAGTCGATGTGGCATGAACTAACTTGTTCAATAAATAGAGCAATTTGTTTTCATTTACCTACTGGACACACTTTCTTTCTTTCTTTCTTTCTTTTCTTTCTTCATTATATATATATATATATATATATATATATATATATATATATATATATATATATATAATCAGATGAAATAATTCAGCCAAAAATGGAGGAATTTATTTTCCTTTCAAAATTTAACTTTATTTAAATACGCTTAAAAGTGTCAGTTATTAAACTGAATCTCTTGGACCATGTCAGAATTTAATAAACATTGAGAATAAAAAGAATTTAATATGAAATTTGAAGAATTATCTGAAATTGAAATCATGCTTTTCCAGGTGTTGGAAAAACACAGAAGATTCTTAACCGTCGTAAATCTTTCATTTAGAAGTATTAACCTACTGAACAATAAATATATAAATAAATAAAACTTACGCAAAGACGGGCAAACGCTGATATACACACATAGGCACGCACACACACAAGATATCTACATATATATATATATATATATATATATATATATATATATATATATATATATATATATATATATATATATATAGTCTGTCGTATTCAATGAAATGTATATATATATATATATATATATATATATATATATATATATATATATATATATATATATATATCTCACTCTATAGATATATATATCCGTATATATATATATATATATATATATATATATATATATAAATACGTATTCGCATTATATATAATAACTTATACAAAATACTTTTAGTCATATTATCTAAAATTCAATATATGTGTGTTTATGTGTGTGTATCCGTGTTTGCGTGTCTTCGATTAGGTTTGTGTATACCTGTCTCGAATTTTGAAAGAAAAGAAAATTCATCCATTTTTGGATTAATTATCCCATCTGGTTAAAAAAAATATTTTTAAAGGATTGGATACTTTACTTATCAATCAACTGTTTTAAGTTGGAAGAGACATAAATTCACTTCATTTTGACGCCATTTTCCTCAATCTATTTTTTTATTATTGTTTTATCGGACTGGAGTTTTTACATACCAACGAACAGCGTAAATTAAAAGCGAAACAAATCTCCTCCATTTTGATACCGTATTCGTCATTTTATTCTATTCATTATTCTATTCCTATTCATTAGTTCATTCTATTCTATCCATTATTCTATACTATTCTATTGCATGCATAATTCTATTCTATTTATTATTCTATTCTGCTCTATTCATTATTATATTTTATCTATCCATTATTCAATCTATTCTTTATTCTATTCGATTCTTCATTCTATTCTATTCATTAATCTAGTAATTTTATTCATTATTCTATTTTATTCTATATTCTATTCCGCTATAAATATTTCCTCGCATTGGTGCCCTTATATATCTATAAAACGTTGTATTCTATTCTATTCATTATTCTATTCTATTCATTATTCTATTCTATTCATTATTCTATTCTATTCATTCTTCTATTCTAATCATTATTCTATTCTATTCAATTCTATTCAATATTCTATTCGATTCATTATTCTATTCTATTCATTATTCTATTCTACTCTATTCATTATTCTATTTCATTCTATTCTATATTCTATTCCGTTAAGAATATTTCCTCAGGACTGGAATCCTTATTGTAATTTTGAAGAGAAATAAATTTACTCCATTTTGATACAATGTTCATTATTCTCTCCGCTTAAAAACTTATCGGATTGGAGATGTAGTTTATGAAGCAAGCGTATGGCATTTCTATCGTTTGATTTTATTTTATCTTTGCGTATGTTTTATTTATTTATTTATTTTACTGTTCAATAGATTAATGCACTCTAAATTAAAAATTTGCGATGGTTAAGAATCTTCCGTGATTTTCCGACATCTGAAAAAGCATGATTTCAATTTCAGATATTTCTTTGAATTTTATATTCATTTCTTTTTTTCTCAATGTTTGTTAAATTCTGACATTTGATAACGACGTGGTCCAAGAGATTCAGATTAATAACTGACACTTTCAAGCGTATTTAAATAAGGTTAAACAATTTCCACATCAAATCACTTGAAATTGTTTCAAGAGAAGACATTCTGGCGAAACGCCATTAATCTGAGACTAAGATAATGGGTCGAAAAAGCAAATTAATATTTGGCACCAAAAGAAAATGCCACTCTTGTTAACTGTGACCGTGTCATCTACTGTCTATTTGAGTTAGAGATATCTTGTCAGTGACTGACGGAGTGTTCTGTTTTTGTTGTCATGTCTATCTTTTCGTTAACGTGAGTCATCATGGGACGTTGTTACTTTTCAGGAATTTAAAGGTGTTTCATTAAGAAGGATCAAAGACACCAGAAAAAAAAACCCTTTATTGGTGAAAATTTATTTATTTCTCTATTGGATCATGTTATTTAAGCCATGGCAATTATGTGTGAAAAATAATATCGCCCAAATATCCACTAAGGCTTCGGCGGCACAATTCCTGTCGGTGGTCAAAATATTTGATGACGTCTCTGCATAGTTGCTTCTCGATCTCACCAATATGCCTTATTATCTCATCCTTCAGTTGTTGAATTTTTGTTGGCTTGTTGGTATAGACCTTACTTTTGAGATGACCCCAAAGGAAGAAATCTAGAGGTGTCAAGTCGCACGATCGTAGTGGCCAATTGACTTCACTGTTTCGAGAGAAGATGCAACATGTTCTGTTTGAACGTCCATTTTCGTAATAAGCTTCGATAATTTTAGCACGTTGATTGATTGTTAATCTTTCCATGGTTGAAATTGCCAAAGACTTAAGTTGTTAAATCTGAAAGAAAAAGAAAAAAAAACCTTTAGACGTTTAAACTTAATTCTCATTTAAAATCGGTTCAAGTTATTGGAACACCTTTTATTTGGTCAGCAGAAAGAGGCCAGAAGTAGGACGTTTTCTTAACCCCACCCCGTTGATTTACGAGTAAAAGGGAAACGAATTACCTAAGAGTTAAATTAGAACAATACTGAGAAAGATATGAATTTTGTAACTGGAAACTTCAAATAAGTCGGGTCGGTGGATAGTCTTTGATTTTTCTCCAGTCGAGTCCGAAAGTCCAGATTTAAATTCAGTGCCGAATTGTCAAAAGATTACATAAATTACTAAATAAAAATTATACCTTTCCTTTTTAATTAATTCATCCCAAGAATGACAATAAAACCGCTAAGACGTAAGGGGGTCTAGTGGGAGCGGAAGAGAATGAAAAACTTTAGACAGAACAAGAAACCCTATCTTAAACAGGAAACTAAGTACAAACCTTTACATTTCTTCAAAAAGATCCGCAACGAGTGTGAAACCGATTATAGGCGAACCTATCTACTCCTGTTGAGGAAAAATAAATAATTAAGTTTCAGAGTTTAGGCGGAAATATTAGAAGTATAGATGTGAGGTAGACTTCAATAGAAGGAATCCTAAACACAATCCTAAACAGGAAACAAGTGATAAACTTCTACTCTTGTTCAAACAACATGGGAGGGGAGTGAACCGGACTATAGACGAACGAGGCGATAAAATAATTAAAAAATATGTGCCAAATATCTAATGAAAGAGATTCTTCACGATCTTACAAAATAGATTAAATAAATTTTTAATAACATATATATATATATTTAATTAATTCATCGAGTCTGATAGAAACCTCTACAGAATGCAGGAAGCACTGGACGGCCGTTTCGTCCTATATTTGGGACTCATCAGCAGTGCGCATTCACTACCGAGTATCGAACCCTGACAGTTGGGTTGTCAAGCGAACACCATACCAACTGTTCAGTGCTTCCTGCATTCTGTAGAGGTTTCTATCAGACTCGATGGATTAATTAAATATCATTATCAAATCCTCCTACTAATTACTATATATATATATATATATATATATATATATATATATACTTCATTATAGGTATTACATGCAAATGTAAAATAACGCTACATAAATGGAATCATGTTTCGATACTAACGCCTGATGACATGTGTTGTTACACATCGAAACAGGATTGCATTTATGTAGCGTTATGTAGCGTTTCCATATATATATATATATATATATATATATATATATATATATATATGCATGTGTGTTCGCGTGTATGTATGTATGTACACGTGTGTTTCTGTATAATATGAATTAAATAGGTGCTTATTTAATTTCGTCAATTTGTATCATGAGGCTCTAATTATTTAGAAACGATTTAATTAGAATAAAGCAAAGCAATTCATGCATCTTTTTTCTTTTCATTTTTTCAAAATCGTTTCACCCGCAAGCAATAGAATAAAAAAAAGCAAATGGTTTCTATGTAAGTATCTACGACTAAAACATTATTAAGAAGAGACGACAATAAAAGAACGTGATTTAGGAAAACAAAAGATGCCAATTGACACTTTCTCGTTTTTTAAACATCGTAGGAAAGCAATAAACCACGGGAGATAAGTACATGAGAAGAAACTGTTAGCATAGAACCTACGGTTACATCTGATCATTTCAACAGTAAAATGATGAGACATTGCTACTAATCTTGTACTTTGCTTAAATTCGTACAGTCTAGGTTTAGAAGAGGAAAACTTACCATGAGTATAATTTATAGAAAAGATATGGGGAGCCTACATTACGGTAAAGTGACTAGAGCCGATATGCCAGGTCATGGCCGATAAGATTACAGATTCGTCTTTGCATTTTGTCAAGAATCTCTATAAATACATAACAGACGTACCAAAACCATATATGACAGTAATATTCACTGTAAGGATGAATGGTGCAGGATAGATATTGGTTTGAAATCATGGGTATTATAGCATGGAAAATCTTAAGATGGTGAAACCATAAAAGAAGTCGAAGCAGTGTTACCATATTTTTTTCTTTTATGCTTAAAATTCGTCAATATTTATCTCCTTTAATAAACAGATTTTTTCTGTAGTAAACTTCATCCTCATTAGAGCAATGAGCATTTTTAATGATGCTACATTTTATCGGTTTCATTTTCTTTAACTTCTCATATGTATCTCGATAGGGTGGTGCTATTTCCATACCTTTTCTACGTTGAATGATGCTTTATCATTGCAGGACCTCTGTTTAAACAGCTTTTCGCTGAGCGGACGACGAATTTAACACTGCTTTTATAGATTATGTTTTTTGAACAGACTGTTACCATTTAAGGGACATTCATTTGTTTTCCTGCAGTTGCATCTTTTTTCTTTCTTCGACATTTCCGTTCAATACCGTATTGTTATTCGTTTTATTAGTCTTTCAGAGTCGGGGATGCCGCTATAGCTCATCCTGTAATGTGTTTCTGTTAACAACTTTCGCAGTGCAGATTTTTTTGGGAAATGTCGGTTCATCTGTGTAAAAAAAAGCAGCCTGTAAATTTTAGGTAAAACCGTTAGATTGAATGGGAATGTCTCCCAGATCATTTTTTTCATTTCGCTTTTAATACTTTTCTTCTGCCAATGGATTTTTATGCTCCATGAATATTAAATTCGTGTTATGCCGCTCACGTCTCAAAGCCATTTTATATTTCTTTTTAAATTCGTCAAATACATTGATATTTAAGGCACCTCACAGCAACCTGCATTCTATAATCGTATTGATGACAGATTTGGGGAATGATGTCGGATTTAGTATTGATTTTGGCCATAATATTATTCTGTTTCGTGAATGATGTTACAATTGTGCTATTTACGTCGAACCTTATATCTAGCCCTTCAAATTTGTCACGGCCTTTATAAACCGGATCCCTTAAAAATTTTAAGGAGTCTCTTTTTTATTCTATCAATTTTTCTTCCCGCTATTACTGGCAAATACAGTTTATAGACGATTGTCAGTTTTATTGAAAATCTCACTTAATTCCTCTGCCTGCCTGTTACGATAAATCTTCCAAGATAAAAAAAAAAAAGTAAACGCATGCAGTATTAACAAGGAAAGTGCTTCATCACAGAAATTACCATTCCTATCGCCTAACTGAATATTTCTATTTTCCAAGTGAATATAATTATATTGGCATCTCGTATAAAATGGAGTCAAATTTAGAGCTTGTATTTTACCCATATTTCTAAAAAATTTCCTAGATGTTAAACGGTTTTATTCGTAGCCATATTAATGAAAATAGATATCACGCATTATGAAATGCATAAAGTACGACAATCATTTTTATACATTCTTTTTTTTTATAGATACAAATATTTAAGTAAATGCTCTGTTTATAATAAACAGTATTAACAACAATTACCGGCGTAACTCTCCGAAAAATTCTCATAAAGAATATGCATCATCCGACAGGAATCGAACCTGTATCTTATACGGAACCGTCATATAACTTGACGTGCTTTGATCGATTTCGCAACAGAGAAGCGTTTCGGTTAGCAAGGTCGATTTTACTCTTTTTAAATTACAATCTTCCATGATTCTCTCACGTACATTCATATCTGCTCGATGCGTATACAAATGTAAACAAGTGACGTCACACATTATGAAATGGACAAAGTCCGTCAATTATTTTAAAATATTTTTATGCTTATACTTTCTTTTTTATATAGATACAAATAATAAAGTAAATGCTCTGTTTATAATAAACAATATTAACAACATTTATCGGCCTGAATGTCCGAGAAATTTTCATGGATACGCATCGAACAATTTTACATGATTTTCTCACGTACATTCATATGTACGTGAGAAAATCATGGAAAATTGTAGTTTGAAAACAGTAAGATCGACCTTGCTAATCGAATTGCTCATCTGTGGCGAAATCGGTAAAAAGCACGTTAAGCTATATGACGGTTCCGTATAGGATACAGGTTCGATACCTGTCGGAGGACGAGCATTTTCTATAATTTCTCGGAAATTCAGGCTGGTAAATGTTGTTAATACTGTTTTTTTTTTTATAAACAGCAATGAATCTTTTAATAAAAAATTATTATCAGCAATAAATTTTTGGAAAAGATCTTACCAGCAATACATTTTGAAACAAAAATATTACCAGTAATAAAAATCTTGTCGGCATTAAATAATGCAATGAGGTTGATATGCCGTAAGCCAAACGAAACGAAACGAAACGAAACGAAACCAAACCACAAAAAGTATAACTATTTATGGTGAATGCCGAATTATTGTTTTTACGCTGAAAACTCATTGAAAAAGAAATAAGAGACATTATAATTGATGCAGCCTTTGCATATAAATAAATCCTTTGTTCAGGGGAGATAATTCAAGTAAAATGTTACAGACTTTTGGTAGTTAAAGAAAAATAACTCCAGTACAAAGAAAACATTCAAAATATTAATTTAAACAAAAAAAGAGAAGAGAAATGTAGCCTATTATAGCATAAATACTTTGTTATCCGTTGTTTCTATGAAATAAGTCTTATGGCCGACTCACTTAACTGAAACGTTTATCCCTGGGAGACAGGCTCAATGACAAAGACAGTCCATACGTAACTGACAGCGTCCCGTGAAGAAATGAGACGTCGCCCACGTTCTTAGTGGCCTTGATACGACTGCAGCATTTGAAGGAATATGAAATATAATATATTTAATAAGACGATGGTGCCAAATTTCTGAGGACCAGAAACGGAATGACAGCAGGCGACATACGCGAAAGGTTCAAAACTGTGTGGGAGTTACGTCCACAAGGTCTGTACCCAAAATATGTCTGCTTAAAAATTATAATATCGGATTAATCATTTCCAGCCCACATATCGTATACACACACAAAAAACACGTAAACACAGATATATATATATATATATATATATATATATATGTGTGTGTGTGTGTGTGTGTGTGTGTGTGTGTGTGTGTGTGTGTATGTATGTATATGCACATTTCATTAAAAACGACTGACAAGGTGCTTTTATTTAGTTTTTTTTTATACAATTTCTCATGTGATCTAATATTTTTTTTCTTTTCGGATGATAAATTATATAAAAACTGTCTGAATGTTCTTTTTATCCGAGCGCTTTCGGCTATACATTTAGCCATTTTCAAGGATTATATTTTAACTGTTAAAATAAGAAATAGTTTGTTGTATGTATGTTTTATAAAATGTTTCATTTTTTATTTCACAACAGAGTCAAGATATTATGTTCAAAATTAATATTAAGTGTTTGTTTTTATTAATAAGGCTTCCATTATTTTTAGCCTTTTTTTGCAAGTAGATGATGCTATTATATTAGTGTTGTCGACAATATAATAGCATCATCCAAATGCAAAAAAAGGTTAAAAATAACAGAAGCCTTATTAATAAAAACAAACAAACCAACACTTAATAATATTAACTTTGAACATGGACATAATATCTTGAGCGTGTATTGAAATAAAAAATGAACTATCTTATAAAACATACATACAAAAAACTATTTCTAATTTTAGCAGTTAAAATATAATCCTTGAAAATGGCTAAATGTATAGCCGAAAGCGCTCGGATAAAAAGAACATTCGGACAATTTTTATATAATTTATCATCCGGAAAGAAAAAATTGATAGATCGCATGAGAAATGATATAAAAAACTAAATAAAAGCACCTTGTCAGTCGTTTTAATGAAATGCATGAAAGAAGGATTTATGCCTATATATATAAATATATATATATATATATATATATATATATATATATATATATATATATATATATATATATAGTTTATGAAAAACTAGGTAATCCGTATGGGTAAACCTAAGGAGGATAAAATCCAGAGAGCTCAATGTAAATTCAGAGCAAATAATTTAAATAAAACAGACTACTTTAAGGTTCCATGTAATAAATTATTTCACCACAGCCCTTTTAAAAGGACTGCGGATCATCAGACTTTACTTCCAAACAAACATTTTTTTTGTTTGAAAGTAAAGTCTGATGATCCGCAGTCCTTTTAAAAGGGCTGTGGTGAAATAATTTATTACATGGAACCTTAAAGTGGCCTGGTTTTATTTAAAATAAATGTGTGTGTGTGTGTGTGTGTGTGTGCATTCTGAACATGGCTATTTCATTTTGAACTCGCTTAGTGCCAAAATAACTTTGATTAGTTCCAAATTGAACTTCAAATGGTATAAATATGTAACTTTTGTGACTCAGAAGACATCATCGTCATTTATTTAGATTAAGCTGATAAAATTTATATCAGTGAAGCACTTGTTAGGATCGAACTCGTTCCGTCAGTAGTGGTCTCCTCAGTTAGCTTCCTAACCACTGCCACAGGGCATGGCTCTAATCAGCCCGTGTTATTAATAGACTTCGATTTATTCGGCTAATTGAAGTGACCTTTGCTTTACAATATTGACCTTAATGATGTTATTTCTGTATCAAGATATTAAACGAACGCTATTTATCTTACACGTCTTAACACGCATCCTGTATGCAGCTTTGTAGAAAACTGTTTAGATATTTTCCAAACAGCGTGGCATGTGGCCATATCATGTTAAAAACCCCGTTCCCGTACGATCAACGAAGTTAAGCAACGTCGAGCATGGTCTGTATCCATATAGATGGGTGACCGTTTGTGAATACTAGGTGCTATAAGCTTGGATGTGCGGGTGGTGTAATGGATAACGGTTCGGAATTTTTAATCGGTAAGCCGAGTTCCAATCCCAGTTGAGTTCGTTATATTCACTTGAGAAAGGCATGAATCCAACTCTTCCTTCTAGCTATATCTTAATTAGTAGGACTTGTAGCAAAAATTCATTATCATCCCCCAGATATTCTTACAATTAAAACTGGCTTTAAATAAAATTCAAAAGGTTGATAAGCCGTAAAAAACCTGTCAATCTTAACAGAGATTTGTCTGGCTAAGGCACTTGGTGAGGAAGCACTTTCCCACTGCTTCATTATTTAGCAGCACTTTAGGAAACCTACTATTTATTTTCTGATTCTTCCATATATATATGTATATGTGTGTGTGTGTGTGTGTGTGTGTGTGTGTGTGTGTGTGTGTGTGTGTGTGTGTGTGTGTGTGTGTGTGTGTGTGTGATTTCTATATAAATCATTTATATATTGTTAAAAATCTAGGTGTGTCGTCAGTGTTGTTGCTCCTATGTCACTAGAAGTTTCGGGTCTAAATAAACAACAGACTTCTTCGATGGACGACCCGACCGAATATGATCAGTGTTCGGACTGCACCCACAATAAAATTTGCTACTAGCTTTAGGACGTGACGGCAACTAATCAAGTCTACACTTGGGGTATTCGATGTTATAGATCGGGTATGCTTGGTTGTACTGATCTTTCTACATGCGGCCAAGTCAGGGTGTTTTTTGGAAGAAGAGAAGAAAACAAAAATACATATATATATATATATATATATATATATATATATATATATATATATATATATATATATATATATATATATATACTAATAAAATAAAACGAATTATTATATTGGCTTGTCTTACGACTTACTTTTCTCTCTCTTCCTCCCCTTTTTAACTTTTTGTTAATATCTTATTTGTTTGGTCTTTTCTTTTTAGAACTTTCCTTTTATTTTTTTCTCTTAACTACACTTAATTTGCCATAGAGTGATTAAAATGACAGACTATTCATAAGAATAACCTCGTAAAATACAGTATGATAAATTTGGGATATTGATTAATACTTTAATAAAATATGCGCGGTACTTATTGGGAAGCGGTCAATGTCAGTGATAGAACTAACATACTTAGTTGTATTGATATTGAGTTTCCCGACCTTGACGATCGTGAAGGGCGTGAAACCCAGGGTCACAAACTTATATATATATATATATATATATATATATATATATATATATATATATATATATATAAAGTAAGGAAAATCTTGTTAATCCTTATGGATAGTCGCAAGAAGGATAAAATCCGGAGAACTCAATGTTAAGTCAGAGCGAAACCTTCTATGTTCACCTTAGATAAGCTTAATAATGCCGTTCAAATGAGTAAATTTTAAATTCATTTTTTCAACTTTGAAAGTGAAGTCCGAAGATCCAGAGGAAAATAAAACCTCTGGTGAATTAAATTATAACTAATGAAACCTTAAAGTGGTCTGTTTTTAAGGTTTTAGCTCCAAAATTAAATTATTTATTTCTTCCTAAATGGTCCCAAAAAGCCACGTGGTATGTCTTCTACTACGTCCGCGCGATATTTGGTCGGTATCTACCTAAACATAATGATGACTAATACAACAAACTTTCTGACTTGTATTCTACGATTTTATTGGTGTTTTAAGATTTAAGTATTTTCTTGAGCGTGATTCGTTTATAAATATTGTGTTTAATATTTTAGTGGACACGACAACGGCATATCAGTCACAATGGCTTATTTACTGCCGACAAGATTTTTATTGCTGGTATTTTTTTTCCAAAGATGTACTGCTTGTGATAATCTATTACAAGTAATATTTTTTCTTCAAAAATGTAACGCTGGTATTTTATCCGAAAATGTATTGCTGGTATTAAAACACTTTCATAGTGTTTTCGCCTCAGTTTGGGGGTTAACTATTGGCCCATAGATGGAACTCTGACAGTTGGTACCACCAGGGTGGACCTGGGAACACCAACAATTAAGAGGTGGTTCCACGCTCCTTAAAACCTCTTGATCAGAGTCCTTGCTGCCGGATGTAGTTTATCATCTTAACCAGGACTGACGGAATCCTTTTATATTGCTGGATGTAATAGAAACCTTGTAGCGGTCCTGTTTGTTAGCGGGTTGTTGAATTAGAAACGCGTGCTGTTTATTCCTGCTAGAAGGTCCACCACAGAAATGTAAAGAAAACAAACAAACCGATATATATATATATATATATATATATATATATATATATATATATATATATGTGTGTGTGTGTGTGTGTGTGTGTGTGTGTGTGCGTGTGTGTGTGTGTCAATAAATATATGTATTAAACAACAAATTTACAAGTGACAAAGACATCAACATTTGTGTTTGTGTGTGAACGTAAAGAGTTTGTATATTGGGGAAAGTTCGTTCCTACGTGTGTGTGTGTGTGTGTGTGTATGTATAATGTTTAGGGCATCTCCCACAAATGGGAAGACTCAATCTTCTGTGAGAGCTTACATTGTAGATGTGTTCGCTGAAATGAGGAAATGAAAAAGAGAATGAGGCAAGAAGTCGCCCAGTATTTATAGTGTAGGGAGAGCGACCCCTAGTGAACAATTAAGAAATTAAGGCGGAGCTAACTCTGACAAGCTTCGGGGCTAGCAGATGCGCAGAACTAGAATAAAAGAAAACATAAAGAGAATTAGTAACAGTCAAAGATTTATCTTTAATCTAATTTGTTATGAACGCTGAAAAACTCTTCAAACAGGTACTGGAATCATTGGTTGCAAATGTACAAATGTACAAATTAATTGAAACAAAACGCATAATTCCGTTATTATTTACTTTTTTTTCGTATTTTTTTCCAATGAAACATGGCCCAGTGCACATGTTAGTACTTTATATATCCATTCCAGTAAGTTGTTCCTTGCAGATTGGCCACAGATTCTCGATTGGATCAGGAGAGTTTCCGGGCCAGTCTATAGTACTTTGATTCGCTCACTGGTAAGTCTTGCGTAACGTCCATCGCAGACAATGGCTGTAGGACAACTAATCGATAGTCGAGACAATAGTGTCTGGGAGTGATAAAAATCAGATGCAATCAGGAATGACGCAATATTTTTCAAGGCCACACAAATTTCCACATACACCTCGTAAATATATTCATTATTGCACACCACTGCAAATGACCTAATCTGAGTGGGAAATAGAAATCGATTACACTCTCTCACTTCAGTGGGTTTAAAACTGACCGGATGTTGAACGAAAGGAAACTAAAGAGGTTGTTTCAGTTAATTTGCAGAAGGATGTAACACTTTTTATTCTTCTCACTCAAAACAATCCCCTTGCTTCTTAGTGACATTATCGCCTTTATTGGCTGGTGGTGAACGGGATAAAAAGAAATTTGCTGCATTTTTTATATCATATGTGATGTAAGATGTTTCTAGAATGCAAGCAAGGAATTAAGACACAGAAAAATAGCGATAGAAACAAAAAAAGAAAAATGACCTGCGATGGAATATTTATTCTCCAATGTAGCAATAAATGTCGGGCAATTTTATCATGGATAAAGAATAGGTGACACTTGACAGACGTGCGATTCTACTAGTGAATGAAGAAAGTATTTTGAATGGATTATAAGAGTGAGGAAGAAATCCGAAGAAAAAAAAATGAGGAAAAATACTTGCAATGAAAATGAGTCAGCTGACATATCTGGGACACATAATGAGGAAAGAGGGTCAAGAGAATGAAACACTCACAGGACATTGAGAAAGCAACAAGAGCAGAAAGAAAGAATAAAAAAACAACACCTTAAGGATTTTGTGCGGAAAAGAGGTTTGTTAAAAATTCAAAAGTGATTTTAACAAAAAAAACAGAAATGGGTGCAGAGCACACAACCTGAAATAACTTGTCACAAAGAAGAAGAAAAAGATGACGCTTTTGGAAAGAAGAAGAAGAAGAAGAAGACGAGGCTTTTGGAAAGAAGAAGAAGAAATAGAAGTAGAAGAAGAAGAAGACGAGGCTTTTGGAAAGAAAAAAAGAAGAAGAAGAGGCTTTTGGAAAGAAGAAGAAGAAATAGAAGAAGAAGACGAGGCTTTTGGAAAGAAGAAGAAGAAGAAGAAGAAGAAGAAGAAGAAGAAGAAGAAGAAGAAGAAGAAGAAGACTAGAATTTTGAGTATTCACTGACGAGTACATAAGCTTATTTTTTCACTTTAAAATCGAATTCATTTTATCAGTTATATGAAATATTATATTAACTTCAGTTATAAGCAATTTCCGCTTTTGGGGATCACCTCCGATGGCAAATGTATCATTCTAACTATCCATTACTGAAATGTATCAAAGCAGGTGATGTTAAATATGTATGTCACACCCGACAATATTCAAAGTAAAACATTGACAAGACTGAATCTCAGCAACCAACCCTAAAAGATGAACTCCATGGCAGTGAAAATAATGCTATTCACGTGGTGGGATACTTGCATTATTATTTATTTAGTTCCGTAAGGGAACACTAAATGTACATTTATAAGTTTAGCAACTGCGAAGTGTCCATAAATTTTTTGGTTTAAAAGCGCCCTACGTACGTCAATAAAGAAAAGATGCTGTTCATTATGACGAAGCAGGGTCGCATAATGCAAAGATAACACAGAAAAGTATTCGGGAACTTAGTTTCTTTCACTCGAATAGTCATATTCACCTCACTTGGTATGAACCGATTATTTTGTTTTCTGTAAAACGATTTGAGGGGAATAACATTCTCTAATGAAAACCAGATTCAAAAGTTGGTGGAAAACATTTTCACATCAAAATCTGTAGAAGTTTCCTCAAAATATATCCAAGAACACTCTACAACAACTGATTGCAAATAAAGGAATGTAATTGAAAGTAATTATGGCCCTGCCAAATATATCGCTACTATCCTGAACCTTCAAAATTCTATATCAGTCTGTTATTTTCCGATTCTTACACTGCTGTCCCCATTATATACATATGAAACATGCTACACTTTTTTACGGACAACCGTGACTCCTGTTTTAGAATTTTTGCTTTTGCCTTTGTTTTTTCTTGTTTTCCTTGACGACCTTTTCTAATACACCCTTGTGCAAATCAATTGAAACAAAACGAATAATTCCTTTATTATTTACATTTTTTTCGTATTTGTCCAATGAAGCATATCTCAGTGCACATTTTACTACTTCGTATGTCCATTACCCGAAGTCTTTCCTTGTAGATTGACACAGATTTTTGATTGGATTTAAATCAGGAGAGTTTCTGGGCCAGCCTATGATACTTTGATTTGCTCACTGGTAAGGCTTGCCATTGTGTTCGTGCAGTGTTACAATTTTTGTACGCTTCCTTGGAGTAACGTCCATCGCAGACAATGGCCGTGGGACAACTAATCGACAGTCGAGACAATAGTGTCTGGGCGTGATGAAAATCTGATGCGATCACGGAAGACGCAATATTTTTCAAGGCCAAACATCATACACACCGAAAATAGATTCATATTACTGCAAATAACCTAATTTGAGAAAATAGTAATCGATTACACCCTGCCACTGCTGGGTGTCTAAAACTGACTGTATACTGAAAGAAAGGAAACTAAAGCGATTGTTTCAATAAATTTGCGCAAGCGTGCAGTTATTTTCCTTCTAAATCTGCCATCAACACAACATTAGTTTGTTACGATTAGATCTTCAAATAATAGATATTGGTAAGTTCTCTGATTTGCTTAGAATTCATCTCGCTATACAGATTAAATAAACCTGGTGCGAAAAAAAAATCTTTTCGCAATTCTGTTTCTATTTTCGCGCACTAAATTCGTTCTTTCTTCACATATCCACCATTTTTAATGCTGAAGAATTGGGAAAGGCAGAAATTAAATCATTAGAATACGGTAAGTCTATAAAAAGATCAATGAAACTTATTTTTACACATTTATCCACCTATTAAATAGGAGTAGAGGTTTATATCTTGTTTCCAGTTTAGGATTGGGTTTCCGATTCCTTCTAAAATTTACTTCAGCTGTATACGTCTAACGTCTCTGCCTAAACTCTGGAATTTAATTAACTATTTATTCATTTATTTTTTTTTTTTAAAATTTTTTTTTAAAAAAAAAAAGGAAAAAAAATTTTTTTTTTTTTAAAAATTTTTTTTTTTTTTTTTTTTATATTTTTTTGGGGAAAATTTTTGAAAAAAGGAAAATGGAAGTTAATAAAGAGAAAAATTTTGGGGGTTTTAAAACCCCAAAAAAAAAATTTTTTTTTAAAAAAAAAAATTTTTAAAAAAAAAAATTTAAAAAAACCCTTTTAAAAAAAAATTTTTTTAAAAAAAAAAAAAAAAAAAAAATTTTTTTTAAAAAAAATTTTTTAAAAAAAAAAAAAATTTTTAAAAAAAAAAAAAAAAAAGGGAAAAAAATTTTTTAAAATTTTAAAAAAAAAAAAAAAACCCCAAAAAAAAATTTTTAAAAAAAAAAATAAATTTTTTTTTTTTTTTTTAAAAAATTAAATTTATTTAAAAAAAATTTTTAAAAAAAAATTTTTTTTTTTCATAAAGGTTTTTTTAAAAAATTTAAAAAACCCCCCAAAATTTTTTAAAAAAAAAAAAAAAATTTTTGGGAAATTTTTAAAAAAAACCCCCCAAAAAAAAATTTTTTTGGTTTTTAAAAATTTTTTTTTTTTAAAAAAAAAATTTAAAAAAAAAACCCTTTTTTTTTTTAAAAAAAAAATTTTTTTAAAAAAAAATTAAAATAAATAAATTTTTTAAAAAAAAGTTTTTAAAAAAATTTTTTAAAAAATTTTTATTTTTTTTAAAATTTAAAATTTTTTTTAAAAATTGGATTTAAAAATTTTTTTTTTTTTTAAAAAAAAAAAAAAAATTAAAAACCCCTTTTTTTTTTTAAATTTTTAAAAAAAGGGGAAATAAAATTCCTTAAATTTTTTTTAAAATTTTAAACCCCCAAAAATTTTAAAAAAAAAAAAATTTTTTAAAAAAAAAAAAACCTTTTTTTCCCCCCCAAAATTTTTTTTTTTAAAAAAAAAATTTTTTTTAAAAAAAAAAAAAAAAAAAAAAAAAAAAATAACCCAAAAATTTTTTTTTAAAAATTTTTTTTTTTTTTAAAAAAAAAAAAAAAATTTTTTTTAAAAAAAAAAAAATTTTTAAAAATTTTTTTTTAAAAAAAAAATTTTAAAAAAAATTTTTAAAAAAAAAAAAAATTTTTTTTATTTAATTTTTTCCCTTTTAAAAAATTAATTAAAAAAAACAATAAAAAATTTTAAAAAAAAATAAAAAAGGGGAAAAAAATCTTTTAAAAAAAATTTTTCTTTTTAAAAAAAAAAAATTTCCCTTTTTTTAAAAATAAATTTTTAAAAAAAAATTTTTAAAAAAAAAATTAAAATTTTAAAACCCAAAATTTTTTGGGTTTTTAAAAATTTTTTTTAAAAAAAAATTTTAAATTTAAAAAAAAAAAAAAAAAAAAATTTTTTAAAAATTTTGGGAAAAAAATTTTTAAAAAAAATTTTTTAAAAAAAAAATATTTTTAAAAAAATGGAAAATTTTTTTTTTTTGTTTTTTTTGAAAAAATTCGTTTTTTTTTTTGCATTTGTTTTGGTATAGGATTTTTGTATTGTTGATTAGGATTTTTCTTAATTCTGAGGATTTGAATCTGTTACTAGTGGGACGATGTATTGTCATAAGGTGATTTTCTATGCCGCTGGTGTCATTAAGAGAGTTGTGGTTGTGTGTCCAATGTATGTGTTAGTGTTATTATGTGAGAAGCACTCTCAAAACGGGCATGTAAACCTATATACTACATTGGTTTCATTGAGGCAACACATACCTCAATAATGACATGCTGCCAATATGTCTGGGGGAGGGGGCATAGGGAAGGAACTTGTTAAGAGCTGCAAGGGATAGAAGGAGGTGGAGAGCCATGATCGCCAACGTCCTGAAAAGACACAGAACACAGAAAGAAATAAAGATTCATGTGTAGTGTTATTTTTTGCGTTGATTAAATCACATTGTTATTTAACAGTGGTTGTGACAAAGTTTATATTAAGATTGAATAAATTCTTTTCAGACAGAATTGTAAGAGACTTGGTGGTAGGCAGTATTAAGTGTCTATTTGCATCAAGGTTTTTATGTTGTTTTCCTTTTTGTATGAATTTTGTAAGTTTTCCTCTTCGTCTTACACACATACATATGTGGAGTGGAGATGTGTGTGTGTGTGTGTGTGTGTGTGTGTGTGTGTGTGTGTGTGTGTGTGTGTGTGTGTGCCTTTATAGAGTTGCATCTGTTTAAGATCAAACCGAATGAAGTACTGAACACAAATACGAGAATTTAATTTGCAATGTAAAAATCGAGGACATTTTTGAAAGTATGTAATGCAATAAGAACGCGGTTTTCACTTTTAAAATGATCGAATTTACATAGAACGAAACTTCCAGACATTTCTACTTCTTTCGTAACGTTTCTGTTTTCTTCTTTAATAAAAATAATCATTTAAAAAAGAAGAAAAAAAGAGAGAAAATCTAATTATCATCTGAAACGTTCATCGGATTAACACTCGATACCTGAGAGAAATGGACGCCATTTCTTTTACTTAGGGCGGTCGAAAATTGGCGCCAAACTGCGTCATATCGTTAAGACTTTCAAAAATCATTTTAACAATGACGAGAAAATGACAAATAAAAACTATAAAAGAACGAAATAAAAGTCATAATAAATTTGTTCTGGTCGCCTTGAAATGTCATTTTCATTCTCATGTCATTTCTGCTTGTACTGACAGGAAATCGTGACAACTATATATTGTATTATTACGTAAGTAATATACCTAACAGCAATAAAAGAAACAAATGAATAAACACACATGTACGCGCATAAGTCTCTAGAACAGATACTGGGAATTATTATAGTGTTGAAAATATCTCGCTTCGACCCAATTCCCAAAATATGTTCATATGACGGAACATCAAAAGTTTTAATCCGTTCCTGATTGGACCGAGAACTTTTCAACACCTCCTATAACGTTTATAACCGGTTCGCTGCACCTTTATATATATAATAAAAATAATGGAAGCCTTATTAATAAAAGCAAAAAGAAAGCAACTCTTAATAGTATCAGCTATGAACATGGACACCATATCTTGACCGTGTTTTGAAAAATGAAACATTATATAAATACATACATGCAACAAACTATTTCTTATTTAACAGTTAAAATATTTCATCCTTAAAAATGGCTAAATGTATAGCCGAAAGCGCTCGAATTAAAAGAACATTCGGACAGTTTTTATATAATTTATCATCCGAGAAAAAATTATTAGATCCCATGAGAAATTGTATAAAAAACTAAATAAAAGCACCTTGTCTGTCGTATTTAATGAAATGTGCATGAAAGAAGGATTGCTGACTAAATACACAAATATATATATTGTGTGTATTTAGTCAGCATTTGTTCATTAATTTTTTCATGTTTCGTTAAATTATATAGACAAGTTTTGTATATTTATTTTAAGTAAATTCATTTCATATTGTCGAATAAGCTTTTCATTAATATATTTGTTATTTAATTTATTATTTAATTTATTGTAATGTACTTGTAATCTCGGATGATGGCTTATGTAAGCCGAAAGCTTAGACAGGATTAACAATAAAAACATATATCACCATGGTGATTTTCTTTCGTGTTTTAGTGATGATGCTAAAAAGCTTCTTCGACAATATGAAAGGAATTTACTTAAAATAAATAGACAAAATTTTGTCTATATTATTTAACGAAATAGATACACACACACACACACATATATATATATATATATATATATATATATATATATATATATATATATGTGTGTGTGTGTGTGTGTGTGTAGTTGATGTGAGTTTGCAACCATGGTTTGACGATCGCTTTTCTTTGCACCCAATCATCAGGCAGTCTGTAATTTTTTGTCAAAATGGGCATTTTATACACCCTCGGCGAGGTCAAGATATTACAACGAGAGTAACTGTCGCGTATACATGTACACACGCACCATTTAAAATCACTGAGCGGGGAAATACCCATACGACCAAGATGAAAATACCGAAGAATCTCGATTGCTTAATTAAAAGCGTGCCAAGAAAGCTTGATAGCATGGCAAACCTTAAGGCTGTCGTCGATAATTTTGAAATAGATATTTTATGCCCACACCGAGCACTTTTTTCTCTGACAGATCTTTGTTGTATAATCTATAAGGTGCTGCTTACTTTTGTATATTTAGATTGTTAGGTAAGTGATTGTCGGTAGTCCATTGTATATTTTCAACGGTTATTTTGGTGGGAATGGTTTGTTAATTTGCTTATTATTTACTTAGTTTATTTACTTGTTTATTTGTGTGGATTAATTTATTTTACTTTTACACAATGCACTAATGACAGGTACATATAAAAAGTTGAGCAAAACACAACACACATAGCCTAACGATAGCGTTTAGCATGAAAAAGACTGTCGCCTCTAGATGTTAACTTCAACGTCTAGTTTTATATTACATATGCTCTATCACCGATATTAATCACTTTCACCATTAAATATAGCACAACTTAAAACTATGTTTTATCATATATATATATATATATATATATATATATATATATATATATATATATATATAAATAAATAAAAAATGTTCGTTCTCCGTCATGAATTGAACCTGTCCGATTGAACCACAGAGGATCGTTAGATTAGAAATGTCGAATTTACTGCATTTAAACTTTAATCGGAGGACAAATATTTTCTATGAAAATTTCTCGGATATTCAGGCCGGTAAATGCTATAAATACTGTTTATTATAAAACAGAGCATTTACTTAAATATTTGTATCTATAAAAAGAATGTATAAACATAAAAATGTCTTAAAATAATTGTCGGATTTTGTCCATTTCATTATATGCGTGCGTGCGTGCGTGCGTGCGTGCGTGCGTGCGTGTGTGTGTGTGTGTGTGTATAAAAGTTTCTATCGAAAAATTGTTCTTATGTTTCCCACCTGTTTTCTATATATATATATATATATATATATATATATATATATATATATATATATATATTTCTATGCAAATATGTGCAAGAAACATGTCAAGCTTATCAACAATTCATTACCTCTCACAGTTGCAACTTTTGGACTTTTTCAAAGCTTAGATCACTGTTGAAACAGCGTGAGCGAGATTAAAGAGAACGCTACGAATCATCTTGTGGTGACCCTGCTTGATAATATTACTTACGGTTTTAACAAATGCAAGTGACGTTGGGATAAGGTTTTGAGGTGTATTTTGACGGTACCAATTCCGTCTGTAGAATATTTTATAGTTATTATTAGATAGCATCATGCTTACTGGACAGACATTTTAAACGTCCCCGTCAACAAATGCTCCAAGATTTATTCTTTTGTTTGACTGGACATTTAATACTTTTTTTTCCTTTTCTTTTCTTCTTCTTTACGGCAGATTAACAAACCGATAAATCTTCTTTCCTCACCAAGAAAATATATCATTAGATGAAAGAAACTAAAATAGATTACAACCAAACATTTAAATGCTGACTCTGCAACGGCGTTTTTGTTTTTTTCTCTCTTTCAAAAAAGTGTCATAGTCGCCTTATTCAGTTATTCACTATGCCCCTTCAGGACGTAGGAGAACATGGCTCTCCACAATTGCCTGTCATTTGTAGCTCTTAATAAATATTTTCTTTTTGTTATCTCTCCTAAAACTTGTTCTGCCATCCATTTAAGTATGCTCTCTAAATTGGCTGTACGTCCCTCTTGCCTTCAAACTGTCCTGTGAATATCAAATTTTCCAAGCCTTCTTTCCTCATTATGCGTCCTGTCTCTTTCTGATGTTAAATACAAATGTCCTTCTTGTTGCCATTGTCTATAGAACTTCATCGTTGCTTACATGTTCGGTCTATGGTATTCTCAGCATCCATTTGTAGAACCAGCATTTTTATTGCTTCAAGTCCACGAGTGTCCAGCATTCCCTGCCATGCCATAGCATAATCCATTTTATGGGCTGTGACCTTGTGCCTGCCTATGCTATATTTAAGCAAAATATCATGTCATCTTGTGTAGCTAAAGTAGTTATATATATATATATATATATATATATATATATATATATATATATATATATATGTTTCACCCCAAGCAAGGCAGGAACTCACTAGCACGAAAGGGTTTATACAGAGTAGGAGCTAGAGCAAAGAGGAGTGATAGAGGAAAGGATGCAGAGAAGGATAGGGGATAGATCAGGGCATCTGGAGACGTCGATTGACATTACATTTGAATAGTTGGAGATTATAGCTATCTGGGAAACAGGAAAAGGGGAGGGATTTCCACAGGCGATAGGTGCGAGACATGAAGCTATTGGTGTAGAAGAGACGGCTACATTTAACAGTTTCGACAGTAAAAGGGTGAGAGCGAAATGCCAGCGTAGTTGAACGCTTATTAAGTGTTCAACTAGGCTGGCATCTCGCTCTCATGATGTCTGGGAACCAGCGAAAGCAGCTCATCGGAGCAGTTACCGTGAAAGTATTTGTAAAAAGACAGAGGCAGGCGACGGCAATGTTACTGTTGTAACCTAAATATTAGGAAAAACAAAATATAACAAAACACAGTTAAATATATTTTAAAATTTTAATTTTATTTTTAAGACAACAGTATTCGTTTTTATTTTCACTGGCCAGGATACAGAAGAATTGGGTTGGATAAACAATTCATTGTCTACAGTTGGTGTGTATTGTCCAGCAGCCATTTTGTCTTATACTACCCTTTTTCAGTGAAGAGTCAATGATTTTTTAGGGGAAGAGTTGTCTCCCCAACACTTACATACTAATTCATTCCCATCGAGGTAGGCTGGGTGTCCCTCATTTGTGTCCGACAAAACTTACCTTATATCAATATAAGTTAGCTTACCGTAAGTAGTACTTGGTAAATTAGTATTACTCGTTGAGTACTCGAAACTTGATTATGCGTAGCTTGTTCCAGTATTTAGCAATTGAGTATCTATCCCGTTTTGTGTGGCCTTATGCCAGCAGTGCTAGAGTTCCCAGCGCTGCATAGGTACACAGCGTCGCTTCTTTTATTTTTTTTTTAAATCTCTATCTATAAAAGGCAGGATGTGTGTGTGTGTGTGTGTGTGTGTGTGTGTGTGTGTGTGTGTGTGTGTGTGTGTGTGACGAATGCACGGCCGTAATTTTCGACGGATTTGCACCAAAATTTACATCCACATGCTCCAAGTTAGTAGGAAGGCCAAGACCGACATTGCATTTCCCAACTCCCATCGATAGCGGAAATAATCGATTTTTTCATGCTTCTACAGTAGTTTTTATGTAGTTCGTGGCCGTTTTGTACTGGCCAGAATGAGAGCCAATAGCTGGCTGCCACGAATAGGCAGGAAGATTCTATTGGCCAGCGTGAGAGCCAACAGCTGATTGACACGAATGTTAACTAGCAAGCCAAAAAAATCGATAGCTGCATTCGTCATAAGTGGGAAAAGTTTAAATCTGCATGGCAATTTACTCCAATTGGCCCATTCGCTTGCTTAAACTCAACGTTGATTCTGATTCCGCAGAACTGGGTTGGGTATGAAAAAGTATTTTTTGTTAACATTCTTTTTTTATTCAGTTTTTCCAGTTACGAGTCCTTTTTTAAAGCTCATCATTTTGTGTTCATTTTGTTTAGTTCTTTTTTCGTAACAGATTTAATGTTTAGTATAGAGCTTAGAAAAAATTCGCAGCGTGAGATAGGCAAGAGGTAAGGCATGTAACAACATCAGCACGGCAAAGGGCACTCCTTTAAAGGCAAGGAAGGGCAAAAATATTTTAAGTCAAGTGATAGCGATTGCTGTATGAGTCATACGATTTTTGAATCAAGCAACGCCGGGCCATTCTGCTAGTAGAGAATAAATTCATAGCAACAAAGCCGCTTTGTATTATTATGAACGCACCTAATGGAAAACATATTCAAATAATCCATACCTTCACCTGAGAACAAGGACTCTCTGAGTGAAGTGAATACAAAGAAATAGAAAGAGGTGTGAAATAAAGATGTTTTCACACCCGATTTTTTAAACCTGAACAGCCAGATGATTCTAACAGAAATATAAAAAAAAACAAGATTTATTCTTTGCGAACGTAACCGTCACAAAATCTCACTTATGGGATTTCCGATAGCCGATTTCGACGAAAAAGTGAAAGAATCGTTAAAAAGATAGTCAATAAAAGTAAGAAGAACTTCATTATGAATTTAAAATAATTAATTAATTAATGAAAAATTAAAAAAAAAATAAGTAGATGTATGGCTGCCAGCAAAAGGTACAGTCGAATCTGAAATATCATCAATACTTGAAAAAAGTAAATTTAACGTACCCAATACAAGCGTATGTGGTAGGTCCAAATAAAACATGTACAGACATTTAACGACTTTCTTCTTTTATGCACCGTGTCCCTTCAAGGAGTTGGTGATCATGGCTCTCCGCAATTTCCTGATATTCGTAGTTCTTAATAACATTTATCTTTTTTTGCCATCTCTTTCAAACTCTGTTCCACATTCCACTCGCTCAAGTTCCTTAGATATGTTATGCTCTCCTCTGGATCTTGTACACTTTGTAAGTCCTGTGAGTATCATATTTCCAAACCGTCTTTCCTCATTATCTGCTCCGGAAATTTATCTTCCTGATGTTAATTAATTGGCTACATAATAAATAACATTTAAAATAATATTTATATCTATTTATGCTTGTTTGACTATGTTACGTGGTGGGAGGCGGTAGATCTGAAAAGCGTCAAGAACACCCCTACACGCTCCTTTTTGAAAGGAACATCGCTACATATAATAAAAGCTAAGATCTCGACACCGAAATAGAATTACAACTGTGTATGTATGCCCGAATGCATGGATGTGTAACTGTGCCTAGCCCCGGATTGCTTATATGGATGTGTTTGTATGAACTAAAATGCGTACACCTGTATGTATGTATGCATGTCTATGTGTATGAGAGTGTGATCACAAACACAGTAAATTTCCGCTCCCATCACTAAACATAATCAAACAAGCTTAAATAGATCCAATTTTAAAAAATAAAACAGTTTGTCAGATAATCGCAAAAGCGTGAAACTTCGGACCACAAACTCATATGCATACAATTGAATATATATATATATATATATATATATATATATATATATATATATATATATAAATATATATCCATTAAAATCCAGATAGATAGATAGATAGATAGATAGATAGATAGATAGATAGATAGATTTATTACATTCACTTACGTGCTAATACCCCTGGGAAAGTTATGAATCCTCTTCTTCTCCCTCCAGCTATGGGTAAATAGCAGGACAGACTGGGTTCTATAGCATTGGATGGTAACTGGTCTAGGAGAAGGACAACTCTGAATTCAAAACCTGCGGAGGGTCGTTTGGGAACCTTGTGGCACGTAGTGCACCAGGTCTCTGAAAAGTGTTGATAGTCCTGCACGAAACCTTCACCACTATAATCAAATTTCTTGTGCCGGTGTCGGTCTGTCAGTTTCCTGGGAACTGATCTGTTTGACCCTCATACGTCGAATCCACGGGAGAGTCGACTATATATATATATATATATATATATATATATATATATATATATATATATATATATATATAATTAAGTTACTAAGAACTTGGTAAACCGAATGGGTAATTCCAAGGAGGATGAAATCCTGAGAGCTCAATGTGAATCCAGAGCTAATATTTAATGAAAAAACAGACCACTTTAAGGTACCATTACAATAATTTATTTCACCAAAATCCTTTTTAAAGGACTCCGGATCATCAGGTAACACTTCCAACAACGAAATGAACGGAAAAATGGGATTCTCAAATATAAAGGCTTTAGTTCGACATTACAACCACCTGAACGTCCGAAACGTTGTGATAAATATGGCGACAAAGATGAGGACAATAGTCCGAATAATTTAAATAGTGTATTATTATTATTATTATTATTATTACTGGTAGTAATAGTAGTAGTAGTTTTAATAGTAATAGTAGTAGTAGTTTTAGTAGTAGTAGTAATTAAAGAATATCATGGGATGTAAGTTTTTGAAATACTTTAATTAATAATAATTTTACTTTGTCTTTTGACATAGAGCTCTCTCTCTGGATCTATATCCTCCTGGAAATTCCATACGGATTACCATATTGTATTATTAATTATATATATATATATATATATATATATATATATATATATATATATATATATATATATATATATATATATAAGACTAATTAGGTTTTCCATTATTATAATATTGTCACTATATTAACTGTTGTTAGCAGAGAAAATTTAATATATGAAAATGTAGCTGGGCTATTGAATAAAAATATTCAGTCCAGGATATGAGGAGCGTTGATATTACGAAACAGTCAACCAGAGTTAAATATTATGAACTCTTATTGTTGAACTCTCTCTCTCTCTTTCTTTCTTTCTCTCTCTCTCTCTCTTTCTTTCTTTCTCTCTCTCTTTCTCTCGCCGCTTATAAGCTGCCCTCTCATCATCACTTCAGACTTGTAGCTGACATCCCTGTGGACCAAACGCCAGATAATGATCTCTGCCTCTTTGAGTTGTTGGCAAAAGGCTGATCGATTATCTCGAGCTGCAGGATGAATTCGGCCGTCCTTAGGATTCTTAACCATTGATAATATTTCTTTCTCTTGGCCACGGATGAAAAGTCCGCGCTAGGGGCCGCCAACACGTTTCTGACCTTTGACCCAATGGACCTGGCCATACCCGAATCGCTGTGGTTGGCATCTAATGCCACAAGCACGATATATCTTTTAATATCCTGTGCCATATTGTATGCTACTATGTAATTGCACTCGATACATCTGAAAGTGAAGTAGCATGCTGCATAACATCACATTAGGTCGCCGAATGTGAGTCTTTAAGTACTTAATGCACAATCTATATTTAACTATAGATACATCGCGTTCCAATATTATATGCAAAGCAATAAAATGATAATTGCAAAATTAATGGTCCTAGATTCATCAAATGTCGGTCATATGTTGGTCTTAGGTCTGTACTGGATATTAAAACAATCTACGACCGTATTAAAATATAGAATGACAATTATTATTTAAACGGTTCCATTTTATATGCAATTATGACAAACGAATCAATCTGAAGTGATATGAAGATAATGAAAGAATATCAATATCTAAATACGACAATGATTTATTCAAAGCAATGGCATACGAATCAATGTGTTATATGCTTGACCAAATAACACAGAAGTAGAATAATTATTTATGGTAAATATTGGTTTTGTTACCCGTGCGTAGTAATTTTCTGCAAGGAAAGTCTGTAAAAGAAGTAAATAGGCCAAATTTTCTTATTACGCCGGCGTAGGTATCCCGCATTAAATTGAGATTCATGATGACAGTCATGGGAAACGAATGACCAACAAGTAGTCCGATTTTTTCTTGTCGCTAACTCCAAAACGGTAAGGTTTCTTTAAAATTTAATTGTTCATTCGAGTTCAGCATGTACAATTGAACGGAATTATGACGATTTTGGAAAAATGTTAGGGGATATTAGCGCACGGGTAAGAAAACCAATATTTACCTTATTTATTGATATAATTTCCATTTATTCTGATGACTTCAAATCGCCTAATGCCCACACGATGTTAAATTTAATAACTATGTGTTAATAGCTAGGTTTCATAGTTTTACAGATGAAATTGCTAAATGAAACCGTAAGTTCTATGCTAATATTTTCTTCTCTCGCCTTTCTTACTTAGCAAAATTTCTTCCGACTTATTGTTTTCCCGTCAACTACAATCTTAAAAATATAATTCAGCGTAAATCGTCACATTCTGTCTCGTTGAATACGGGTCATTTTATTGTCCTTTCTACTCAGTAACGTTTGTTTCGCTCTCAGTAATCCCTTAAGTCTTGGTAACCTTATCGCCTTGCTTGGGGTAAAGTGAAACATCACAAACTGATCCTAGAGAACTATGTTCTAATAAAGACATAATCTTTACAACGGGAAAACTTAAAAGAAAGTGAATAAAATTATCACCGTCAGTAATGCTGAAATAGGAACCACGAAGTTTTAAAAATCAGCAAAAATTTATATAGTGAATCTTTCTGGTACAATAAATATATATCTTACTTTTGTTGTATCTATTCTACAGTTTAAAAGCTTGAGGAAACCCATGGTAATTTTTTTAAATTGACGCCAAAAGTATTTATTTCATACTTTAAATAAGAGATAAGTATTTTAAATGGTTAAAAAAATCTGAGACATAATTTCTTATTAGAAATGTTATTATAACAAAAAGAAAAAAATATTTTATGATTAAATTTTGCGCTCGTCAAAATATCCTCTTTTAGCCTAGATTACTACAGCACAATTTTTTGACATTCGTTGCAAAAGTTTCTCAGAATAATAAGTTTGTTAACTGATTCCATTCTTTTTTAAATGATTCTAAGAGCACTTTTTCATTTATTTTTTTTTCACTATTTTTTTTTTTTTTTTTTTTACAATATTCTTTTAAATTTCCCTCTGACAATTATAACACCTTCTAAAGCTTGGAATGTATTTTCCACCTTGGTTTATGAAATAACCAATGTTTCATTTCTACTTATGGTATTGACTTCTTGAATGTTATGACATATGTATTGGTGTTTCTTATTTGATCTTTTTATGTTTATTCTTTGTACATCTATTACATTTTTTTTTAAATTCACTTTGTATTTCTGCTTTGGTGCAGAGATTCATTTCTTTATTTTGCACCACTCCTTTGGAGGTGTTTAAGAAATCATGTGGATACAAAATTATCTTTATAATGATGGAACTTTTTCATTTTTAGAAGTATTTCAGCATGATTCTTGTGACGTCTATAAGGATAGATCTGGTTTTTTTTTTAGATTATTGACTGATGTGGGACTTATTATGGATGAAATGGCCTTCTGAATTATAAAGGGAAATAATTTGGTCAGTATAGTCTCTTTAGATTTCAGTACTACAAATTTAGGGGAAGTATCCTTCTGCTAGATCAGGTTCTGAGTCAGATTCAGAATAGGGATGTTTTGCTTGGGCTTTTATCCGATGAATTCTGAATGTGGCTTCAAACTTTTCAACTGTAGTGTCTATAAGTCTATCGATAGCTATCTTGTTACTGTTGAAATAGCTAGATGTAGCCATAAGCTCTATTCTAACATTTTCTATCTCACACTTATCGACTATGCAAAACTTTTTTCCGATTTCTTGCTTTCCTATCAACTAAGATCTTCAAAAAACGAAACGCAGTATCAATCACCAACTTCTGTCTTTCTAGAACTTGGTCTTTTATCGTCCATTCTTTTCAGTGGCATCTTGAGTCTTAATGATGTTATCACATCGCATGGGGTGAAATGATCAACAGTATCTATCTATCTAGCTTGCTAGCTTCTTTCTTTTATTAATGTTAACTATGCACAAGGCGTAAGAACCACTCAATGCAGAGGGTTATTATGCTGTGTTGTATGAGCGTAAGAAAAGGCAACTGGTAGAATTCATGAGGTTAGAAAGAGGTCAAGATTGTAGTGATCAGTCAGTGGTTTGTTTCACAAAGCATCACTCGTTAGGAATATCTATCTATCTATCTTTATTCATTATCTATCTCTCTCTCTCTCTCTCTATATATATATATATATATATATATATATATATATATATATATATCTATTACAATCTGTTATTATCTATCTATTATCTATCTATCTATCTATCTATCTATCTATCACAGTCTGTTCGTATCTATCTATTTCAGTCTATTCACTATCTATCTATCTATCTATCTATCTATCTATCTATCTATCTATCTATCTATATATATATATATATATATATATATATATATATATATATATATATATATATATATATATATATATCACAGTGTGTTACTTATCTATCTATCTATCTATCACAGTCTGTTGCTTATCTATCTATCTCAGTTTGTTCATTTTCTATCTATCTATCTATATATCTATCTATCTATCTATTTCAGTCTCTTCACTACCTATCTATCTATCTATCTCTCTCTCTCTCTATATATATATATATATATATATATATGTGTGTGTGTGTATATATATATATATATATATATATATATATATATATATATATATATATATATCACAGTGTGTTACTTATCTATCTATCTATCTATTCATCTATCTTTTCTATCTATCTATATATTTCAAATTTTGAATATTTGTGGATGTTTATCTTAATGAAATCATGTTTTGTTGATTTATTTAATTCATGTATTCGTGAATTGTTGTAAGTAAATTTCTGTCCAATTGTATAAATTATAATTGTTTTGCTTCTCCTTGTACCTTACCATTGGAAAATACCTGTTGTACTAATATTTTGACTAATATATTTAATCTTTACCTTAGATATTTACTTATTTTTTTAATTCATTATTTTCATTAATTTGATAAAATTAAATATAAAATAGTTCCCTTAAAACTTATTATTATTTATCACTAATATTTAATCTTTTCTATTTGTCTTTTCAGGTAAGTACTGGCTTCTTCACTTCCTGTTAAACGTCACTTCCGGTAAGATGTTCTGATTTCATTTTTTAGACTTTTGTTCATCCAATGCAAATCCCAAAGCTAAACTGAAGGTAGGGGTCTTACTTAATGAGTTTCTTTTTTAATAGTAGATGTCTGTTCCATGGAGCAGTGATTCTCGGAAAGTAGCTGTCTGAATGGAACTTACTTTGAAACTATGGAATACAATGAGAATGAGTTTGGTTCGATCCTGTTTACGTACATAGAGGCACCTAGATTTAAAGTTTTGAACTTGTGGAACTAATGAATGTAGATCATCAGAAAATTTGCCATGAAAATATCGATAGAGTAACGAGAAGCTCGCAAAAGTTCGTCTGTAAGAAAGGTATTGCAGAGTGGAAAATAATTAATCACCCACAACGCCGCGTAGACGCATTTGAACAATTTATTGTATCTATCAATAAAAATAAATTAATAGATAACCTCAATGAAAATGAATGGAATTATCGCTTCTTTGTTGGAACCATTCATTTTTAAATCATTTAATTTACATTTAAGTATTTTCTGATTGCATATTATGCTCTCTGGAAGCGGTCTTACACACTGACTTTTTTGTATGCATATGCCAGCATTAATACAAATTATTTCCATTAAACAAGACAAGTCAAATAACTGTTTTACGAACAGAGAAAAATGAGCTGTCAGAAATGCTCTTATTTCTTTAAAGATTTCTGTATAAAAAACAAGACATCTATTTTACAAATCTCTTTATGCTAAGTTATATTGTATCCCCTACCATAGAAATAGATACACAATGTTAACTATGAGATAATTATGTGAATAATTTTCTAATGTTTATAATATTAATATTAATAAAAATAAATTCAGAAAATTTACTATTTTTTCATGTGTTCAAATAATTCGGTAGTTTTTACAAATCTAATTAAACAGATTACAAAATTAATTTTTTAATTACATTACAGAATCTAATTTAACAGATTATTCTGACGTATTTAGATAATTCCATTCTTTTTTAGGCTTATTTGATTAATTTATAGTAAAATGTAATATCAAATGACAACAATGCTTATTATTACGAACGCTGTAGGTTTTCTGACTTACGACTGAATTTTGCCATTCAGTCCATGATTATATCAACTCGATGAATAAAAAAGAATATATTGATAGAAATATTGCTTGATAGAAATACTGCTTATATATCTTCCTTTTTTAATTTGAATCAAAAAACGCAGTTTTATTTTGATTTGTTATGCAAATTAAATGCAACTGATTATGTTGTAAACGCCATTTGTTCCTAATATATATTTACGTCCGACATTATTAACTGGCATTATTTCTTCTCCTCCATCTTATTTAGTAAGTCTCTCGAATGTGCAAGCCGGTAGACATAATTTATACTGTTTATGAAAACCAAGGTACCACTCAAAGCTTATATTGAATTTGTTTTCTTTTTTTTCTTTTCTTCTTTTAATTTTTTCCTTTCTCTTCCTCTTCTTTTTGTTTGGGCAAATTGACACTATTTATTACAAACTTCGAAGGTCCGAAGAGATGTATATTTGAATATATTCATGAAATAAATTATAACCGAATAGACTTTTAAGGACCGTCTGTATATATATATATATATATATATGTGTGTGTGTGTGTGTGTGTGTGTGTATGTGCTTTCAAAAGACGTCCATTTGAATGTGGAGTACTATAGGCATACAACACACGGCTTAATAAGTCAAAATGGGGCGTCCTTTTCTGATACGAAGGTCCACTATAACAACGTTACTTCAATGATGTTTTTATTTATTAGTAGTGTATATCTTTTCACTTTAACCATTATTTTACAAGCATTTCTTTATATTAAAATTTTGTCACAAAATTTGTGTGTAAAAATATAGAAATTTTGTTCATGTCTTACGGTTCTCAAATATCTGAACTTTATCGTATGTGGTCCTTACATTAATCAAATTTGGACACCTCATATATATATATGTATATATATGTCTGTGTGTGCATATATCAGTGGCAAAGAGTGATTTGCGTATTTTTTCGTCATGTACACTTTGACTGTCAACAACTATGCAAGCTACGTGCTACATCAACGACTGCATAAGAAGTAGCAAGTAGCTAGTAACGAGTTGTTGACAGACGAAAAGGGAATAAATATTAGAGTAAGCCGTATATGACAAAACAATCTCGACTGTATACCTTGGATCCAAGTCACCCTTCAGGACTGATATATATATATATATATATATATATATATATATATATATATATATATATTATTTTTAAAATCAATACAAAACAGAGCAATATATTAATATTATTTTTATTATAAGAGATTATTATAAAAAATAATTTTATAAAGATTATTATAAAAACATGTTTACACAAAAGCTTTTAAATCGCCTGGTAATACAACCATAGTACTGAAACATGAAAGACTTTTATATAGAGATTTCAAAATGTTTTAATATAATCTCTTATATATATATATATATATATATATATATATATATATATATATATATATATATATATATATATATATATTTTTTTAAAAGTGGTCAATACAAAACAGAGCAATATATTAATATTATTTTTATTATAAGAGATTATTTAAAAAAATAATTTTATAAGAGATTATTATAAAAACATGTCGAAATCGCTACACAAAAGCTTTTATCTTGCAATCGCCTGAAGTAATACAACCATAGTACTGAAACATGAAAGCTTTTATATAGAGATTTCAAAATGTTTTAATATAACTTATTATATATATATATATATATATATATATATATATATATATATATATATATATATATATATCATATCCAAGTATAGGATTGGTGTATACGGAATAAATTCTAATAACCAAAAAATACTATTCTTTAAAGAGTGCTCAATACAAAGTAGAGCAAATATAATTATTTATTTGAAAGTTATAACATAAACATGCTTCTAAAATCACTACAACAATAGCCATTTTGTTTCAACACTTCTGGTGTCTTATCAAGTGATGAAGTTGAATGTAGGACCATCTATTGATAAGACACCAGTGATTTTATAACATTAATGTTATAATTTTCGAACACACACACATATATATATATATATATATATATATAAGGTACATTTCGGCAGTAATGACTGATGATAATTACTTCAAAAGCAATGCGGATAAGGTTGTTTTGATCTATTGATGTAAGGTGAAATAATTTAGCATCACGTGAATTTATAAAAGTTGAGGTTCTGCAATGTATTTTCTTAAATTCTCACCATCATTGATATTTTCTGATAAAAATATATATGCCTAACACCTGCAATGTTGAAAATTTCAATTTTCCTGAACTTTCCCTTTTTCACCGTAAGACATCGCAGATTATTTAAAATGTTGAACCATTTATTTTAAGGCACGTCACGTTATCTAAAAATGACGATTGTCAGGTTTCAACGTAACACGAAGTTGCCCTTAGGAAATATGAATATAAAATTTAATAACGACTGCTTGTTATTAAAAGGAAAATAGTAAAACATTACAATCATTACTGACAAATGTTTCTTCTTCTGTCATGTCCATCATGGCGCCCCGAATTTTTTATCTTTTGTGGCTTTTAATAAATTTTGGCAAGTATTTTCACTATCTCTTCTAATTCCTGTTCATTCAACCATTTATAAAAGCTCTCTAGGTAGGTCAGGCACTGCTTTCCACTGTCCTACTGGCCTCCAATATGTACTGTCAGTGTCAAATTTTCTAAGCCTTCTTTCCTCATTATCTGCCCAGCTGTCTCTTTCTGATGTTAAGTATGTGTCCCTTTTATTTCCATTTCCTCTAAAAATTCGTCATTGCTCACATGTTCAGCCCATTTTATTCTTATCATCCTTCTGTAGAGCCACATTTCTGTTGATTCTAGCCCATTCTTCATCTATGATGAGATTGCCTAGCATTCATTGCCATATAGATCTATCAATATTAAACAACAGTGAAGTACCCTTTTCTTATTTTCTAACGAGATTTTCCTGTTTCTTTGTTCTTTACTTAGCTTTTGGAAGGCATCTTTCGCTATCTCAACACGTCTACGGATTTCGGTGTCACACTTTCCGCCTTTTGATTTCCTAGATATGGATGTCAGTTATAAGTTATCTCCTGTTTATTTCCCTCGCCAACTTATTCACTGCCTGCTTAAGGTTTATTGAACTCTCACTCTTTGGGTCTTGTCACTGGATCTAACTAACGCCTTTATCCACTGTCTCATGTGTCCTTGACATCCATTAGACATGTCACGTGGAACTAGAGCAGTCTACCCCTGACAGCGAAATAAAGGGTTCAGTTCGACATTCCAACCAACTGAAGAAGGTCAGAGCGTACAACGGCTGAAACGCTGTGATAAATATGGCAAAAAAGATGAGGACAATAGTCCGAATAATGTAAATAGTGTACATAATACCTCATCTCAGAAATATAGACAGATACTGAAAGGCCGAAACGTTGTAATAAATATGGCGACAAAGTTGAGGACAATACTCCGAATAATGTAAATAATGTACATAATACCTCATCTCAGAAATATAGACAGATACTGAAAGGCCGAAACGTTGTAATAAATATGGCGACAAAGATGAGGACAATACTCCGAATAATGTAAATAGTGTACATAATACCTCATCTCAGAAATATAGACAGATACTGAAAGGCCGAAACGTTGTAATAAATATGGCGACAAAGATGAGGACAATATTCCGAATAATGTAAATAGTGTAAATAATACTTCATCTCAGACATATAGACAGATATTAAAAGGCCGAAACGTTAAGTATAAGTGTCCTTTTCATTTCCTTTGCCTCTACAAATTCGTCATTGCTCACATGTTCAGTCCATTTTATTCTTATCATCCTTCTGTAGAGCCACATTTCTTTTGATTCAAGTCTCTTTTTTATTTGTGATAAGATTGTCTAGCATTCATTGCCATATAGGTCTACCAATACTAAATAACTGTTAAGTATCATTTTCTTTTTTTTCTAAGGAGATTTTCCTGTTTCTTTATTCTTTACTTAGCTTTTGGAAGGCATATTTCGCCTACGGATTTCGGTATTACACTTTCTGCCTTTTGTTAAAATATTTCCTAGATATCTAAATTTGTGTGCTTGTTCAATTTAGGCTTCTCCAACCTGTAATTTGCATGTGGGATTGTTTTTAGTTTTTTTTTTTTTTTTTTTTTTTTTTTTTTTTTTTTTGGAGGCGGGGTGCTTTTTTTTCTGGCAACCATGCATTGTGTCTTAAATATATGCAAATGGGGTGAAGGCTAACGGCCTAGTATTTGTGACCATTACAATTGAGTAAATTTTGTTCCTCACTCGGTTTAGTAAATGCTTTTAAAAGTTTGCGTGAAAGGCCAAATCACGTGCCTCGAGCCGTCACGATCGACCTTTCAGTCTCAAGGCAACACCCGACTGTTGCGAATTCTGAACACGAATTCCGAACTAACGCAAATCGCACAAAATGGCGCACGTTTACGACTCGGCGAAGACCACAAACCGAACTGAGGAACTATGTCTTATCCTCGGCTTAAGTTCTTTATATAGACAGTAGCGGGATGCCAACGAATACCTGTCGGCGATTTCAGCCTCCCACCGCAAGAAACGCGCGTTAATAGGCGCTTGTTTTTCTTGTATCGTAAATAAAAAAGGAGATGCAAGGAGACTCGGGATAGGTTAATGGTTCTTTCTTTTATTTTATGCGCCATGTCTCTCCACCTCCTCCTATCCCTTGCAGCTCTCAACAAGTTCCTTCCCTCTGCTACGTCCCCGGGACCACGTTCTGTCATCCACTTGCTTAAGCCCGCCAAGAATGTCATGCATTGTTTTCCCTTGTCTCTCTTTCCCTCTATTCGACCGGTGAGTATCAGATTCTCCAGGGCCTCCTTCCGCATTATGTGTCCCAGAAACTTCAGCTGCCTCTTCCTGATGTTAAGTATAAGCCTCCTCCTTTAACAAGTTTATCTACGAAATTATCAGTACTGAATTATGTTCTTACTTAGCGCTCTGTTTTTGTATACTTGTGCACAAATTAAGCTATGCTTAGTAAATAGAAAAATAGACAAATTTAACGGGATAGTTTGAACAAAAATGATCTTTTTTGTAAGTTATCATTCAGTCAGTCATGTATCATGCGTGATACACGCTTAGGCGATCATGTATCTTTCGATACTTGACTGACGAGGCAGATTTCTTTTCCGTAGTAGGTTGGTATTTCTTTCTGCAGTAGACCAGTCACCCTCCAAGGCTATAGAAACCTGTCTGCCATGCTATTTTCCGATAGCTGGCTGGGGTGGGTGGCGAACAAGAGGATTCATACCTTTCCCAAAGAGTATTAAAACCTTCAATTATTCTTTTAGAGGAAATTATCTTAAATTTGAGCATCGTTCTTTGAATATTTCTTGCTTCTCTCACTCTAAACTGCTTCTTTTTTTCCACTATATATATATATATATATATATCAACGCTCTATCCGTTCTAGGTAAGACGTTGAACTACATCCGCGTCCTGGGTAAGACGTTAAACTACGTCCGGCAGCAATTCCTCTGATCAGGAGGTTTTGTGGAACCACCTTTTAATTGCTGGTGTTAGGGATCAGTCAGTTATGTGCCATGCGTGATACACGCTTAGGCGATCATGTATCTTTTGATACATGACTGACGATGCAGATTTTTCCCCCATAGGTTGCCATTACTTTCTGCGGTAGACCAGTAGCAATCCAAGGCTATAGAAACCGGTCAGTTCTGCTATTTACCCATAGCTGAAGGGAAAAAGAAGAAGAGGATTTATACCTTTCCCGAGGGTAATAGCACGTAAGTGAATGCAATGGATTCAACTGGAATTCGAACTCGGCTCTCTGATTCCTCAATCCAAGCCGCTATCCATTACTCTACCGAGCCTCCGCAGACATACCGATCTCCTTTCGCCCTCTCTCATTTTTTTTTATATTCGTCTGCACTGCTTTCTTATTCCTTCCTCTTTCTCTTTTTTTCACTCCCTCCTTCTCCTCTCTCTCTATACTTATATTTACTTCCATTTTTGTACCACCTTCACTTCTATATTGTCTACTTTACTCTCTCTTTCTCTCTTCTTTTTTGTCTTTACATCTCCCCTACTAATGTCGTTTTTCGTACTATATTCTATTCTCATTTACACATTCTTTTTTTCTTCTTTTTCTTCTTTTTCTTCTTCTTCTTCTTCTTCTTTAAATGGTTAATAAGCGGTAAAAATACAAATCAATCATCAATCTTCTTTTTTTTTGTTCTTTTTCTTCTTCTTCTTCTTTTCCTTCTTCTCTTCTATTTCTACCAACACTTCACTGCTATTTTATTTTTTTCAATACCTTTCCTTCTTTTTCCTATACTTCTCGTTTTTCTTCTTTCCTCAATTCTTCTCTTTAGGTTTTCCATCTTTTCTCTTTCTCTTCTTCTTCTCGATAATCTTCTTTCCCTCGTCTTCTTCTACCTGGTCTTCGTCTTCTTTTAGTTTACTCACATCTTTTCTTAGTTTCCCCTTTTCTTCTTTATCATCTTATTCTCATACGTCTTCATCTCCTCCTCGACTTTCATCACTTCTTCTTCTTCTTCTTCTTCTTCTTCTTCTTCTTCTTCTTCTTCTTCTACCAATGGATTTCTTCCTTGTCTTTTTCTTTTCGTCACCCTCTTCCTTATAATCATCATCATCCTAATCAAACAGGCATTCTGATTCTTTTCCATGATCGTACCCTCCCTCCTACCATCCTTCTTCCTCATCCTCTTCTTCTACTTTTTCTTCTTTCCCTTTTTCTTTATAATGTTTCTTTTTTTTTTTTACTTCTTCTTCCTCTCCGTTTACCTTCCTTCTCCTCTTCTTCTCACTGTTCTTCCTCTTCCATTTGATGTTGGGCCAAAAGCCAACGTAATTAAAATTAACTCGAGACGACGACAACGCTATTATCTTTTTCGCGTCGTCCTTCACTTAATTTTTCTTTTGTGTGTGTGCGCGCACGCGCACGTGTGTGTGTGTGTGTGTGTGTGTGTGTGTGTGTGTGTGTGTGTGTGTGTGTGTGTGTGTGTGTTTTCTATTTCTTAACGTCCTTTCCTTTTTACCTTCAATGCGACTGAATCTAATCTTGGCTAATTTCAACCTTGTGGCTTGGCCGGCAAATGATTCCCAGGCGAAGACGATGTCAATTAGTGCATTCCAATGGCGGCAAATGCAACACGAAAATCACGTTTGGATGAAAATAGTTTGATTTAACGATAAGCAGTCACTTCAATTTTCCGATGTTGTTCAATATTAAGTTATCACTTATGCGTATTTCCAATCATTGACATGCACAGTAATTTGCTATACACACGACTCTGATTATATATATATATATATATATATATATATATATATATATATATATATATATATATATATATATATATATATATTGATAATATTAGTGGTCAATATACATTTATATATATATATATATGTAATATAAGTGTACACACACACACACACACACACACATATATATATATATTGATAATATTAGTGGTCAATATACATATATATATAAAATATAAATGTATATATATATATATATATACACAGAAACACACATACACACACACACACACACACACAAAAATATATATATATATATATATATATATATATATATATAAAGAAAGAACAGTAAGATATAAAATCTGGTGTTCTTATAGATATTTTTATTTTACAAAATAGTGCTCAATGTAAATTTTAGAGCATTAATATTATAAATTAATTGATTTAAATATGTTTTTTTTTCGCTACACAGTTTGGAACTGTGTAGAAAAAAAAACCATATTTTACATCAATTATTTTATATATATATATATATATATATATATATATATATATATATATATATATATATATATATAAATTTCCAAGAGGATAGAATAAAGGTAGAACTCAATGTCCAGGACAGAGTAAGAATATAATATAAAAGGCTCAAACGTTTAATTGACGATTGCGTCTAGCATGAAACAGCCTGTTGCCTCTGAGTGTTGACTTCAATGTCCACTTTTAAATCTATATTTACACACGCTCTATCTCTGATATTTAGCACTTTATCCCATAAATATATCACACCTTAAGACTATATTTCTTCATATATATATATATATATATATATATATATATATATATATATATATATATATATATATAAAATAATATTTGCTCTACTCTGCATTGAGTATTCTTTAATAATAGTTTTTTTTTTTTTGATTATTGAAATTTATTCCGGATACACCAGTTCTATACCTGGATATATATATATATATATATATATATATATATATAATTTATTATATTATTATTAATAATAATAATAATTAAATAATATCATGGGATTTTAAGGGTTTGAAATACTTTAGTTAATAATAATTAATGATGATATATTTCCAGGCTTGGTATCGGGATTTCTTGGAGGTGATATTCCCTTCGTGAGGTGGAGAATTATGTATGTCGGATGATGTTAGGACTGTGTGGGCCTGACGCCTAGCATGAAGTGTGTTATCGCTGAATATCTTTTTCAATGTTTGGCAGAGTTTTAAATACTAGATTTTTTTTGTGAAGTCGTAGGTAATCTTGTGAGTACTGTAATCAAAATAAAAGAAAAAAAAACATGAGAATTCTGGAATTATTCGTTTTTGATTCCTAGGTTGGAAGAATATTTCTATTTTGTTTCAAAGCCTTAGTAATTGATTTTTTTATATTTTTAAGAGGGTAATTCCGATTAAAAATGTAACTGAATACTTGGCCAATGTTTTTTGGAATCCCCATTTTGAAAAACATCCGTTTTATGCGTTGACATTGGCTGTAAATTATTGATTCATTTTAGAGTGTTGGGGTAGCAGCTATTGAAATTTAGATAACACTGACCATCTGTGGGTTTGGTGTAAAATGTAGTGTACACTACCACAGATACATAGACGATATCTACTTTATATGAACCCACGATGGGACACCTCGAGGCGGTGTAATGGTTAGCAAGCTCGTATCTCTAGAACAATAACGACTGAGTAGGGAGTTCGATCTTCACTGGTGATCCCTCTTTTCGGCCTCGTGTTACAACTAAGCTACGCTTGGAAAATCGATATATGGACCCACGGTGAAAACAGTCTCTAAGATCTTAAAAACACCTCAAGAATTTTATAATGGTATATTCTACTAATTCCATTCCGTTCCTGGATGTACTGGTATGTTTAAATAATAACCACATCTCCACTTCTTTCTCAATAGGAATTAGCAACTTAAAACTAAAAAAAAAACATCAATCACTGAGGCTTCCAAATAAAATGCACTGTCGCTGCTGGGTGCTGAAATCGATATCCACTTTTATCTTTACATACGCTCTATAGCTGGTATTGATCTCTTTAACCCATAAATATAGCATACTGTCAAACTATATATATATATATATATATATATATATATATATATATATATATATATATATATATATATATATATATATATATAACTTAGGAAAAATACTGTTGAAAACATGGCGTTCAATCTTTTAGTGCTTTCAAAGAGGCAGGAATTATGAAATCAGACACGTTGAAGATGTGGTCTTAAAAAATTTGATCTTAAATTAGAAAAAAAATGGTAACTACAGAGGTGGTGATTTGAAAGCGAGGCTGGTTTCTTTTCATACACGAACCTGAAGGGGGTATAAAAAAAGAAATGATATTTAAATTATTTGTTCATTTTAAAATTTATTTTAGACAGTAAAAGTGAATTTAGTTCTGCGCATCCGTGATTTTTTGAAGCAGATAATTCTTAAATATATCTTTTTTCAGCTGATGTAAAACTCTGTACATATATAGCATTTCTGTAGTTTACTGTTAGCAGCAAGCAGAAATATTTCTTCTCCTGATGATGGCCATTTTGGCCGAAACTAGTCGAGGAATCTAAATGAAATAATAATAATAAAAAAAGAAAGAATATTAATCTACATCCCAGTGTGTCTGAAGATTTTTAGTTTTTAATATTTTCTTATTGTTCAAAATATATATATATATGTGTGTGTGTGTGTGTTCATCACCTGTCGAGATGGAGATGCGTTCGTATCGAAACAAAAATGCATTTTTGTCGTGAGTACTTGTTTGTCCGTATGTAACATATTTATAATAAATATCTATTGGTCTACTCTTGGTATTGAGCCCTCTTTTAAATTAATGCTATGAATGTTCGAATTCATATTCTTTTAGTTCTCATTACATTTCGATATTTCTCTCTATTTCTCTCTCTCTCTCTCTCTATATATATATATATATATATATATATATATATAATATACATACGAGGAAATATAGTTTTAAAGTGTGCTATGTTTATGGAATAATGTATTCAATATCAGAGATAGAGTGTACGTAAATATAAATATAAGTAAACATTGAAGTCAACACTCAGAGGCGACAGGCTGTTTTATGCTATCGGCGGCCTGACGATTGCGCCTAGCATGAAACAGCCTGTCGCCTATGAGTGTTGACTTCAATGTTCACTTTTATATATAGCCTTTTATATTATAGCTTTTTATATTAGCCTGCGAAATGATGTTAAATTTTGGGGGACACTCTCTCTCTCTCTCTCTCTCTCTCTCTCTCTATATATATATATATATATATATATATATATATATATATATTTATATATATATATTAAAGGTACATATACACACACATAAATGTAGATATAGACGCAGTGGTCAAGAATTAAAGCTCAACTACACTGAACATAATTTATTTACAGTTTCTGGAAGAGAATGCATAATCTGGTATGATCAGTAGTTGTAGAAATCCATTATGCACGTAACATCGTTCACAATGTCATGCGACTTCGTGCTGCCAACTGTCAATGGCTTCCAAATAGATTCGCATATCCAGTTTCGGTTAAAAGACTTAGGTCGACATGTCGCGTAGTTTTCAAGCCCGACACCGGGATCGTCACTCCAAGCGGTTATTGTCAAGAACTCACTTCCTTGAGTAGATCACTATCGAGAGATTCGAACCCGGATATTATGGGTACATATATATATATATATATATATATATATATATATATATATATATATATATATATATATAATTTCCACCAAAATAAAAAGAAACTTATCTGCAATAAAGAGATGCAAACTTGCAAATCAAGTTCCGTAATATTTACATTTGCCTCACGAACAGAATTGAAGAGAGGCTTACATAGATGTTTACGGCACTGCCATCACATCTCTACATTCGGTTTGCAGCTTGCGTCAATGAGGGTGGCTGATTGATAAAAATTATGTTTGTGGGTCTAAGAATATTTGTTCTTGGTCTTTGATGTCAAATGTCGTAGTCAATACCACAGGAAACAATAGTCATTTTCAAATAATCCCTCTATTTTGGCCTGCATAATTATATTTTTATAATTGTTCTTTGTTTTCTGAAGGTGCTGGAAGTCTTGAAATGTTCACTTCTGCGCACTTAGATGTGGAGGTAGAACGGAGGAAGGCATTGACAGGGTTGCAAATGCCGCAGGAATAAGAATGTCCAAGTATAAATATCTCATATGTTAAGAAACTTTAAATGTTGAATTTGTTTATTTTATTGTTATCGTTTATTATCGTCTACATTTCCTGCGATTGTAAATTCACGACAGATGTTGCAACTGAGTGATAGCAAGTTCCCTCAAATCACCAGCACTTTCCTCGGTATCATCGCACTTGAGTAGTTTAGACATTCCCCGTCTTTCTAGAAATGCCATGTTCATTTTGATTCTGAGAGTTATCAAATATTATGGGTACAATTTAAAATTTATATTACATTCAGTCTTTTTTTTTTTTTTCTGAGCGAGATTTTCTGCCTTCCAAATTATTAGCTTTCTTTTGTTTTCTTCCATTATTCCTAGTATAACCACATCTACGGTCTGAAAGGTTTTATTTCCTTTTGCTTACAACTATTAGGCGTAGTTTTTTTGTTTGTTTTTGCTTTTTTTGCTTAGATAGACTAGACTGTCTGAATCACAATGCTCCTGTGTACATTATTCTTGATTTACAACACAAACGAAACCATGCTAGGAAAATATTTTTTGGGTATTTTTATACTAATGTCCACCTAAGACACATCACGAGAACTAGTCAAAGTAGTTAAAAATGTTTATAAGGAATATTGCGCGGGATATGAATAATAAGATTATTAATAACATTAATAATAAGATTATGATGACAAGATGGACAGGTAACGACTGATATTTGTTTTGAAGAGATTAACATTGGGTTTTTGTACTAAGTAGCAGTTTTTCAAAAAAGAAGTGGAGCTTTATTCTTACAATTAGAATACGGGGGAAATAAGGATGATTCAATTATGTGAAAGTATTTTGTCCTAATTTTAAAGCGTTGAACTGTTGAAAATAAAGTATGAAGCTCCTCTGAACGTTTGCCATAGAAATAGCAATAGGCTTTCCAGGTTGGGTTTGTGGAAAAAATGCTAGAAAGTGGCGATTGTCTTCCTCCAAAAGAACATGTAAACTATTTCGAACTCTAAGAACGTTTGGAAGCGAGGGCTGAGTAGTTCCAGCGTAGATATAGCAAAATTCCGTATATGTCAACAATACTGTTATGGGGACCTCCCCTGTTTCATATAAGTGGACTCGACCAGAGTGTTACTTGGACTGCTGCCGTTAAATACCCAGAGTCAGTCAGAATATACAGAGGGAGAGTGAGCAGAGATTGTGATTGAGTTGGAAGTAGAGTAATAGTGTGTGGTAACCGCTTGTAGAAGTCACAGTTACAAGCACGTAGACTCTAAGGGAAGTCCTACTTGAGACTATATATATATATATATATATATATATATATATATATATATATATTGCTACTAACCGCGTTCCTGGATTTACTAACAGTATTACCCATTGTATTCTTGTGTAAATACATTTAATTTCTTATATTTAATTTTTGCGTTTGTCATTCATTGGAATCCACAACAAATACTGTTTTTAGTCTTATCTGACACTTTTAACAATAAAGCATGCCAGAAAACGTTTGATATTTCCTGGATTGATTATTGCAACAAAATCAAAAAACCTTCGGTGTCATTTTTTGATAATATCAATATTTTAATATAATTTGTATTCATATTCAGAACTGGTCCTTCTGAGTAAGACATTAAAATATATCCGACAGCAAGGCCTTTGATCAGGAGGTTTTGAGGAGCATGGAACCGCCTCTTCATCGTTGGTGTTCCCAAATTCATCGTGAGCCGGGATGGTAGCTATGGGCAAATAGTTCTCCCCCGCCACGAAAGGGGGTCAAAACACTATGAAAATTATAAAAGTAATACTAGTAAGACTTTTTTTGAAAAATTATTACCAGCACTACATTTTTGAAAAAAAAAATATTACCAGCAATAGATTTTGGAAAAAAATATTAACAATACATTTTTGGAAAAAAAATATTACCAGCAATAAAAGTCCTGTTGGCATTAAATAATCCATTGAGGTTGATATGCCGTAAAACAAAACAAAATAATCAGAACTGCTGAAAAACAAAACAAAACAAAAGCAACAGCTTCTAAACCTAAAAGAAAAAATATCGTCAGCTAATAAGCAAAACGCTTGCAAGCTCTTTTTGTCATTGACTTGATTTGGGGAAATGATTAAAAATCCCCGAGTCAAACGAACCGTGTGGCTTTAATGTCACAGGAAATATTGTCATCTAATAAGCAAAACTCTTCCATGCTCGCCATTCGTTTTATTTATAGGCAAGAATATGAAAGAATTGGATGGTAGCCCTGAAAGTAATTTCTCAACAGCGGACACACGTGGTGTGGAAGAAGAGGCTGAACCAATAAACCGTAATTGTCTAAACTCGTGCAGGGCGCGATGGATAAATTGTCGCCTAAATGGCGCAAAAAAAAAAAAAAAGAAAACATCACTGACATCTCCATTTTAACAGATGTATAGGGTGCGAGGGATAAATTGTCGCCAAAAATGTAAATGACATTGATATCTCTTTTTAACAGATATGCAGGGTGCGATGGATAAATTATCGTCTAGTTGACGCAGAAAATGAAAATAACACTGACATCTCAATTTTAACAGATATACAGGGTGCGAGGGATAAATTGCCGTCTAAATGACGCCAGGATGAAAAAACACTGGCATCTCATCTTAACAGATACAAAGGGTGCGATGGATAAAATGTCTAAATGACGAAAAAAAGAAAATTAAAATAACATTGATATCGCATTTTAACAGATACACAGGGTATGAAGGGTAAATTGTCGTACACACACACACACACACAAACACACACACACACACACACACATATATATATATATATATATATATATATATATATATATATATATAACAGTCTCATTTACGGTGGACTGGTCATGTCTTGAGAATGTCTGATGACAGGATACCCAAGATCCTAATGTACAGCCAGTTAGATCAGGGCTACAGTAATGTAGGACGCCCATGGCTAAGATACAAAGACAAGTTGAAAAGCAACTTGTCAGCTGTCAATATACCAACATAATACCCTTGAGCGCTTAGCTTTGGAGCGGGTAGAATGGAGATCAACGTGTTTTAGTGAGCTCAGCAGTTTTCAATCCGCTTGCCTGAGTCATCTTCAGGAAGCGAGAGCAAGATCTAAAAGGTCAGCCAATCTAACAATGATCTCATCCCAAAATTCTCACTTTTGCTCCATATGTGGCCTCCTTTGTAAATCACTAGCGGGTCTTAAATGCCACTTAAGATTATCGCATAAACTTTCATAACTGAATCAATAAGCTGGCAGATCCTCATACATCGAAACCGACGGAGAGTCCATTATATATATATATATATATATATATATATATATATATATATATATATATATATAACTAGCGAAAAACAAAGCAAACCAAAATAAAAGCAGGAAACCTAAAAAAATATAGTGTGCTTCCAAGGCTGTGATAAATAAAAATAGATGTACTTGAAGTGAAAAATAGTTTATGGTAGGTTAACTTTTTATTTTGTTTCTAAATTCTTCTTTTAAACTTTCTTTTAGATTAGAAATGTGTTTAGAAAATATTTTGTTGGAACTAGCCGCGTGTCCTTGCAAGATAATTGTTTGATAATTTGGTACGATAAAATACGAGATTAACAATTATCTTACGCATCCACACGTGCGAGCCATGATCAAATAGCAAAGTCATCTGATATTGACTTTCAAACGTTCCAAATATACACCACTGATAACTCTACGATGGCGTCGTAGATATAGCCATTGATTAAACAAACATTACTATCATCTAGAGGTTGTGAGTTCAATCTCTGTATCAAGGAAATGAAATCAATAAAATCTGGTTCAGAGGTACAAAATATCACAACATCCAGCTCATACAAAATATCTCCTACCAACCAATAATTAATGGACAGAAGACGATAACCCATGAGTATTTGGTCGAAAGGTTATGTCTATAAAAATATTTCTAACAACCAATCGCGTGAACTGTAATTCGAACAAATCGAAGTATACTGACAATTACAAGGACACGTATACTTACAATCAGAACGAAACAGTTGAAATTTCTTGGAAACATAATGAGAAAAGAGTGCTCAGCGGGATATAGTGAAAGCAAGGGAAGCAAATGGAGACACCGAGAAATATACTTGACAAGTTTGTAAATGTGTATGACAAAACAAGAACAAAAGTCCCTCTTTGTAAAATATTATAGCTGTAGCAACAAATGACAGGATGCTGTGGAGAGCCATGACAGACTCCATCCTGAAGATATTTACCATAATAAACACACACACACACACACACACACACACACACACACACATATATATATATATATATATATATATATAAAACATAAGATAAAATAATCGCCGGAAAAATAAAACAAGATAGAAAGAGTTCAACGTGGTCTAAGTAATATATATATATACACGATGGGACAATAGAATATGATCTAGATGGAGATTAGTTGGAGACATTGCATGAAGAAAGGATAATAGATGGAGCATAAGGTTAATTAGTGTCCAGCTGATAAGAAACAGTAAGAAAAGACATAGCGAGAAGATGAAGATTGATGATAGGACAAAACAGAAAATACCACAGTCATCGAAGGTTTGTCAGAGGCCCTTGTACGCAAAATTAACCGTTTTCTTATATGGAAACAATCGGTACTAATTGACCGAGCAGCCAGTGTAATGTCGATTGACATTTATATAATCTATGAAGTCAATGTTTCAGGAAAATAAGTTCTTTTTTTCTAGTGGAATAATTGTTATCGCTCTTTTTTCGTATTGATGGAGGTTTCTTTCCTAACTTATTGTTCGAAGTCGTGTGGAACATCAAAATCTTTTGGCATTATTTTCTCTTCTGATTACTTGTTTATATCCATTTTAATTGTTGTTGCTGTTGTAACTACTTAAGTGAGGTGGTTTCTGTTATCTGTTACCGTTCTTTGTGATACTGTAGCGCCAGTTCACAAGTTTCAAAGAAGTATGGTTCTCTCTACGACTTAGAGGCTTTATTTGCTCGCCGCCATTTTAAATCATTTATTTAAGGAAGCGATTGTATATAGTTTAGACATTGTTAAACGCATTGGTCGCTTTGCATAGCGTCCATATGAGTTGCGATCTAACAAGGTTATTTTAGAAGATGAATATATGTGGACAAAAATTGAGTCTGTTATGCATGGATTGGTATTAAATTTTAATGTAAGAGATTTGTAATATGAGTTCAGTAAAAAAAAACAGTAGAAAGCGAACACAATAACCGGAATCAGATTCAAAATAACAACATTAGTAATGATCTCTGTCTTCGGTAATAATCTTCCTGCTCAATATAATCCTTTGACAATTCTAATCGTCTCGACTTCTATAGATTTTTCTCTGATTAGGTTTTTATCTGTCCTGTTGAATTCTACCTCGCAGTTTTTCATCTTCTCTAGCCACAGTAAACGCACCTTTTATCTTTAAAATGTCTAAAACAAACACAAAAATGCAACCTCATGCAAAACGCAAATCGTCTATACCCGTACTATTCGAATATCGATTGAATTTACAATGAAAAAGAGATTTCAAGTTTCACTTATTCGCCATCAACTACACAATGCAAGATCAATTGTCTATTCGATAATTTGAAGACGAAACTTTAGCAATAAATTTCAGAATCCTCTTTCTGTCTAACTTCCAGTCTCATAATCTTACTTGAATGGCTAATTTGACGCACTAAGTAATCCTATAAAGTTACTGACCTTACATTTGATGATTTATTTAAATCCAACTCAAAAAATATCACAGAAAAAATTCTTTAGTTAATCAATATATTCCATCTTGGTTTCAGTATATCAATTCCACCTTGACAGCACATAGTCGATTCGCTTTCAAATAAATTTGCCATTCCTAGATCCGATGCATTCATAACAGACTTCTGATGGTTGATTCTTGAGATGTTCTTTGCCTGTAATGGTTGGTCGTTTTTTTTTTACGGTTTATCAACCTTTTTCATGTTATTTAAAGCCTGGAATATTTTGAAGGTTGCAATTTGAGATAATAGTGATTTATACTAATAAAAGTTCTACTAATTAACCCATATTTTGTGGTGAATAGGTGGATTTATACTTTTACTAAGGGCATTTCCTTGTAAGTGAATACAATCCATCACTGCCAGAATTTTAAGCCCATAAGGTAATGTAACCATTCACTAGATCATCCTGGCAGAGCCTCCACTTAACATTGATCTTGTTTATTTGCACTACTTACATTGTTCGGGGTGTTGTCCCCATCTTTATTGTCTTATTCACGACATTTCGGCCGTTGTACGCTCGGATCCATGCAGCTGTAGCAAGAAATATAAAGGAGAAACAGGCCACCCCTTAAGATCAGACTACAGGAACAAAGTAAAGCGTAACACGAAGGAAGATATAAAAATCAGACGTAGCTGACCATATATGAAAGGAGACCACCGGCCTCTGTGTGGTGAGGTTGAAATAATGGACAGAGAACATCACTAGAAAATAAGAAAATTTAAGGAATCAGCGCATATGTTAGGCCACAGAAATATCCTAAGTTGGTCAAGCATAGACATTAATACAATCTGGGAACCAGTAATACGGAGTTCTGGAGAAAAAGATTATTAACAAATTGCGATATGAGATGAGCTCTGGTAAAAAAAAAATGTTACTAAGACTTTAGGTTTATAAGTCCCAAAAATTCATACACTGATACATGGCCTAGTGGATTGTTATATATTGTACCTATGAACATTAATCTGCATAAATACTTGGACACTGTTGTAAGTGTGGGTATTATGCTGTCTAAATAGTCCACCACTAGCAGTGGTTTACCTACTTCAAGCCGCTGGCGAGTATTGTATTTTGTTGATGTTATAAAGATTATGATTTCATTTCCAAGCCCCGTTTTGGTTATTCCTCATTCAATAACCTTTTTTAAGGTTACAACATGGATGAAAGCGCTGGTTGAAGTAACCCAAATAGTTCTGAGTTAAATCCCTGCGCACAAGAAAAGAGTTGAGTTACTAAAGGCGAAACTTGGAGAGTTGTGTAACTAAAGGAAAATAACTAAAACTAAAATCTCCAGTAAAAGACACGGCACGTGGAACTAGACCAACTTACCCCGGTCGACGAAATAGAGGTTTCGGTTCGAAATTCAAACGTATATCAGTCCGAACTGTGTAAATAATTACAATAGCTCATTAGAAACAATAGATATATATTTATTTTGATATTTCCAGTTCGCAACTCAAATTTTGTATTGTTTTTCTTGCTAACTAGGCTTCTTAAAATAGAAAGTTTTTCTTTTATTTAATAACTTGTCTAGAAGTTTATGAATCCTGATAGGACATTTAGTCCTCGTTTTTTTTTTTTTTTTTTTTTTTTGAATGCTTTTGCTTAAGTTAGATTAAGAATAAATAATTAAAAAACCTATTCGTGTTGATAAATGTTAATAGAATAAAAAAGATAGCCATGGTAGTCAGAAATGAATAATAATCTACATGCTTCAAAGAATTTATGGTCGTTGCTATTTTCTCTTTTTTAATATATATTCCCGTCCTAAACTCATTGTAATAAACTTACCTCAGAATTCATCAAGCGTCATCTATCTACTCAAAGCATTCCTAACAAGTGAATTTGATATGTTTTATTCACATGGATACTTTTGATATTTTACTGTCAAAGGCAGGCGTCGAGACATTCACAAGAGACTTGGTGAAATATTTCCCAGATGATATTTTGGCTTAATCTTTAGAAATTTTCTATGGCGGTGTAGTCACTTAAAATACATAACAGATACCAATTTCATCTTGTATTCAACTTTTCGTTTCAAATACCAATTGACTTACCAATTACACAGAAGACTTTCCGTTGTGCTCTTAACAAAATGTACTCAATTGCTTTTTACTTAACTATTACTTACCAGTTAGACTTATTTTTGGTATCAAAATTTACTGCATTTTATTGTAGGTACGGACAAAAGCAAGAAGACGTCCATTTTGGATTCAACTATGAATGACTAAAGTAATTTTAGCAAATCTATAGGATTGTTCGAGGATAGATACTTTTAATAAATCATCTCTCCTATTGATGTCTATCATTATTCAGTACAGCGCCTCCCTTCTTTTGACGTTATACTGCTTAAATACGAAAGAAAAAAGTAAATTTTAGTGGAACACACGCTCTATGAATATAAGTGTGCTCAGCACGTGTGGCCTTGTGCCGTTCTACGCCCCTATTTGTTTATACACCAGCAATAATAATTTTTGATACATTGATATTTTATTTTGTTTTAACCTACAAACACATACGCAAAACGCTCATATATCGTATAGGATGCAGGTTTTGATACGAATATTGAATATTTTCGGACATTCAGGCCAGTAAATGTTATTTAATATGTTTATCATGCATTTCTTAAATACTTGTATCTATAAAATAACAACGTTAAACATTCATGGAAGATTGTAGTTTATAAATAAATTCGACCTTGTCTACCATATATATATATATATATATATATATATATATATATATATAGGTGTGTGTGTGCGAGCGAGTGTGTGTGTGTGTGCAAATATGTAGAAAAATAGAAAAGAACACGTTAGGTAAATAATCCGGGTTTCTTTAGTATTTTTGTTTTTATCTTTTTTATTATTAAAAAACTGTGCTCCATACAGAAGTAGAGCTTACGTATATGTGTGATTGTGTACGTTTGTGTATAGGAATACAATCTATATATAGCCAAAATATATCTTAAAGAAAAATTATATGAAAATTTAAATTCCCTGTGTCCTCTCTCCCTCATGCGCATGCGTAGTCGTCTCAAAGTAAACAACTTTAGTTCGGTTAAATCATAAAGAATGAAACACATCACACGAAACCTTTTTTCACACTTTTTATATATATATATGTGTGTGTGTGTGTGTATATTAAGACATTTTTTATGTTTATACATTCTTTTTATAGATACAAATATTTAAGTAAATGCTCTGTTTATAATAAACAGTATTAAGATTTACCGGCCTAAAAGTCCGAGAAATTTTTCTATGAGTCCTCCAACAAGAATCGAACCTGTATCCTATACGGAACCGTCACGTGCCTTAAGCGATTGGGCCACAGAGTAGCGTCCGGTTAGCAAGGTCGATTTGACTGTTTTTAAACACAATTCTCCGTGATTTTCTCTCATTCATTCATATCTGCTTAATGCGTATTCAAATGTAATCAAATGACGTCATACATTATGAAATGGACAAAGTCAGAAAATTATTTTTTAAGACTTTTTTTATGTTTATACTTTCTTTTTATAGATACAAATATTTAATTAAATGCTCTGTTTGGGTCGACCCATATTTTCTATGAAAATTTCTCGGACATTCAGGCCGGTAAATGTTGCTAATATTGTTTATTATAAACAGAGCATTTACTTAAATATTTATATCTATAAAAAGAATGTATAAACATAAAAAAATGTCTTAAAAAATAATTGTCGAACTTTGTCCATTTCATAATGTATGATGTCATATATATATATATATATATATATATATATATATATATATATCATCCATGTAAATAGAAATCATCCATGTAAACAGAAACAGACTATCATCACTTTCTTGTCCGTGTATTGCTTAATATATTGTACTGTAATTATCATCTTTGATAATGGCTTATGTTTGAAAAGCTTAGATTGGATTAAAAAATATGTATCAATATTGTGATTTTCTTTCTTCGTTTAATGATAATGTTATTAAGCTTATCAGACGATATGAAAAGAATTTACATAAAATAAATAGACAACACTTGTCTGTATTATTTAATGAAACATGTATGAATATGTATATATATATATATATATATATATATATATATATATATATATATATATATATATATATTCATAAACGAGTGTAACAGCAAAATTGTCCAAATCGTGTAACAGCACGGGATAATTATCCATACCACAAAATGTTTAGTATCTAAAATTAAACTAAACTAATCGAGATTATTTTTCCAGGTTTTCAGATAAAACGTTTCGCCATCTTAACACTGTTTGTTGTAAGAATTACTGAAAAACTCTTTGAGTTATTCGGCGTGAAAGAGAACCGCTTAAAATCGTTTTGTGTCAGCCCCACTATGCCTCCCCTAACTGTGCAACGTTGAGAGTAAAAAGTTCATTCAGGTCTTCAGTCATGGTACCAACATTCCTACTCTGGCTTCAATCTTCAAAGCCCATTAAAGAAACATCAAAGAACGGCGAATAAGACTAAAAAAGATGGAGCAGTAGTGAGGAAAACTGGATCAGAAGATCACAACTGCAGACGGGATCATCATTTCAACTTAGAGCTAAATAAATTCTTATTGTTCATAGTAGACGCCAATAGTGTTATAAGAGCCATGAAGAATTCCAGTAAGATACGTTTAATCATTTCTAAGATACAACGGTTCAAAGATTAATCTAAAAATGGACAATTTTTTGTTACGCCAGCATATATATATATATATATATATATATATATATATATATATATATATATATATATATATATATATATATATATATATTGTGTATTTATTTAGCATATATTTTCATTTATACACGTTTCATTAAATATATGATACAAAGTGTTGTCTATTTTATTTTATGTAAATTTTTCGTAACATCTGATAAGTTTAATAACATTATCGTTATCCAAAGAAAGAAATTCACAATATTGATCCATATTTTTTTAATATAATCGTTGCTTAGTGATCAACTATGTAAACAATGACAGACTATCATCACTGTCGTGTCCGTATATTGTTTAATATGTTTGTAATTTACATCTTTGATAATGGCTTAAGTAAGCCGAAAGCTTAGATTATATTTAAAAAAATATGGATCAATATTGTGAATTTCTTTCTTCGTTTAACGATAATGTTATTAAACTTATCAGATGTTACGAAAAAATTTTACATAAAATAAATAGACAACACTTGTCTATATTATTTAATGAAACGTATATATATATATATATATATATATATATATATATATATATATATATATATATATATACGTTTCATTAAATATATATATATATATATATATATATATATATATATATATATAGCATAATGAGAAGCCACGTATACTTTCTTAATATGTATATATAGAAAAACTGGCAAATTAAAAAAAAATAATAATGTTTTATTTTATGAAAGTATTTATTTATTTATATATATATGATATTTCAAATTGTCCTCAATTTTTCATCAGAAATAACTGTTTGTTACAAATAAATTAAAATTACTGTTTGTTAACAAGTAGCGTCCTTCGCGAGACGCGGACGTCACGTGATATGGCACGTCACTGTTCGGATATTCCTAACTTAAATCTAACTGTCATAAATATTTTAAATGTTATTTAAAAAATTTTTTTTAACTATATCTAAAAAAAAAAATTGCTTAACTATTTAAATATTTATAAAGATTTAAAACACCCATGTCCCTAGTTTTCAACCCTAGTTTATGTGTATTTAATTTTAAAATCCAATATGTTATATATATATATATATATATATATATATATGTGTGTGTGTGTGTGTGTGTGTGTGTGTGTGTGTGTGTGTGTGTGTGTGTGATGTCAGGATTCTCAGTTAATTAGGACGTATAAAAGACGTATTATATAATTAGTTTCTTTGATCTGATTATAGTGGTGTGTGTATGTGTGTGTGTGTGAGAGAGAGAGAGTGTGTGTGTGTGTGTGTACGCGCGTTTGTGTGTGTTTATATATGCATGTATAACCTTGTATGTGACGGGCAAGAAAAATGTATTCAGTTTTTCTTCTGTGCTTACAATGTTTCCTTTATGAGGACAAGGCATTTGTAGAAACACTGCATATTATAAAATCCCTGTGATTGTCAGCGTTAGTAGTGCGATACCAGTGACTACCGATATCGTGTTAAATGGAAACATCAGTGCTGTCAAACAGAACTGTTTCTGACATTTATTGTCCTCATGATTATCAACTGCGTGAAGTGGACGTCACAAAGATCACGTCAAATGATCCTGACAAAAAAGGTCACTGATTGAAACTAGACTTTGATAAATTAACTTTTTTACATAAAGATATTAAGACAAAAAACAATGTTTTCATTAAGTCAGTGGCCACTAGTAGCGGAAAGCCCATGGAGACCCGGGCAAAGGCATGGAGAAGGAGAGGACAATAAATTGAAGTCGCCCGTTAAACTACTCACTGACCTCGCTTCGCTTCATCTCTACCTCGCTCGTATACAGTAGTAAGTTAACACCAGAATAAAAATTGCATACTACAATCACAAATAGTCTCATGGTTCTATTTCATGGGTGACGATCCGATCAAAGAATTATCTTTAAGCCACAAGCGTTTGACTGGCAAAAAGCTGCTACCTGAAAATGAACCTGGCATCCGGAGTGACCTGCAACGATACATCCGCTCTCCTTCATACGCATGTCGAAATAGTGCATATTATTATTGCGTCCGTCATTATTGTCCTTAGAGCTTGGAATAATATTTCTTTGCCGACGCGTTTCGTCATCTCACTTTATCAAGGCCAAGTGATGAGTATTTTGTTTTGTACATCATTTTTGTACATATAAACAAAAGGGAAATGTTGTTAGTTACTCGAAATTCAAAATTTTATAAGAGCCTCATAAATATTCATCAGGTTAAATTACGTCACTTAGCATCCTCGAAAATTTAAAATATAAATAATAAAGAGCCATCAAGTCTAGTAAATATATAGTAAATATATATATATATATATATATATATATATATATATATATATATATATATATATATATATATAATATGAAGCAATTACTAAAACAAACTGGGCAGCCATGTTTTGCTTTACTTCTTCCAGGAAAAATTTCGTTGCTGAGAGAAAGGAAAACACTTAAAATAGCCAAACTTGACATTACGAATATACCGTACGAAGCAGTGCAGAATGAGATTGGTTGTCTTGTCATGTATTAATACGTTCGATTAAGCAAGCACATCTATCTAACTCAGTGAATCATTGTTTTTTTTTCCTTTCTGGAAATTCTAATCCTCTTGAGGTTTGGAGATATTCTTAAAAGTGACATTTATTGATATTCCTGCTATCAGGGCAAAGAGTTATGTCGTGTAAATTATTTCCGACTCAAGTACACGTAATGGAAACAAAGAAACTTCCCTGATTATGACGATTCAGGCATTAATAAAATTTTTCCATAAACAGTATATATATATATATATATATATGTGTGTGTGTGTGCGTGTGTATGTGTTTGTGTTTGTGTGTTCACGCGTTATGTGTGTAGTAATTCTAATATTAGTCATTTCTTTATATCGCATGTTGAAATTTATAAAATCTCTCTCTTAAAACAATTTTTTCATGAAAATAAATTTCTTACGTCCTGTAGCTGTTATCGCTCTTTCCAGTCTAATTCCGTACTGCGTCGTTTTGTATATTCGTAAAGCCACGTTTTGTTTTAAGATTTCTGTGTAAGTTAGAATTATATAAAAAAGCGTTTCTGTTTCTATTATATATATATATATATATATATATATATATATATATATATATATATAAACAAATCGGAGACTTCAGAAAAGCCATGGTAATATTTTATTTCTCGAAATCGAATTTTATCGGTCTCGCAAAATAAAATATTACCATGGCTTTCTGAAGTCTCCGATTTGTTAATTAATTAATACTTGCTCTGTTTATTGCATTGAGCTCTCGGGATTTATATCCTCCCTCTAATTATCCATAGGATTACCAATAAACTATATCTTATTATTATTCTTCTTATTATTATTATTTTTTATTTATATATATATATATATATATATATATATATATATATATATATAGAGAGAGAGAGAGAGAGGGAGGGGGAGGAGGGAGGGAGAGACAGACAGACAGATTTATATTACTTTATTTAAACTACAAATATCCCATAATTTCTCTCGAACTAACTTATCTGCTCGGAGCGTATCTTAACGTAAATAAATGACGTAATATATTATGAAATGGACTCAATTATTTTAACATATTTATTATTTATAAGTTATTTTCATAGATGTAAATATTTAAGTAAATGCTGTGTTTACTTCGACTTTGCTAACCGGGTGCTTCCTCTGTAGTGAAATAGTATAGCACGTTAGGCTAGAGGACGGTTCCGTGTAGGATACATGTTCGATTCCTGTCAGAGGACACATATTTTCTATCAAGTTAATACTGTTTGTTATAAGCAGAGTTTACTGGTTATAATATAATATAATAACCCTCGACCGATAGAAATTAATAAATAATTTTAAAAAATTAAAATGTTTATAAATTATTATTATTATTGAATTTTTTTAAAATTCTTAACAGATGAAAACAATTCTTGTAAAAATTTATTATTCATCTTTTTTTTTCTTAAAAGCGTAGTGTCTCTAATATATTTTATTCATAAAAGCAATGAAAAGCATTACCACTTAAATAATGTATTAGTTTTATTGCATTTTTACGATTCAGAAGAAATTTTCTCTAACTGGGGTCCTGTTTGACTAAAAAGAATTGATGATTTACATAATCGGAGCATTCGTCATTACAATTAATGTGAACATTTTCCTATGAAATAGAATTTCTGGAAATTTCATGAAATAAAGTGTGTCGTAACAGTGGTAAAAATATTTTCACCAAGATTGTGTATATATATATATATATATATATATATATATATATATACACGTACGTGTGTATGTGCGTGGTGAACTATCCTATCGTATTCGACGTATGAGTGTCAAGCAACTCAGTTCCTAGGAACCAACAGCCCACACATATGATTTGATTATAGTGGTGTGGTGAAGGCTGTGCGCAGAAGCAACCACACTTTTCAAAGGGCCGAATATTGAGACCTGGTGCACTTTGTGCCACAAGGTCCCAAAACGACCCCCCACGGTTTTGAATTCAGAATTGTCTTTCTCCTAGATCAGTTTCCATCCAAGGTTATAGAACCCAGTCTGTCCTGCTATTTACCAATAGTCATTAGTGTGGCTAGACATCCGATCGCTTCAGGCCGAGACCGAAACCCGACTGATTTGGTGTCAGTTGGCCATCTATAAATATATCAATAACAAAATATATGTGCGTATATATTTGCATATATGTGTGAATGTGTAAGTGTATGTATGTACATGCATATCTCTATCTATCTATCTATCTATCGATCTATCTATATATATATATATATATATATATATATATATATATATATATATATATATATGTGTGTATATGTGTGTTTATATATATATATATATATATATATATATATATATATATATATATATATATATATGGGGGAGTACATGTATATTCAAACAGCGACAAAATACAAATATAGACATAGCCTCTCATAACTGATACCCTAATATTTAAGATACCACCAATCCAAATAATTGCAAACTACTAAATAAGAAAAATGAAACAATGGGTAAGTGCAGACATTTAAACAAAATATTTACTTCGCCATTTAATAATCAATTACTATATCAGTATATATGTACATATGCATACGTATGTATATTTGTGTGCATGTATATCTATATGCTGAAACATATACATACACATGCACACAAACAAATTGATGATTAATATTCTCCAAGGAGTCTTGCTTATAACAAATGTAATTATGAAGAGGGTGGAATTTTAATTTCTTAAAATTTCATAAAATTAAGTGGGTGTAACAGAAGTAAAAAAAATATGTTCTAAGATTTTCTAAAAAAAAAGAAAAATACAAAGAAAATGAAAATTGTTTTATTCATTTGTGAATAAGTCCTGAAAATTTAATTAAAATCCGACAGTTATTTCATTTTACAAGAATTTCCAAAACAATGTGTTTTAACGCCAAAAAATACACAAAGATTTCCTGTATTAATCTTTGGCCCACCCACTGACGCAAGAAAATACAAGATTTTTAACCAGAATTTCAAACGAGCTAGAAAATATTAAAATACTTAATAAAATAATCAAAACATACTTTGTACTTTCCTCCTGATAATGATATAAACATTTTCTTGGTAAAACTTTGTTTTTATTATGTTTGGGGCGTTTTTCCATCACGAGATAATCATTTTTAGCGAATTTTGGGAGGTATTTGTCTCCCCATTCTCACTCTCAGTATATATATATATATATATATATATATATATATATATATATATATATATATATATATATATATATATATATATATTGCGATGGATAAATTGTCCTCTAAATTACGCATAAATGAAAATAATATTGATATCTTTTTTAACAGATATATTACCGAAATTACACGAAAATATCTTGAAATACCAAAGAGTAAATTTTATTGAATAAAATGGCCAATGGTTCCTTATAGGATACAGGTTCGTATCCTGTCGGAGGACGAATATTTTCTGTGAAAATTTCTCGGACATTCAGGCTGGTAAATATTGTCCAAGACTGTCAATTATAAACGGGGCATTTGCTTATAAACACCTATATACAGACCTAGATAGATAGATAGATAGATAGATAGATAGATAGATAGATATGTGCTTGTGTCTATTCCAGTGTGTCCAGCTCTCAATATATCAATTATTAAGCAATAATATGTTGTTTAAGTTGCTTGACTTGCAGTTTCCATAAAATGAAATCAAATTTGAGTGCCACATCGTCGCTGAGTACGCTAAGACCGTAGAATTCTATCATAAGGCGCTTTTTGGAGACGCATCTAATTAGTAATATATATTTGTTTATTACAAACGTGGCTAAGTTGAGGGAGAAAGTGAGAGTGCGCGTCTAAAGAGACTGAACCGTTTTTTGTTTTTTTTTAATCGTTTTTTTTACCGTTCTGGGAAGTCACTTTCTTTTAATGGAAATTGCAGACTCGCCTCGAGGGAATAAAAAGACGACGGGGATGTGTCAAAGCAGAAAAAGAAAGAGAGTGAGCAGGAGAAATAACGAAAAAAACACGCACACTCTTTATATAGAGTACCACCTATAGATGTGCAGAAATTCCAGTCTCATTTTTATAGAGCTTATTTTTTTCTAATCTAAGCAAATTAGGTTTTTATTAGTTTTACTCAATATACGCAATCAAACCGATATCCTCATAATATAATTCAGTTTGTTCCACTATTAGTCAGTAATTTAGTTAACACTTGCGTTACGTCCTGCCAACTCCTCAGATACATAATAGACCATTCCTTTACAATTACGATGAAAGATGAAAATAAAATAAATATATTCTGTTTGATTTTAAAAAGAAAAAATATTAAATACAATAAGAAAGCTTTACTTGTTCACTTTTTACGGCTTACCAACACTTTGTAGATTAAATAAAAATATTTTTAGATTGTTTTATTTTAGATTATAATTTTTTTAATAATAAAATTATAATTAATAAAAGCCACAGAAGAGA